>ML677376.1:2241129-2497048 GCA_007922305.1 Dermatemys mawii | reverse complement strand
TCCCTGCCCCCAAAGAGAGGAGGGGTGTGTGTGTGTGTTTGTGCGTGCGTGCGCGCGCATGTGTGGTACCCTAACCGTTCTCAGTAACATTCTCTCAAGACACCCAGCTGGCAGAAGGGTCCTCAGCCTTCAGGGCACAGGGGTCAGGAGAGAGGGCAGGAGCAGCCTGGGCCTCATGCATCGCTGGGCAGGGGTGAGGCACCAGGGACTGGCAATGAAGAGAGGAAGGACCTGGCACCCGTGGGATCCCCCTGGGCTGACACCAAACAGCAGGGTCAATGGGGCCCGAAACCCAGGAGGCTGGGGATGTGGAGGTGGCACTGCCTGGTGACCCTCAGAGCCAGGGCTCCCCCCTTCACCAAGAGACACTCACCCACAGGGCACAGAAAGCGGACGTGGTAGTTGGAGCAGGTTCTGCCACCTGGCTGCTCCCGGTTGATGCACCAGAATCCCTTCTCGGGGCTGTAGTGCACGATCTCGCCCACGTCCTCAGGCAGCTCCCACTCGGTGGTGCGGGCTTGGATGGAGACTGGCTGGACGCACACCCGCTCCTGGTAGTAGAAGCGGATGGCCTCTAGGCTCTCGTAATCGCCCTCCCCACCAGGGTGGTCCACATTGAACCAGGAGGTCCACTCGGTGGCGCCTAAGGGGCAGGGAAAGGAACCCGCGGTTAACCCACTCGGAGCTTGCAGGAGAGGATGATTGATCGTCATGCTTCAGGGCAGATCCCCCACTTGGGTCAGGAAGGAATGTACCACCCCTCCCCCACAGAGATATAATGCCACCCTAGCGGGTGCAACATCCAGACAGCACCAGGGCCCTGGGTAGACAGACCACTGACTTGTTCCGGCCTGGCTGGTTTCTTGGCCTTTTGCAGAAACAATATGATCTAGGGAGGGATGCAACATGAAAAACACTCACAGGCTCCTCTGGGCATGCGGAAAGCTAAGGGACCCGCAATGCCTTGGCTCAGGGCTGGTTTTATTTGTCTCTGCTCTAGGTCAAAGCCTGTGTGTTCACTGGCACTCTCACCAGCCTGGCAGGCAGCTGTTCTCCACTCCGTGCACCAGCTCAGCAGCCTGCCTGGGCTCTGTCCCTCCAAGTATCAGCGCCCCATATCCCTGTCCGTTACCACCCTGCAGGATGGAGGCCCCAGCCCAGGCTTCTTCTGCAGTTCCGTTCATAGCAGCCAATTGCCTCTCAGCAGGGCTATTAAGGGCACTTGTTGGGGCAGGGTTTGGCTTTTTGTTCGTACAGCTCCTAGCACCAGGGGTCGGCACCACCATGTTGAGTGAGGGACACTTGACTTAGTGGCGGACATTGGCAGGGGGATGCAATTCAGTCATTCTAGGGACCTCAACAGTTTTACCCTGACCCTTGTGTCCGTGTGGACGCGTTGCTGACCCCTGGCTCCTGCCAGCCCCGCAGCTCGTAGGTGCTAAGGGATATGGCGCCCCCTACAGGTCAGGTGCACCCAACGCATTTTGTCTTCGCAGACCGTGAGAGAATAAGGGGAGGGAGGGGGCTGAGCTGGCCCCATCCCCAGGGATTTTCTAAAGCCAGGAGCCAGGACCCGTCTGGTTTTCGGATCTGGGGCCTTTACGTTGCCGTTATTCCCTTTTAAATTATTGTATGAATTGGAAGAGCCGGGATGTTGCTGCTTTGCCAGTGGCCCCCCCCCCCAATCCCAACCCGCAGCCCCCTGCTAGCCCAGCGCGGGGCTCCCCGCAGCTCTGCCGATGCCCCCCCCGCAAAATCCCGACCTGCAGGTTTGTCCTATGCCGTCTCCCCTGACCACGGCGCGTGGTTACTTTATAACAGGGCAGCAGCGAGCCTGCAAACAGGGCCAGCTCTGAACGGCACCGCACCTGCTGTGTCCATGCGGAGGGGATTTCCATCAGGCCTCTTCTTCCCGTGTTTCCCCAGCACGTTGGTCTTGGCCGGTCGGGAATCATCCCTGGGGGGCTCTGTCGAAAGAACCACGCTATGGCAGAATTTCCACTTTCCCCCCTTTGTACTAGAACGCGCCGGAGCCCCGACGCGCGAAGTCTTTTCACTCCGGACGTTCCTTCGTTTCACGAGTTCAAAACTCGGAACAAACAAATCAATAAGGGATAAGCTGAAAAACGTGCCGAAAATTGAACCTTTGGGGGGGGGAGGGGAGGAGGAGTCGGGGCTTCAGCCAATCGGGATTTTCCAATGGAAAAAAAACCTTCTGTCCAAAGATCCCTCCCGCCCCGCGCGCGCTCTGGCGCTCGCCCCGAGGTCTCTGCAGATCGGAGCAGCAAAGCCCCTGTTCCCAGGGGCGGAGAAACTCCCAAACGCGACTAGGGGCCCGGAAACGCCACGAAAGACACAAGGGGTCCCCGGCGGGGACACGTCTCTAGCCGGGTGTTTCTTGTCACCCCCGGGATGCCACGACTCCGGGCCCGGGGTCGCGAGGCGCTGGTCCGTTTATTTCAATCGAAGCGAAGTAATCTGGGAGACAGGTGCTGGGGGATAGCGGCAGCTGCGGGGCTCGGGGCCCCAGTAACACGGTCAGGGCTTGGGCTGTGGCCAGCGTCTCCACTGGGATCATGTCAGGCTTGGGCGAGGGGCAGGAACTGGGGGTCACTGGGACCTGCAGAACGGCTCGTTCCCCTACCCGGCCCTGTCGTGAAGCCCTCCCAGAGAGCTCCCCAAGATCCGGCGAGTGGCCACTAGCCACCAGCCCCTCCGAGCCAGCCACGGTGCCTCCGTGCACCCAGCATCCCCCAACCAGCCGATCTCCAGGCACCGGGCGGGAGTGGGGAGGCTGAGAGCCAGGCACGGGACGGGGGCAGAGACGGGGGGGTTCAATATAGCCCCTGCAGGGCTGGGGTGAAGGGAATGACCGCGCCGAGGGAGCAGCGAGACACCCGGGGCGCTGGGCCGTGGCGAGGGATTCCCCGTAGGTCACGTCACACACGCAGCAAGTCAGCGACAGAACCAGCCAGGGAATCCAGGCGTCCCGGTGCCACCCTCTTCTCTGGGCAGCCCCGCCGACTCGAGGGGACCGGGCAGCCGAGCTGTGAATGAGGGGGGAACAGCAAGCCGGGGCGGGAGGGCAGGGGGCTCCCCTCCCGTACCAGCCCGACCATGGTCAGGGGGTTCCCCAGCCCAGGAGCTTTCAGCTCCCGGCCGCGCTGCGAGACCTCACCAGACCGGCAGTCCCGTGCGCTGGGGAGCGCAGCGGCCAGGCGGGCGCTTCTCCCCGGAGCCGGAGCGGGCTCACCTGGTGCTGCTAGCCGGCGGCGCGGGACCTGGCTGCGGGCACCAGCCGCGGCTCATCCCCCAAGACACCAGCCTTACCTCGAGCCAGGGCCAGGCAGGCGGCGGCGAAGAGCAGCAGGGCCGGCGTGACTCGCATCCTGCCGCTGCGCGGAGCTTCCAATCACCCTCCTCCGGGAGCTTCGGCTGCGCGGGGCCGTGCGCTCCTGGAGCCGGCTTGGGGCAGACTGGGAGCGCGGCGGAGTCTCCGGGCTATATAGGAGGCCTTTCCCCCGCTCCCTCCACCACTGGTTTGCGCTGGGCTCCTGCTCTGGCAGGAGAAATCGGACACGGGCCCTGGGGGTTTCTCCGCGCGGCTGGGGCTGGAAAGGTGTCAAGAGGAAAAGGGAGGGAAGAGCCCAGCTGGGGAGCAGGGGGCCAGGGCTTTGCAGAGTCACTAAAACTGGGTGAGTTTGTGGGATGGGAACCTGCTGCAGCCCAGGTCCCACCAGCTCAGCCCTGCCCCTGCCGGGCCCACAGATGCTAAAGGTGGAGAGGTCTTACCAGCACCCCCACCCCGGAGATCCCCGGGCCCCACGCACACCGGGCACCGCATGGGGTGCGCCTCGACTGGCACCCCGGGGAAAACCAGACACCCTGCAACGAACCTGCCCAGGCAGACGATACCAGACAAACCCACCCTGTGCCCCGGGGCCAAGGCAGCACACAAAGCGATCGGTCCGGATGGGTCCGAGCAGTCAAAGGAGACCCAATGAGGCCTTCGAAACCGGAGTCTGGGAGCATAAAGGGGAAGTCATTTGGCCTCCAGGCAACACCAGAGACCAGGTTCTTTCAGTAGCCACGTGCCAGTTGACACCTGACCTGGGTTCAAGCCCATCTTTCTTAGCAGCTCTCAGGCTGCGTGTTGTGCCCTGCTGTGGTAGAGAGTGTGGCGGGAGGTTAGCTCAATGATTAGAGCATTGGCCTGCCAATCCCACAGTTATGAGTTCAATGGTAGGGTGGGGGTCACGGGCAGGGGCAAAAATCGGGAGCAGTGTAGAAGGGCACTGGGGGTAAAACCAGCTATCAAGGGCCTGGCAAAGGGATGCTCTGAGTAGCTGCCAAGCACCCTTCCCTGCTTCTCTACATCCTTCCCCCACCCCCATGCAGTGGGAGATAGCTCCAGGGCCAGCCACTCTTTTTCCCCCACCCCCTGGAACCAGTCTGGGACAGCACATGCTAAGGAGTGGGATTCCTAAGATTTTTTTATATTATTTTACTATTATTTTTTAAATTATTTTAATATTATTTAATAATATTATTCCTATGATTTTTTTTTATTGAGGGTAGGAAAATACCCATGGGGTGGGAGCAGCCTTGGGGTTGCTCTGACTTACGCCTTTGACTGATGGTCCTTGCAGGTGAAGGACTGCCCCAGCAGAGATGAACTCTGCATCCCACTCTCGACATCTCCCACCCTCATCCAGTGCAAAGGGGCTGGGTGGCTTTGGAGGCTCTGGCCTTGCAGAGTGTGTCATTTCCTGGAGATCCACCTCCTGGGAGGTATCTTTGGATCACAGTATTTCCAGGGGGTACCCAGCTCTCTCCCTCCACTAACGGTAGCGCCCACAAGGGGGTCAGTACAGGCGACCAGCGTGAGGCGGGGGCCAGTCTGTGTATCGACTGGGGCTCGGTGTTCAGGGGAACCCAGGAACTGTTGACCCCTAAACTCCCCTCCCATGGGCGTGGCTGCCCATCACTAGGAGGCCGGAGATGTTTAACCAGCCTATAGGGCCGAGCTTCCCCTCCTACCCAGCTCCCTCCGTGCCCGTCTCCCTCTGGCATTTCCAAACTGTTCTCCTGCCATGCACGTCCCGGTGTGCCTCGTGTGCGGGGGCCAGCAGGGGCTGGGCAGAGGCTAAGGCGCGTTGCTTCAGCTTAAGGGCCCCAGACAGCTCTCAACACCCAGCCGCACGTGGAATAAACAGCCCCAGCGCCTTGGGTTGGTTCAAGCCCGACTTTATTAGCAGCTCTTGGCCTGCGCACCAGGAGCCCAGAGACACAGAAACATTCAAAACCCAAGGGACCAACGTGTCCTGCTGGGCTCCCCCACACAACGCTTGGCCCCGATCCCTGCAGACACTACTGCGGGGCGGACGCTGCCACACTGACACAGATAATCCTCCCTGACACTGCGCCTTGCTGTCCACACACACACACGAGTCCCCTGGCTCACCCCGCCCAGCCGGCGGGTTACCCCGTTCAGAGGCGAGCTCAGGCCAGGGGAGGTAAATCAGCGTCCAGACAGCGCGACAGGCCTGGATCAGAACTCCCAGAGTCAATGGGGGGCGTGGCCAAAGCAGGGGGAGGGGCATAACCAGGCCTGGAGAGAAGGAAGCTGTAGGGAGGCTCTGGGCTTGATCTTGCTTCCATTGAGGTCAAACCTCCCCTTAGTGCCCTGGTGCAGAATCAGACCGTTTGTGACTCATCTGGCCCCTGGAGACTTCACTGATCTGCAGAAAAATGCAGGTTTCTCCCGGCCTGGCAAAGCAGCCGGGCTAGGAACAGCACCGGCCACCGCTCTGGGCAGGATTCACTGGGGAGCCACCCAGTGGCTGCAGTAGCCGGCCAGGTGGCCATGGCCCTAGCCTGGGTCCCTGTTACCTCCAGGGGACTCTACTCATGATGTGCGCTGGACACCCGCCCCCATCACTGCCCTGAGCCAGTGCCGGGGGGCACCCGCTAAGCAGGGCCATGCTGACCCGCCCCATGACCCTCCAGCCTCAGCTCTGCTTTCCTGGGTGGTTACCACTTGGGCGCTGGCTGCCCCAGCCATGCCGCCGGCTCCGAGGCGGCTCAGCCACCCCTAGGCAGCTTGTGGGGAGCAGCACAGAAACCTTCTAGGCCCAATGGCCACAGCCCAGCAGCCCCAGGAGAGCCCTGTTCTCTGGCTGCGGGGGAGGCGGGGGAGGGGCGCAGAGCGGTTCCCACCGGGGAACAGCGAGCGCAGAGCGAGGCCATTTCCTTCCCTTTCCACATGCAGGAGGCTCACGGATCAGGGCAGCAGCCGGGGCCCGCGGGGCGAGAGCTGGACTAGCCGCTGCTGGAGGAAATGGCTCCCTGATCCTGTCTTTCCCTGCTCTTTCCACGATTGGCGGGTGCAGAGACCTGCCCACTGGCTGGCTGGGGAGCAGGCCCCTGTTTACAAAGGATGCCTGTGAAAAGGGCACTGAGAAATCCCAGCGCGTGGATCAGGGCAGGGCGAGAGGGAAAAGGCCTGGGCTGGCAGGTCAGATGGGCCCATCCTGCCAGGGGTCGAGCGCACGTTTCTTCCTGCCATACATCCGCCACCTGCCTGTGGGAGACAATTCACCTTGGAGGGACTGATCCAGCCAGATGCTTACGTGGGTGCCCGTCGCTGGGGTATCTGGGCTCCTTGCAGCCCAGGAATGAGCCACGCAGCCCTCCTCACCCAGCCGCAAAAGGACACAGTTGCCTCTGTGACTCCACAATTCAACGGAGAGGCCGGGGGCGTGGAACCCATGGGAGGGGAGGGGTTCGGTTCAGCGCTGCCCTCGATCCCCGAGGCCCCACCGAGTTTAAATGATCAGCATGAACATTTGGTCACGGTGGCCTGAGCTGCCCAAGGACTCCTGCCAGCAGATGCCCTCTCTGGGAGTTGCATGGCTGCTGGGTGGGAAGCCAGGTGCTGCTGCCCCGACGCAGCATCCCAGCAGGGAGGCACCTTGTGAGGGAATAGAAATGCTCTCAGTGGCTCCTCTGACTATGGTGGGAAGGGGTCCAGGCCTGAAGCTGTAACTTGACTCCAGGTGGGGGGAAGAGGTCACCTGACCTCGTACCCGGGAAGGAGACAAAGGAAGCAGGGGAGGAGCGGAGTCCCCGGGGCGATGGTCTGGACCTGCTCCTTCACAAGCCAGTCAGGACTCTGGGGGAAGCTTCTTCTCCGTAAACAGCCTGTCTCCAAGGCCAGGAGCTTCACAGCTTCCACCTTCCTGGGTCTGACCTCGGAGCATTCAGCACCTTCTGCCCCTCCATGAGCTTCCCCCAGTGAGCCCAGCCAGGCAGGGTCCTGGGGAAGCCTGTGGGTCTGCACCCCAACTCCATAGTCAGACGTGACTCTCAGCCAGCCAGTAAACAGAGGTTTATTAGATGACAGGTACATGGTCTAGCACAGACCACACAGCGAACGCGACCCCTCAGCTGGATTCATTTTTGGGGCCAGAGAGCCAGGCCAGCCTGCCTGTAGCTCTCTGCCTCTTCCCAGCCAGACCCAGACTGAAACTCACTCCCCAGCTCCTTTGTCTCCTTCCCCGGCACGAGGTCAGGTGACCTCTTCCCCCCACCTGGAGTCAAGTTACAGCTTCAGGTATGTCAAGGATCAGAGGGGAGTATGGACCCTTCACACAATAGTCAGAGGAGCCAGTGAGAGCATTTCTATTCCGTCACACACCTGGCTGCTCAAAACAGTACAAAACGTTTTGAAGCCTTTTTATTATGGAGGAGCTGGGTGGCTTTTCCTCTCCTCCCCGCCTCCCATCTCTCCTGTCCCCCCCCCACCCCAACCCCCCCGAGCCTTAAAGTGAAACCACACACTCTGTGCCTGGGTATTCGGGCAGGTTGAGCTCAAATTTCTTCTGCACGTCGTAGGGCAGGAAGCGGCCGGCGAGGAAGTGGTGCCTGCCCAGGAAGCGGGTGGCACACTTCTTGGGCGCAGCCAAGGAGATGAGGACATCAGGGCTGATTCCCTCGCTGTTTCCCTTCTCCACGTCCCACCCTGCTGGGGCAGAGGAGAGAAAGGGAAGGTCAGAGGCCAGCTGGCACTGAGCCGCCAAGCGGGCAGGGGCAAGGCGTGTCTGAACAGCATTGACTGGGGGAAGGGGACGGCCCACAGCCCAGATGCGTGCAAGGTGAGGTGGGAGGGATCAGAGTTCCCAGGGGGCTGTCCTGTGAATAGCTGAACCTGTCCCTCATCCCCCTGAAGGCGAGGAGCAGAGTTTCACACACACTCCTACACCTGCCTTCCCCCCCCCCCCCCCCCCGTGTCACTAAAAGGAGTCTCCAGATCTCACGCACACACCCAGCACCAGGGGACCAATCCTCCATACGTTTAGATGTGTGGATCTCATGTAACTTGAATATGCTTTATGCAAAAGGTCTCTTGTAAGGTATCCTTACAAAGCTTATAATCTACGGAGCGTGGTCATCCTATGGCTATGAATGTATCATTCTCATATCTGAAACTAGGAACATGAAGTATAACGCTGAGGTCCTATTGTAATTATGCAAACCGTGGGCCATTAAAGGTGGGTTAGACCCTTGTTGGCTCCCACTGACTAGGACAATTGATTGTAAATGGTGTATTTACCTGCAAGCCTTCCTGTGTAGGTGCGGGCCAGCCCTGGAAGAAAGGGGGGTTGGGGCTCACAGGACATGTGACCATGTCACTTGACACTGGAATCCATCTTAAACCTGCTGCTTTTCCATTTAGAAGGAGGGATGGGAACCCGGAGAGACAAAAGATTCCCGCCTTGTGCCAAAGATATAAAAGGGGGTGGAACAGAACAAAGGTGGCTGCCAGTCACGAGAAAGCCCCTGCTTTCCACCTAAGGTGCAATGCTGCCAGAGAGGAAAACAAGAAGGAAGCCGGGTCTGGTTCTTGCCACCCAGGGAATTTAGAGAGAGGCAGAAATGCCTCTTCCTAGGCTGGAATTCAGCGTGGGTCACTGAGCTGCGATGCACCGTCCACCTCGCCCGGGGCTATACACATAAATAATAGATGCAGGGTGCGAAGCGGCAGGATGGCGGCTTTAGACCCCACCTGACGGATTAATGAACCGAGTGGCTCCTCTGCTCACACCAGCTGGCTTCGAACCCAGAACCCACCAGACTCCCCCTGGCCCTGGCACCAGGTGGGAATTTGCACGTTTACATCTCGAGGGCTCCTGTTTGTTCTTCCCCTGGCTGGGCCACGGGGCGGGTTTTGCTGCCATCTGATGGCAAGACCAGGCCCGGCCACCAGACACGCCTGTGTTTGGAAATGACATCATGTCTCACTGTGGGGAGCGTAGTATTTATTGCGAATGCCTTGAATGCATCGTGAGGCAGCTCTGCCAGAGCCGCCGGCTAGCGCAGGACACGCAGGCCTCGGGGAAGCTGGCAGGCAGGAGACAGGGTTCAAACGCTCTTCGGGGTCAGACCCCCAGGGGAGAAGCTGGGTCACTTTTGCAGGGAGGAGAAGGGGCTGTTTCCGTACCACGCATCGCGCGGCAGCCAGCACCTCGTCTGGATCCGAGTCCCGCACCGCGTCCCCCTTCATTTCACATGGGTTGGGAAAGTGCCCGCCCGCCCCCCGCCTGTCCCAATCGGCTGCATCCCCGAAAGGCACTGTGGCTTTGTAACATGAATAGATCCCCCCATGGCTGGATCCCACCATGGACTCGCTTCTCACTGGCCACCTGAGGCAGGATTCGAACCCAGGCCTACAAGCAGCATTTGCACTCCTGGGGCCCCTCGCTCAGCCGTGCCTACAAACCCCACTGGCCGTCTCTCCTTAGCCCAGCAGAGATCAAACAGAGCTATCTGCCGGTTTCACTCCTGCTAATCTGCCTCGCTCCTCAGCGCTGGGGTTCACGGCTGCGTGGGAGAGGCCCAGCGAGGTCCCAGTTAAAGGAGAGGTCCCGGAATGGAAGAGGTGGAGAACCACTGCCCTAGTTCCCCAGTGTCTTTCAGTCTGTAACTCAAGGCCCTTTACAAACAACTACCAGCCTAGCCTCATGAGACTCGAGAGGCCCATACCCTGTTCCCTAGTCTACACAGGGAAGGAAACTGAGGCACTAACCCACTAAACCTCACTTCTCCCCGAGACCAGAGAACAGAACCCAGGAGTCCTGACCCCCAGACTTCTCTATGCTATCTCACTAAACCTCACTTCTCCTCGAGACCAGAGAACAGAACCCAGGAGTGCTGACCCCCAGACTTCTCTATGCTATCCCACTAAACCTCACTTCTCCCCCAGATCAGAGAACAGAACCCAGGAGTCCTGACCCCCAGATTTCTCTATGCTATCCCACTAAACCTCACTTCTCCCCCAGACCAGAGAACAGAACCCAGGAGTGCTGTCCGTCCTCTGATCTTCTGTACATGACGACATGACGGATCTGGTCTGGGGTCTGTGCTCCTTGAAGCTGTTCTTAGCACGTAACCCAGTAACCTCAGGAGGTCCCTGGCTGCAGAGGGGCTCGAGAGAGATCCGTGCGGGGGAGGGGTCCTTACCAGGTGCTGGGGTCCTGCCCCACGCCGGAGGACAAGGAGACCATCCCTGGATGGATCAGGGCTGCCCAGTGGGCCGGATCCTGTTGGGCTATTCCAAGGGCAGGAAAGGACAAGCAGGAAGGGGATAGGACCATGCAGAGGGGGTTGGGAGGAGCAGACGTGAGATCATATGGCTGGTGGGAGTGAGACCCACCCCGCAGCCCCTTGGACCTGAGGTGGGAAAGGCAGGTGACCAGGGCTGAGGATTCTTGGGTGCGGGGGGCGGGGGTGGGAGAGCAGGGGCCAATAGGAGAGAGTCAGGCGAGAGGCGGGGGTCCCCGGGGGGGCTCTGGGATCCCCACCTGAGGGCACATCCAGGCTGATGATGGGGATCCGGATCTGTTTCAGGGTGGCTAAGATGCTGGCGTAAGGCTCCTTCACCTCCCCCGGCTCGGCGTCGGCTCCCAGGATGGCGTCGATCACCATGTTGTAGGCGTCGTTGATCAGCTGGACCTGGAGGGGGTGGGACCTTGTCAGAAAACCCCCATTGGCCAGTCTGAGCCCCACGGTCCCCGGCAGGGAGGCTTCGTCCAGCCCCCAAACCCTCTGTGGACGCCCGCGCGCACAGGGCAAGGCGACCGAGGTCTCCCAGGCCAGTGCACTGGACTGCTGACTCGCAGCCTGGCCACCCCGTCCCATGTTTGCCCTGTACGGACCCAGCCCCATCCCTCTGACTGCCGAGCTCGCCTGGCCATTCCCCTCTCCATCACCCCTGCCGGGAGGGAGCAGACATTGTTAGCACACGTTGTTAGCACGCTGGCTCCGGAGAGCTGCCCAGCCCCTCACGTCTGACAGCACCAGTCAATGAGAAGGGGAAGCATCCCCCAGAGCCGTCTCCCCTCGGCCAAATGTCCCCCAACAACACCTGGGGACAGAGAGAAGGACCAGCTGCCACCCCGGTGAGCTGGGAACTTTTGCCCAGCCCAGCCCTGATGATCAACCTCTACCAACAGTCCGGCCAGTTCGGAGCGATGGGGCTGAAACCTCCTGTCTCCCCATCATGGAGAGAGACCCCCGGGCAGTTCCAATCTCTTGCAGGGGGCTCAGGAAGCAGGTCAGCGGGAGAAGTCAGCAGTGTGGCTTGTATCAGTGTTGGGGTGTGAGCTAGCCACAGGCCAGGTGGGGTTGTGGGTAGACGGTGGCTGCAGCTACGGGGTTCGGTTAGAAGCTGTAACCAGGAGCCATCGCCCCCGATTGCGGGGACACAGTGGACTGGGTGTTGTCCAATGGGTCTGATGAAAGACCATCAGGCTCCAGCTATCTGACTGCATGGAGCAACATGGCTTCCGCGATCTAGGCCAGGAAGCAAAGACTAATCCAGGACCCATGCAAACAGCGGGGGGCTAGCGAGAAGTAAGCTGGAAAATTGCCACCCTTGGAGTTTGGGCAGCACACACCAGCTCTTACAAAAGATGCCAAAGGATCATTAGTAATCAGAAATGGCTGGAGCCTCTAGAAGAGACCCATTCCCCGGGGGATGTCTCCAAAGACAAAGGCAGAGCAAGAGAGAGAGCACTCGGACTTCTGAATGCAGCAAGAAAGCCCAGCTTGCTCTCGTTCTCCGGGGGAAGTTTCTCTTTAAGGCCTGACCACAGGCACTGGCGTGACAGGTGGCTTCCCGGAATGAAGAAATCACAAGATTAAAGTTAGCAGGCCTGGGCTCCCAGAGGGTTAGTAAAAGCTGCTAACATCCAGGACGCCAGAGTGAAAAGCTGCCGTGCTGGCCAGAAGTAAGGTCTTAACATTTTTACAGGGTTATTTTTTTTTGTCCCGATGCTGAATTTCTATGGCACAGCTTAAAAAAACACTGCCCCAAAAAGGAGCCAGGTTGTAATAGGTTTTAAATTGAACATATATGATCTTATTGTTGCTGTAATTAGAAACCTCTCCTACTGTGCATTTCCAGAGCCTGCAGCAGCATCTGGGACAAAACCCCCGAAGGATTTTACAGCAATTGTGCTCTTGCCCATACTGTGGAATGGAGCCACGCGGGACAGTAATTTGAGGTCACATTCCTCCGACGGAGTCCAATGTTTAAAAAAGAAATAGCTGGCAGTGTTTGTTTGGGACGGTAGGAAATAAGACTCAGTAATTCCTTTTCCAGTAGCGAGCGGATCACACCCGCCATTTGGGGGTTTTGGAACCCTCATGCTCAGATCAGATGCCTGAACAAAAGGCCACAAGCATCCCCGCATGGAATACACCTCAAATCTAGTCTGGACGCAGCTTTTCCCCAACACTAAGAGCAGCCCGTAATCTCACCCTTTGGGTTCCTCACACACCAAGTGGTTTAGCCTAGGAGCCCCTGCTCCTTCTTTCTTCGCAGTATTGAAAGAGCTGCATGAAATTGGGATGACTAATGGTTTGTATTACTATAGCACTAGGAGCCCCAGTCACGGCCCAGCACCCACTGTGCTAGGCACTGTACAAACACGGAGCAAGAAGGCCGCCCCTGCCCTGAGGAGGGTTAGAGCTGGGCGGCTCTGCTCCAACGCATGAGACTGGCCCAGCCAAAAAACCCACCAAATCCCCGTCACTCCACCCACGCTCTGAGGCTGGAGTCAGGACACAGGCTGCAGCAAGTCAACCCACACCACTAGGGGGCACTCTTGAAAAAGAACTGGAGACCTGATGATCTTTGAGCCCTTGGCCACCACTGTGCGCAGTAGCTAGATCAAGCCCCGTGGGGGCTGACCCTGGGCCACCTCCTCGTGAAAGGAGAACTCAGCGTGGCACAGTTGAAATGATCTGAAGCCGCTTTCTTTAGGCGCAAGGGCAGCTCAGTGAATCCTGCACCGAGGACGTCCCCCACAACAGAGGAAAACCTCCCCACCCCACTAGCCATTTGAAAGTCTCCCAAGATTCCCAGTGCCTATATAAAGCCCCCGCTGTGCCAGGCTGCAGAAATCTGCTCCCCCTGCTCCCAGCTTTGGCCCGGCTTTGCTGCAGCGAGACGGCTCCGAACCCCGGAAGAACCTGGGCTGTTGAGTTTGGGTTTCTCGTGTCTCCGACGCAGCTGGAGACTGCGTGCTCTGGATCTGAATGGAGGACGGCTCAGCCGGCGGGGTGGGCAGAGTAAAGGGGAGGGGAACCGTGTGTGCACACACACACGCACGCCCACGTGCTCCGTGCCACCAGGGCATCGCTCACCTCCGTAGGCAGGTACGAGAGGAAGGGGATGTCCATCTTTTCACACTGGGTGGTGAAATCCCGATACAGGGAATTCGGGGACCGCTTGGGGTAAAAGATGGTCGGCTCGTATTCCTGAGGGAGGGGGAGAGGAGAGAAAACGCGTTAACCCGCCCCCAACACACCCCTTTCCACTCCAGCCCCTGCTTTCCTCTGCCCCACCTTGACTGGCAGCTGCCTGTAACCCAGCACCTTTGGACTCTGCACCCTCCACTCCAGCATCTTAAGAGGCTCCAGGCAGAAAGGAAATCCCCTGGGGTCCAGCATCCCAGGAGCAGCTGTGTTAGTCTATAGCCACAAAAACAACTGAGGAGTCCTCTGGCACCTTAAAGACCAGCTCCAAATGGACAGAGAAGGGGAGGGGTCTAGTCTCTGTGACCCCCTCAGGCCTGGATCTCTCTGCCAGGGCTGCCCACAGAGTTTGCAAAATGTGGAGCTTCGTCCCCCAGGAAACAGTCTCCAAGTCTCCTGGACCTCCAAACAGCCCCTGGGGGTCTCGCCCTGGGCCCTGCGGAGCTGACTGAGGTGCCAGCTGGTGACGTGGAACAGGTGATCCCTACCAGGTCCCCTCTGTGCATCTCCAACCCAGGTGAAGCGCTTCTGAGGAATATCCTGAGGAGCCAAAGAGCTGCTCTGCTGTGGCCGCTAGCACAGCTCGAGAGACCCTGGGCTCACGTCTCCCCTCACTTACACCATGGAAATCAGGGGCAAGGAGTGAGTCCAGGCCCCCGGAAGGCCCGGAAAAAGGCTACCTAGATCGCAGCATGGGGGTGGGGCTGGGGCTGGGGCTGCCCCACCCCCACCCCGGAGTCCCCAGGAAGATGGCGGGTGATTGTTAGGGATACTTACAAACACCCGCAAATGCCGCGCGCACACCAGGCCGATGGCGCCGTTCTGCTCGGGACCACACACCACCAGCACTGTGGGCTGCTTCCTTGGGAGGGACAACAGAGGGAAGGCCTGCAGCGCAGAGAAAAACAATGGGATCAAAACCCTGCAGCGTCCCTGAATCTGACCTCCGCCCGCATCCATATCAGCTTGGTGTAACCTCCCATGTCTCTTTCTGGCATTTCATCCCCCAGGGACATAAATCCATATGCAGAGACAGGAAAAACTGCCTCCATTGCTGAAATGCAGCCACCTCTGGGTTGGAGCACAGCCGCTGTTTAACAGGCAACAGCACCACTACACCAGCGGTCTAGACTAGGAAGCAGAGAAGTGTGCTGTATCCAGATGAAACAGCAACGGAGTGAGGAAGACAGAAGGGCGTTATACATAACCAGGCCCCTGGGATTCACCCCTCAACGGTTGCACAAGGTGATCTCAGAGGGGCCAGACTTATCTGAAAGACGGTGACCCCAGGAGCACGGGACCCATTAGCCCCCACCTGGGACACATCAGTCAGGCCGGAAGCATCCTGCGAGACATGATGTCATCCCAGCCCCTGCAGCCAGGTAGCGGGCATGTCATGCGTGGAGCCCGGGAACAAAGCTGCTTTCTTGTCGCGGGGAGCGAAGGGGCTGCTGCAGGGAGCAGGGCAGTTTGGCAGGCTCCTACCTGTCTCACTTGCTTGGTGGACGGAGCAAAAACACACTGAAGCTTACAGAGACTGCAGGGAGAACCTCCTATTTACCCACTGCCCGGTTCTCCCTGCTCTTGGAGTCTGGCCTCCAGTTCCATCCCGACACCGGACACAACCAAACTGCACAAACTATTCACGGTCCCTGACGTCCTGAACAAGTTTTTCAGTACCTGGGCCCTGGCTGGCTCCACTGTACATTGGCTGGGACGCTAGACTTTGGGCACTGCCATGTTTCCGGAGTCTCCTGGCTCCAGGAGTGAGGGGATGTCACCATTGCTGGGGAGGAGGGAGAGAGACAGAGAGAAAACGCGGCTCCTTGGGACATTTCAGCCCTGAGGCTGTGCTCGCCGAGCGCTGAGCTTGCGGTTCTACTGATTTTTCACTTCACCGGCAAGTCTGAATTTTTTAAAAAATTGTTTTGGGTCAAACTGAAAAAAATCATTTTTGGCAAATCAAAACGTTGGGCAAAAATCAGTTCCAGGTGGAACACTGGGAACTTCTTCACTTTTTAGCTGTTCTAAAAATAAAAACAAAGGAAAAATTTGAAACAAAAAGTTGTTTAGAATTGAAAAAAAAATCTAAATGTTTTGATTTTGTCCGTTCGTTTTTAGGGATTAGCTTCATTTGATACAGATTCACCAAATGTTTCGGTGTCACGAAATCGGGTTTTGTTTTTTTTTTACCAAAAACCATCTGGGTCAATAAACTTTGCTCGGTCCATTCGGGATGTGCTTAACAGCTGGGCATGAAGAAGGAGCGTGAACCCAGCTCTCACAGTAATGGCTCACTAGTTTTCAATGATACCCCTCACTAGTTCTACATGATACCCTCATTTCACACCTAGGTAAACTGAGGCAGCACAGCAACTAAGGGCCTGGATCACTTCTCTCCCTTAGCTACCTTGGGAAGAAGGCTAGCCATGACCGTAAGACACTGGGCTGGGACTCAGGAGCTCTGAGTTTCACTTTGGGCTCTGCCACAGATGCACTGGGTGACTCTGGGCAAGTCACTTTCCCGCTCCGTCCGAGAGAGACAATGACGCTTCCTTTCTCCTCTGGGTTGGCTAGTGAGACTGCGAGCCCTTGGGGGCAGGGACTGTGTCTCATGGTGTGTCTATGCAGCCCCCGACATAGCAGGGCTGGAAGCTCAGCTGGGGCCCCCAGTTGCTCCTGTATTACAAAGAACCACCACCCAGGGTCACGTGGTGGCAACAATTTGATTCCAGCCAAGGCAGGGCCCGATTTTCACAGGGCTGGCGCACCGCTTCTTCCGGCTAAGTCAGGGGAGCTGCTGGTCACCTTCCTGACCCCCAGGAGTGCTTCTAATCTGCAAACCTGGAACCTTCCCCCGCCACCTGCCACCCTCCCTGGCTGAAAACCAATTCCTCGGCCAGGCTACTGAAATAAAGAGTAGCCCCATGGAAGGCGTGCGGCTCCCGAGAGGAGAACACCCGGGCATGCCCAGCCAGCATCGCGCAGCAAGGGCCACAGAGGATCGAGGAGCAAAACTCCCAAATGTTTCTCTTCCCAAAACAAATTGCGTGCCCTTAAGGGCGAGGTGTGGGGTGTGGGGGCATAAGCTGGCACAGAGGCTAGGAATGGAAAAGCAGAGTCAACCCTAAATAGAGCGGCGCTACTGAACCGTCGCCCTCCGGAGACACATCTTCTCTCTCTATGCATGAAGGCCAAGCTGTACAAACACATGGGCACCTCTCTTCTCCTGGGGACAGGGCCAGAATGACCTGCACCCCTGTCCTGTCCTGCACCACGGAAACGGCATGACTGAGCCACGTTTATCCCCCAGGCTCCAGTTGGGACAGAAACCCCCAGTGGAGGATCTGGCCCTGCCAAAAGGTGTCAGTGCGGGGAGCCGAGGCTCCGGGATTCTGGGACTGAACGGGGCCAAGAAGCAGCTTGAGAAGCAGTGATTCCAGGCCTGGGGGGAAGTTTCTGCTACAACGTGTCCATTTTTATTCCCCCTCACTGACACAGCTAAGGCCTCATCTCCAGCAGAGACGTCAACCTCTAACTGGGCACCTTGAGACGCAGCATGGCCTAGAGGCTAGAACATCCAACTAGGGCACCCCTAATCAGTCCCTATCTCTGGCACTAGCCTTGGGCAAGTCCCACTGGGGTGCCTCTGTTTCCAGTCTTACCCTTTGCCTTGTCTAGGTGTATGTACAGCCCCTAGCACCACGGGACCCTGGTCTCTAGGTACTGCTGTCATACAAATAAAGAATAAGTTGGCAGACAGGAGGGTGGAAACAACTTTTCACAGCCCATCCATCAGGTGAGTCCAGCCAGGGGTAACACTGTACTCAGGGACGCAGCTCAATTTACTCAGCCTGAAAACCCTCTAGGGCAGAAGCTGTCTTTGTACAGCGCCCAGCACAATGTCTGGGCTCCGAGGCGCTACTGCAATACGGAGCATGAACAATAATAAACTGTCAATGAGTCGTGCAGAGGAAGTATGCAAACAGCCCCCCACACACACTGCTGTCCCACAATGCACCACCCACTGCAGAGGTGGCCTCTCTGGTCACCTTTCTGCACTTGGCTGGAAGCCACCTATGCTGTCCCCGTAGCCCTGGCACAAACAGAGCTCACTTGCTGGCCACAGTCAGTCCCATGCAGCTGCTGGTGGGAGGGGGATTCTGCCTCGGGAGGCAGGATTGGAAGCAAGCGGCTGAAGCGATAAACTCTTGAACCCAAGAGTTGTATTTAAATTGAAGGGGTGTGAGAAAAATCACAGGCAGGAAAGTGAAGCTCAGCTTCTAACTACAACCGGCTGGGCAGCTGCTCTCCGGAGGATCCCGCATGGTCAGAGCCAGGCCCCTCGCTGGAGCTTCCCCAGGGACTGGCTGAGCAGACACAGCAGCAGGTGCTTCGAGGGGTTTTAATCTGCAGCTGAAAATAGAAGGGGCCGGTTTTCTAAACCCCAGCGGCTGGTGGGTTTGTTTCTGAGCAGGCAGCTCACTGCCAGGGCCAGAATTAATCCTGCGGCTCAAAGATAGCAGCGGAAGGGGACTTAAAAAAGCCAGGCTGGACAGGAGAGAAGATCTGGCTAATACTCCCATTAACTAACCCCTGGCCGCTAGCCATGCTCCTCCCACGGCACCTTCTTTATCTTTCCCCCCATTCACATCACTGGATGTTGACAAAGCTTTGCACCTGCGGGGCTGGAAAGAGCCACGTTCAGGCCCCCCAGGGAAAGGCCCCTGGCCATGTGAACCTCCCCCACCCCAATGCAAATCTGTTCTCTCCTTCCCAGCCCTGCCATATTTCTTGCCAGATGGCAAGTGCAGTCTGCAGCTAGTCCATGGAGCTGTGTGTACCTTGGCTGGTACCTTCTCCCCCATGGCGCGTGCTACCTGCCCCTGGCGTGCCCTGTCTTCCATTAGATTGTTAAGATCATTGGGCAGGGACCATGCCTTTCTCTTCATCTGTGCAGCTCCCAACCCATTCCTGACTCGGGGCTCTGAGATCTTCCACAGGAGACATCAGGAGGGTGGCTAAACTTTTGCAGCAAAGACAGGTCAGGTTCAAACAGTCCCCCCAATAGAGCCAAGACCCACATGCGAAAGTAGGGCCAACTGGGTGCAAAACCAGATGCAACTTGGTACTTTGCTTGAAGCCAAACGCCCCCACCCCTCGATCCGCATAACACGTTTCAGCCACCAGGGCAAATCCCTGCCCCACGCGGCCCCGGCAGCAGAACGGGGCCGCTGGGCGGAGGATGATGGCGAGCCGGAAGAGTCTGAATTCTAGGCACCTGCGCTGCCGTCCATGGAGGCCAAGTGGGCCTGAGCGAGCCCAAAGACCAACCACCTCACAGCTCATTCCGTGCAGGGCAACTGCCCTGCCCAGCATCCTTCCCGCCAACCCCAACCAGGGAAACCCCTTTCCGAGCCATGCCAGCTGGGTGAGAAGCGTGGGTGCCAATGGGGCATGGGATGGGCTGGCTCCCCCTTGCCCAGATCCTGCAGCAGCTTCTCTGTGTGGACCCAGGGCTCTGCAGGTGCAGGGTCCAGGTGGGTCAGATTTTACATGGTGTGGAACTTCCCCTTCTCCAACCAAAGTGGTGGGTTTGGGGCAGGGGCCGGTGGAGAAGACAGGCAGCCCGGGGTGCGGAGCAGATACACCTGTCCTCTGTGGGGGTCCCACGAAGCCCACAGATTGTCCAGGCATCTGTGGGGTGGAAGGCACCAGGAGCAACGGAAATCAGGCTCATGTTGCCACTGCCCTGGCATCATCTCCCAAGGCCCCCAAAAGCCCCGGGTTGGAGGGAGGAGGGAACAAAGCTCCCTGAGGTAATGGCCTCCTTCCCTGGGAGATCCGCCAGCGCTGGCTTGTTCTAATGCTGAATGGCAAGACACGGGCATTGTCTGCTGGGGGGTGGTGTTTTGGGAAGTCTGCCACTCGCATCAGCAGATGGCACATGGTGCTTTCCGTGTGGCTCCTGCTATGCAACTCCTAATAAACACAGCTGGGTTTGGGAATCCATGGCTGGACTCTTGCTAGCAATGCCCCCCCGGCCCCAGCCCCCCAGCAACAAGCGGGGGGCGAGGGGAGCAGGCAGGGATGAGGTGCCAAGCTGCCTTCCCCTTGGATTCTGCTGCTAGATGGGGAGGGAAGTGGGCCATGCCATCCTCCCGTCCCTGCCAGAGGAGGCCTGGTTGCCATGGATACACTGGAGTCCCCAAGCAAGCCCTGGGTACCCCCCAGTTCTGCCCCAGGCACTGGGTAACTGGGCACTGCAGCTGATTCCAGGGTTTGGAGCGTTGACTGGCTCACAAAAAGCTTTTCATCCGGCAGATCCAGGTCCCCTTTCCCCCTCCTGCGCTCCGCCCGGGTCTCTGGGAACGTGACAGCATTTTCCCCTGGAGCTGGAAACCTCAGATCACATCTTTTTTTAAAGAAAATAAAAAGCTGAGCTCCCATGCCAGCAGATGAACCCCGACAGAATCACTGAAGTGGCCCTGAGAATCCAAAACCAACAGGAGAATGGGAAGCGTTGGTTCCGTGGCCATCTGCTTAACATCCCAGCGCACAGCTAGCAGCTGACAAACTGCCACGGCCAAAGCGAATCTCCACAGCACGACCGATTGCACCAGGCAGCCAGGAGTAACCGGATGCCAGTCCCAGCTCTGGCTTATGGGACTGCGCACGGTGCCTCAGTTTCCCCATGTGTATGGGGAGGATGCTGCTGCCGAGCGGATGCTGGCGAGGGTTAATCAGGACACGGGGCGGATTGTATTAGTGCGCATCATGCCAGGAGCTCTGGGGCAGGAGCCATCTTCACAGGGGCAGGGTCCTTAGGACTCCAAAGGCCACGTGTGACCCAGACTGAGCTGAGGAGGAACCAGGGGGTTCTGCTGCACGTTTCAAATGCCACAAAGTCCGTCTGTGGCTCAGCCCCGCCCCGTCTTGGAGCCACTGGAGGGTCGCTGACAACCACCCCCGTCCATAGCGTGGATCTCTAAGGAGTCACCTGGGCTCCGAGCCTCCAGAACCAGAACTGGAACACCCAGCTCCACCTCCCACAGGCTCGGGACCCTCAGAGCCACGCCTGACGGTGGAGCCGAACTCCGGAGCTGGGGCCCAGCGGCAAGGCTGATCTGGCCCCCAGCAGTCCCCTAAGCTCTTAGGAATGCCAGATGCTGATCTGGACCCAGGTCCTGCCCTTGTGACTCAGGCCTGTCTCCCTCTGGTTTCCAAACCTTGCCCCACAGAAGGAGGCAGGAGAAATTCTTCAGTGCTCACGTGTCCAAGGGGCCCGCCTGCAGCGGAGGCGTCTGAGTTGAAGGGGATGCGCTGGGCTGTCCTAATGCCGGGGCGTGGATGGCTACAGAGGAGCACGCGGGGTCCAATCCCCACTGTTTAGTGACAACTCAGTTCTGGGTCCACAGTTCCAGCCGGGAGCTCTGAAGACTGGCACAGTTATAAAACTAACCATGGACCATTAACACCCTGCAGGGAAACTGGACGTTCAGACCCTCATGCAGAAAAGACAATAACCCAGTCTGGGTCTCTGAATGTGTTTGACATTTTACCACCGAAGTCTGCCGAATCTGGAGCTGCTTGTTAGACCTGCCTGACTCCAGGTCAATATTTACTCACTGAGTTCTAGTTAATAAGCAAGGTGTTTGCCGGATGATCTAAAGGTTGGAAGAAATCTTGGGCTAGCAGATCTACATGACAGCTACAAATGCAGCAGGGAGCCCTCCCACACAGAAAGAAAAGGGGTTTAGGGTCCACACCACATAGAGCTAACTGGAAGGTACTGGATCCAGTGAGGACAGGATTGCTCTGCATTGCACTTGGGGGGGGCAGGGCTGCTTTCCCAAGCTCCTGCACTCCTGACCGTACACACCCATCGTGTGCACAAAGGGTGCTCGTTACCCCACTTTACCACGCTCTGCCGGTTTCTGATCAGCTTACACCCCACCCGGACCTTTCCCCACTTACATCACCATCGAAACTGGCCCCGTCTTTGTTAAGGAAACATGAACCTTATTCTATTTCCACTAAGACCCCTTTGCACCACGCTGGCAGGGTGAAGGGGTTTTGAGGTGGGTACAAATGCCACATACAGTGGCAGAGTCCCATAAAAGAGGCTGGGCGTGAATGAGAATCAGGCCTCCTTCTTGCTACCTTCTCTCTCTTAACTCTGTCTCAGCCCCTGCTGAGCAAATTTGCTGTGGAAATATCTTGAGCTAAATATTTATGAGCTGACATTTAGCTTCTGCATTAGAATCTGTTCCGGCAAAGGTCAGCCTGCACCCGGACCCGGGTTTTGCTACCCTTAGGTGAAAGCAGGAATCAAAGACTGAACCAGTTCAGACGTGGGGGTTTGTGATAGTTTGGCCAACGAACGAATGTGAAAGTGCAGCAGAAACTTCTGTTGCTTAGTTAGGAGTGGAGCCGACTCACCCACCCACCCACCTTTCAGTAGCTTTGCACTTCGCATCCCTTAGGGAAGCCGGGAACCAGCACCAAAATAGCTGTCTGCAGACTGGCTTATTCCATGAACAAGCTGTTAGCTGCTAGATATCTGTTGACTCCAACTCTTTCAGGTGTGGTAGGGCCTGGGGTATCACACCCTGTGTCCTGGCAGAGTTTCCATTTGGATCACTGCATTCTGTCTCCTTCACTTACGGCCAGATCCCCAGTTGGTGTAAATCAATCTAACTCCATTGGCGTCAATGGATTGACAGATGAGGAACTGACCCTTCAGATGCCATGTAGCGATGTGACTTCTAAACAGCTGCCATGCTCCACCCCAAAGGCAGGTGCATTTCAGTGGCTGGCAAAGCAATGCCTGTATATACACATTTGTAACACACTCTGGTGTCCTTCAGGATGATGGTGCAATATAGCCGAGTCCTTTACACACAATAATCATTCGTAAGCATGCCAAGGCAAGACTGCCTGTTGCAGATGCATGTGAGATGCTAGATGCTATGGAATACTGACAGACGTTACACTCCGTTAACAGTGACATCCTCTATAAATCTCCTACAATGTGTCTCTGCAACAGCCCATACAGCCTTGACCAGTGCCAACCTGCAGGATTGTCACGTGCTATTTAATGACCTTGTCCAGGCAGGTTTGACCCACTTGTTAGCTTTGTCATGTTGCTCAGGAGGTAGCAGATGTGCGTGGGAGGGGAGATCTCCAATACATGATACTGGCCCATCACTGCCCATGGTCCTGGGTCAGGATGCCCTGCTCACCTTAGAAACCGTGGGATAAAGAGGTGCAGAGATAAAGCCACTGTTGGACCAGATGGCTGTGGAGCTATGCAGAATCCAGTCTCACAAAGATGCTCAGGGACTCCCCCAAACCTCTTGGAAAGAGCTTTCTCCAGCCAGTAAGTACATCTCCAACAGGCTATAAAACCTTCAAACCGTGCCTCCTGCCCTGCGCTCACCACACTGACTCAGCAGGGAGAAGAGACTGGACTATTATAGGGCCCCTGACTCCTCCCATTCCCAACATGCTTTGCTGGAAGGAAATCCATAGCCCATTCCCGCTGGCAGTGGGAGGAGGCTGTGCCACACCAGACCCTGAGTGAGTCTGATAAAACCTTGTCATTCGCCAGCTCTTTGGTTCACCAACAATTCCATACAAATCAGGGGGAAAAAAATGTTTGGGGGTCGAAACACCACGAAAACAGCCGCAGGCTCAGGTATTTCCAGTTCTGGTCCCCATGGGAATGACAATGAAAACAAGTCACGCCAAGGTGCTTCGGATCACGGCTGGCTCCAGAGAAGGCGAGGATGGCAAAACCTACCAGTCAGGGCCCATGACACGTCCCTCCCTGAACCTGCTCCAGCTCCAGAGTCTGACCTGTTGAGACTTGCGTTTGCAACTCTGGAGGTCCCTGGTTCGGTGGGTGCTTTTTTGGCTGCACTGGTTGCTCTCCCAGCAATGGAGGACGACGACAATGACCCCGATGTTCCCATGCCCCCAAAAGACTCTGCACTTGGAGTTTGGCCCAGCACGGGAAAGCGAACGGGCTGGGAGAGAGAGACCCCAGGACAAGGAAGCACCTTTGATAACAGCCCGGGGGAGCACAGGCCACCGCTCTTACCTTGGTCACCGCCATGGCGCTGGCGTGTCCCCAGATCTCAATCAGCTGCTGCCGACCGAATCGGTAATCTTCCAGCAGCTCCTTCTCGATGGCGTCCGCCTCCACGCGGCTGCAAGGCAAGAGGCAGAGGGGCGGTGAGGAGGCCAAGGTATCGCCCGTGCTGCAGGCTCAGGCTGAGACTTTCCAAAGCGGCTGCCTCCAGCCGAGCTTCTAGGTCCCTGCTTAGGCTCCACACCATGTGGCCAGGAGCTCCCACTGGAGACTAAACCTGCAACCGGTCACTTGCCACTTCGTGTTCTAGGCCTGTGTTGTGACCCGGGGCTCTCTTGCTTCCTTGCAACCCATCTCCAGCCCCAGGGGCTTTCTCTTGTGACGGGGAAGATCCCAGCCTGCCCCCACGCACCGACAGGGCAGTATTTTGTGAATTATTAAGTGGCTATGTATCCCAGACCTCAGCTTTGCTCCCCATTGCCCGCTTCCTGCCCTCCCCTCCGGCTGCTGCTAGTCCAGAAGTCAGACCTTCCATGGGATCCTCCTGGGAGAGCTCTCCTCGCTCGTTTGCCAAATCCAGGTTTGGAGGGACTGAGCTCCCACATGTACCTGGCAAGGTTAGCCTGGGCTCGACTGTATGAAAGGCAGAGATGAGCACCCCTGGCCCTTCTTTGCACCCGGCCCCGGCCCCCCGCATGTGGTACAGCAGCAGGAGAAAACTGCACGCCAAAAAGCCAAACAACGCGTCCCTCTTTCATTCACTGGTGATCCCAAAGTGCTGGCTTTGGAATTGGACAAGGATTGTTCACATTGGGTCACCTGACTGAAGGAAAAGAAAACGTGGGCTGTTCTCAGGACAACACCATTTTGTTTGTTATTAAAGTTGAATGGGAAATCGAATTCACTACGACAGCCACAAGACCGGGCTCTTTGGAGACAAGGCACCGGGACCCTGGGGCCACTGTCAAAGTCAGACACGGTGCAAGCTGGGAAGTTGTATCCATTTACACCACGGATCCAATTCTTCACTGCCATGCACACTACATGTCACTGTCCCAGAGCATAGTGAGCATGTGAACTGTTACCTTTCACGCTCACCTTGCATGGGAGTCAATGGCACACAGTGTGCAAGGCAACAGGGAATCATGAAGCCATTCAGGAATTTTCAAACATATGCATCTATTTTCAGAGGTGGCTGCCTCACTGTAGAGGGTGTTCCTTGTATATCAACCCCCATTCACATACACTGCTACTACTCAGCACCTTCCACTTGCAAAGCATTTTACAAATCATACAAACTATGAAGTAGCCAAGTACGATCCCTGCTTTATCAATGGGGAAACAGAGGCAGAGAGGGCATCTTAAAGCCACAGATGTTGTTAGTAGCAGAAGGGGCATCCCCAGCACTTTGTCACCCCCACAGTGGCTTGGCACTGGTCCACCAGGAGGGCTCCCCGCTCTGGATGTTGCTACACCACTCAAGTGCTCCCAGCGGCCCCTCCATCAAGGAGCCATCGGCCTTAACCTGAGCAGGGCTGTGACCCCACAACGCCAGTTATGGCTCTTGGTTTGAGGGCCCACTCAAACCAGGCAGCTGAGGCAAATTGCCGCCTCTAATGGCCAGTCCATGGGCAGCAGTTTTAGGGTGCTTGTTCCAGAGCTAAGGAGGCGCCTGCTCCCTGATCCAGGGGTTTGAGCACCGCCGCCGCTCCTTCCCCTAGCAAAGGGGTTTCAGCGTCAGCTGTTTTCTAGATCTTTAAGTTCACTGTAAGTTTTGCTGTTTGACAAAAGGCCTGTGGGGCTGAGCTGATCCCAGCCCTTTGAAGTAGGTTGCGGCCCTGCGCGTCTCCAAAGCAAGCTGTGGCTGGCGAGTAGAAACGGCTCGGTCGTGATGTTTCCACCAGCTGTTTAATTCGCACTACCAGAGCTGGCTGCAGCCTCCGCTCCCACGCCGAACTGAGCCAGGAGTCCCACGCCTTGACCCTAGGGTGGGGCAAGCACGGCCAGCGAAACCCCACCGCGGATCTTCACTCAGCGACCGCAAACATATGGCTGTTCTGGCCTCTGGCTCCACCCATATCCTGGCGCCCCTGATCCGAAGCTGCCACGGTTCTCCCGAGGCCGCTGCTCGGGGGCTGGGCTGGTCCGGGTGCGTCTTTCGGGCTTGGCCAGGAATCCATCACGTCCTCAAATACAGCCCTCAGCTCACCACCCCCACCCGAGCTGGGGCAAGGCGGTGCTGTGGGGGCTGGTGACCAGAACTCGCCAGCTGAAATAGCCAAGATCGGTGTGTTTCGCCCTTCATGGTGTGGTGCCCCCTGGAACCCCCAGTGGCAGCAAGATGTACCGCGCCTGGCAGTACATCCGTCACGGGGCACAGGTTTGTCCTATGTATAATGGGTATTACTGTGGGAGACCCTAATGTAAAGGGACTCCGGTTTAGAGTGAAATCCACTGGCAGGTTCCCAAATGTCCCGACACCCGGCAGGGATTTATGCCACCAGACGGTTGGGAGTTTATCTGAGTCCAAAGCCTCTGTTCTCTTTGAGACTTGCCCGGCCACGCCAGCTGAACGGCCTTTGTTAGTTTAAAAATGATCTAAATCTACATCACCCTGTTACTTGCATGCAGAGGGGCGTGTCCAACACACGATCGCCGCAGCAACAAAACTCTGCATCAGCCCATTGCTTGTTTTCTGGCCTAGCGCAACGTCAGTTGCAGCACCTGATCTAGGATCAACTCTGAATCGCCTCGGAAGGGCCAGGTTCTCTCCCCCTGCTCCAGCCACTTTGGCATAGACATCAAGTGGCACGGTTGGTTCCTTGGCCAGCTGCCCCCTCGCCCTTGGCATAGGGAATTGGGAGCATGGAGTGGGGTGCCCCTGAAGGACTCGAACTGAGTCACAGCTGATGCAAGGTCCCATAGAGACCATGCCCAGCTGGTGCACGTTCAAGAGGCCTGACGACTCTCATTGATGGTGATGGGCTGGAGCTTCCACAGAAGCACCACAAGAAGCAGGGCTGAGTGGGGAAATAAG
Source organism: Dermatemys mawii (assembly GCA_007922305.1). Lineage (NCBI taxonomy): Eukaryota > Metazoa > Chordata > Testudines > Dermatemydidae > Dermatemys > Dermatemys mawii. The sequence goes on along the minus strand of ML677376.1, from coordinate 2,470,094 downwards.
AGAACATCTGAGCAAAGAACTCTGTCACCGATCCTAACCCCACACAGCCACACACCCATGGCTGACGCTGGGGCCTTACTGCAAAGGTCAGTGCACAGTGGATTCTTGGGCCACCTGGCTGAGAAGAGAATGATGGCCACAAAATCACCTTTGAAACCAAGAGAAAAGCTGGGAGTTACCAAGAGCGTGATCAGGGGCCCAGGGAGCGTGTCCCCTATTTGGCAATGCAGGAGGATGTGAGCTCATTATCACACACAAGAGACTAATTGACACGCTGCACCCCCTTGCATTAAATTTGTGGCTTTCACGGCAGCTCAGCCCTGGATACAGATTTGCTTGATAAATTTGGGGCAGCCAAGTCTAAATGAGTTTCTTAAATCCATTCCCTCGGTGTGTCGATGTGATTCTCTCCAGTGCGGTCTAAACATGCGTCTCCTGGGCCAGCCCGCCAGCTGGTAGAAACGGGAGTCGTTCCATTGCTTTCAGCTGGTTTCCTTGACCCCGGGCCTCGATGACAAAGGCTGAATCACAATTAAAGAGCGAGGGAGAGAGACAGCAATTCAGACGCACTTTGCCATTCCACTACAATCTTCTACTGACACGCCTCATTGCTCAAAACCCAATTCCGGAATTCAGTCCCCATTGTGCGTAGCACCCAGAGGCCTCGGTAATTGCTTCAGAAAGCTGCCAGAAGGAACGGCAATTCTTGTTGTTAGGCTAGATGGAACCCAGGGGTAACAGTAATAACGCAGCTGCCTGGGCAAAGTGGAAGTGTTCTTTGAGCGCTAATTTGCTGCTAACAACCTGATGCTTAAAGTCAATTCAGGCATTTCTTATTTCCAAACCCAAAGCTTCTTGGAATTTAATTATAAGTCAAAACAACAGATGGGCAAGAGGGTTTCCTCCAGCAGCTGTTTGTTCGAGCGCAAGTCCCCACGTTCATCTGGAACAGGAAATTGCAGACGTTCCCTCTCCTGTAACAGAGAAGCGGGCGATGCCCAATGTGGGTGTCATTCAGAAGTAACTCCGCTGAACATAATGGGGTTAGATTAGCGTACATGAGAGCAGAGGATTGTCATCGCCAATTGCACATGTTACAGTAGCACTCAGAGGTCCCCGTTGATCAGGGCCCGAACCCCACAAACTCATAGTCAGACAGACCCTGTCCCAGAGACACACGGAGTGGGAGGGGAAACAAGAGGACGGAGAAAGGCAGTGACTTGCCCTGAGTCACCACTAGGAATAGCACCAAGCACCTGGACCATGCTGCCTAAGCATCACGGCGTCATAATCCTCAGCTCTCGTCTAGCGCTTTTCATCCACGGGTTGCCCTCATTTTACAGATGGAAAACTAAGGTGTTGAGAGGCAACGTGACTAGGCCAGGGCCAATATCTCAGTGGCCGAGCCAGGACCAGACCCCAGCTCAGCTGAGGCGCAGTCCAGGGCACTCCCAGAGGCTGCGTCAGGCCTGTCCTGTTCTCCCATCTCTCTTCAGAGGCTCAGCCGGTCCCTGCTGATGGATGGCTCAGGAAATGAAGAGCATTTTCCTAGTCCTTTGGTGCCCCCTAGTGAATTCCAGCCCAGGGCCCAGCTCCCGATACAGAGACCTTGGCCCGGCAGTGGCATTCTTCTAACTCCCTAGTTCGGGCACATTCCCAGGAGAGGAAGTTGAAGTGCTCCACAGCCCTGCAGCAAAAAGCAGCAGCATGGAGACCTTCTTCTGCAGGTTCCCTCCACTCCCAGCTACTCAAAGCCTGGCTTGAAAAGACACTGATCTCCACAAGCCTCCCTGAGCCCAGCCTCGGTGCCCCCAAGGTTCACTGCATCACGGAGCATTTGAAAGCTGAGCAGAGGAGATGAGACATCATTCAGCTCCGGCGATTCCACACTGTCCCCCCTGGCTTTGATTTCACAACCATCTGTGCCTCCCTTTCGATTCCAAACACTAGTGCTGCAAAACTCATGGGAGTCTCGGAGCCGCATGGCAGTTCTACCAGAGGGAAAGGTGATTGGGGGTTTACAGCTGACAGGCTAGATTGAGACTCAGGAGCCCCAGGTTCAATTTCCTGCCCTGCCACTGACTCCCCTGGGAGACCTTGGACAGTCACTTGAGCCAGAGTTGTCCCAATAGCTCCACCTGGTGGCGATAGAGCCCTCTGGAAAATCGGAGCCCTTGAAAATCATTTGAAGATTTTGGCTTCAGCTCCCCACCTATAAAACACGGATACTGACCCTGGCTTTCTCCCACATCTCTGTTTGTCTTGTCTATTCTCTTTCATGTATGTACAGAGCCTAGCACAATAAACTCCAAAACACAGTTGAGGCCTTCAGATGAGATTGTCGTATAAACTATAGTAATACCAACTAGCTAGTTAACCTGGGGCAAGTCACTTAGCCTCCATGTCTCAGTTTCCCCACCCACAAAAGTGGGATCACCGAGAGTTGGCTCTAAAGAGCTTTGAGGTCATTTAGACAAAAGATGCTCCGGAAGCCCAGAGCATTAGATTTTTGTGAAATGAGGAAAAATGAGCAAGGCTAAAAATAGCTGGATTGGTAGATTAGATAGAAGCGATTAGCTCTCGCTCCTTCTTACCAGACTCTTAAATACATTTTCCCATTTCCTCTCCCAGCACTAGGCTCTCTAGAGAGATTAATCTCATTCCATTTAATTTGCACAGGGAATTCAAGAACCGCAGAACATGGAGGTACCTATCAGCCAGAAGATGAGTGAATGTTTAATGGGTGGGTATTTTGGGATGCAGCACACCAGGAGCTGCACGAAAGGTAGATATACGTACGCACCATTGAAATAATACAGTAAATGCTCAAAACAATTTTCAATTAGTGTCAGAGCAGCACAGGGAAGTGGGGCGGGACAGTACATCTGCATTAAAAAAGCTGCACAAAGCATTTGCTTGCCAAAGGTTGATCGAATTCTCCCCCTTCCCCCCCTCTTTAAAGCCAGTCGGAGAAAGGCAATTATTTTGGTCATTAATGCTCCGGGTCCCTGTCATTATGGGTATTGTTAACAGCTGCGTTTGCACTCACACAACAAAAGGCGCTTATTACAGCCCTGTGTGTCTTTAAAAGATCTTCTGCCTCTAAACCAGGGAACCATCTCCTTGAACTCCTGTGGGGAGGGGTCAGGCTGGGAATTCTCCCAGACTCCACCTACCCCTCCAGGTCTCCCCACTCCCAGGACAGCATGCAGCCCTACATAACTTACTCAGCCCACTAGTGTCCTGTGTGCTCCGGCAAGCAGTGAGAGAGTTAACAGTGTTGACATGTAACTGCTAGCCTTAGGTTTCAGGGAACTAATGATGCAAATGAATGGGAAAGGATTTTGCTCAACAGAGGTTTTCCCCCTCCTTTCAATGACTCTTATTTAACTCCAAGGCCTAATTAACCGTGGGGAGAAAAGACAGTTGTTAACAAATCAACATATTTCCACCCTTTCCGTTCCAGGCGCAAGAACTCACCCCAGATGTCTTCCAAAAAACGCTGTGCCGCCCGCTCGGCAGTAATGCCTGCCAGCTAAGGAGTGCTGCCGGCTGGGTTTGAGGCATTGGGGCCTGTGTCTTTAAGGGCTGAGTGCCCCAGACAGTGACCCTGGACAGGGCGCTGTGAAGTTCTTGTTATACTCAGCCAGTTGGAACCGGACACAGATGAGCTCTTGCAAGGACCTGACTGTTCCCTGAGCACCACAAGCGGCAGGCCTAGCCGTGAGCGTTGGCCCAAAGGAAACGGCTCTCGCACCCCGCCAGCCGCTGGAACGCGCCCCACGCCTGGATCCTGTCTCTTCGCTCCGCAGAAGGGGCTGGATGTGAAGGGAAACTGCCCCAGCGTAGAGTCTGCTCAGGGGGCAGCTGTGGTGGCTGCTCATTGCCTCGGTCCTATTTTCATCGAGCTATTTTCCACATCCATGTCAGCAGCACGGCCAGGTGACTAGGACGCAGCCCCAGGACCCTGGGCTAGGCCCTTCCCCTTGCCCTGCCTTGCCTGTCTGATCTATTTAGAGTGTGAGCAATCAGAGGCAGAGACTGGCCCTGCGTCTGGGAGTCAGTGATGGGGCGGGGACTCATCCTAGCCTTGTACCTTCCCCACAAGTCCGGCCATCGAGTGGGATTTGGTGCACTGGTGGGGCAGCGTCTGAGCTGTCCAGCCCAGCTAAACACGCTCATCCCCCCAAGCAAGCATCCACTGACCAGGATTCTGCTGAGCTGCCAAAACCCCTTTGAAGAGCAGGGCGGAGTAGTTCAGGGCCCAGGGTTTTAATGTCCTGCACATCAGCAGAGCAGCGATTTTAAACTTGGCTTGGACGGCTAATCCCCCCCGATGGGCCGTGCCTTTTCGTGCATGAATCTAACAGCAACGGGGTCGTGAAATGGCACCAACTAGAACTTCAAATCCCCCGCCCTAAGACCACATTTGGATCCTCTGTCCCTTCTCCCTGCAAGTTTCTTCAAACCCTTTTAGCATCCTCCTCTCTGCTGTTTGGAGAAGAGACGGAGCAACTAGTTACAGGCGAAGGTGCAAACACTACTAATGTCATTGCATTGGGTTGTTTTTTTTTTAAGGCTGTCAGTTTAAGAACACCCACTAATAGTTGCTGTGGTAACTGACACAAAGGATATGTTAATGGTAGAACTGCACTTTCAGGTCACTCTTTGTAGCAAGGGGGTGTGTGAGCGAGTGAGTGAGAGAAAGAGTTCTGGGGAAATTCATTAGCACAAGGGAAAAGACGCTCTCTTAATAATTTATACCCTCCATTTACTCCCTGTTGGCCACTGTTGTTCTTTGAGTGTAAGTAACTTCTCCTAGCAAAAGGAAACACACGGCTGGGAGAATGTTTGATGGATTCCAAATGCCAAGCTGCAGCCCAGTTCAAGGAAGATGGACAAGAGGTCGAAACCTCCACCATTTTCACTGGAAAAGATTTCTAGGTGCTTAGCAACAACAGATTTATTTTTTTTTAAGTCAATGACTCTTTAAAAAGTCAAGAGTTGCCGGCTCACGTGGTTGTATCCTCACTGCTGTTGCTGTTTTTCTTAAACTCAGGTGAACACACCAGATTCTGAGCTTTTGTTTCCAAAACTGTCAAGTTTCCAGCCAGTCTGGTTACAGGGAAAAGCTTGAAAACGTGGCCTTTAAAGGCTGAAAGGCCAGAAGGCAAATAAACAGAACCCAACATGTTCTTTCAAAAAGCTATGATCTTTAAGCCAAATCTCACAAACTCATGATTGTGGCCCAGATTCAAACACACCCCCAAAACCTGGGGAGCCTGGCTGCTGGAAATGAAGAGCAGCCACACACAGCTACACCCAACACCAAGGCCTTTGTTGTTCTAACTCTGGAGAAGCAGGGGTGCAGTGTGTGGTATTATACTGGCCCCAGATAAGTAAAAGGCTCCAACAAAGCAAACCAAGGCAGTGCTTCATTCATGCCAGGGCCGAGCCCCGGCACCTCCGGGCCCGGCAGGTCAGAGCCCCAGCGCCTCCGGGCCTGCTGCATCAGGTATGAAAGTAAAACCATTGCTGGAGTCCCAGCACCACTTTCATTACACATTAAGCCCTGAACCAAGGCATGTTCTGCCCTGGGATTGCAGCCAGCCGAGCTGCAGGAGTGCAAAGCCCTAGGGTCGAAACGTCTGATGCTAGTGGACCTTGATTTGCACAGACACAGCTCACTCTGGGTTCAAACCACTGTGCCAGTCTAGAGCCCCTGAGCTGAAAGTGCCCCCAGGCCAGACTCAGCGAGAGCCCCAGCGGGAGGTGCTGTCCATCAGCCAGGCTGCTTTGCATGTGCGGAAGCAGCTGCCAGCCCAGCGGCAACGGTCTTCCAGGAGAGGAGGAAACAGGCTCGTCCTCTGGAAGCAGAGCACAGGTCTAAGGGCTGAGCTGCCACCAGGGGCATATTAATGATTAATCAGCTCCCAGAACAGGCTTTCCAAGGGCAATGGAAATGGAGACTCCCCAGGGACCAAAAGCAGTTTAACCCCAGATGAACATCTTGCAAGCAAAGCAGCCAGCCTGGCAGCCCCTCCCTGCTGCCCTGTCCCCATGGAGGGACGGGGAGACCTCTGGACGGGACGGGACCCCTGAGAGCCCAGCAGGAACCTGCCATGCCAGAAATGCAAATGGCAGGAGGCCTTTGGGGGAGGGGGAGATGGAGGCATCACAAACGCAAAGGGCACGGGCAGGACCCCTCTCCCACCGGCTGGACTGAGGAACAGCCCGGGGGGTGGCAGCTCCAATTCTATACCCAGGGTTTGTAAGATACCAGTTTAAAAAAATCCCCCCATTTTAGCCCTCAGTCACTGGTGACAGGGGAGCCGCATCCCGGCACTGCCCAGCCAGTCCCTTCCCTGCATTGCGTTCCTGTCCCCAGCAGTGCTCCCCATCACAAACCGAGCCTCCCCCCACCAGACATGCTGTGGCCCCATCGCTGAGTGGGGAGATGTAGGAGCAGCCCGGGTGTTGTCAAGGTAATAGCTGGCAGGGGGGACGGGACTCCTGGTTCATCCCCTCACAGCTCATCCCCCAGAACCCTGCCCCCCACCCCAGCCAGCCCGTCTCTGCTGCCTCACTGACAAGGAGGGACCTGGGTGGGTGCCCACCAGCAAACAACCCAGCTGAATCCATGGATACCCGGGAAGCAGTTTCTATAGCAACAGCAGCTGCACCAGCTCTGAGGCCCTCCTCCTCCCACAGGAGGCTGAGGGAGCTCGGGGCTGACCAGCCTTGGGTGGGAGGGGGGATTGGGGCCAGAGCAAAGGCAGGAGCCCAGGGATTTCTGGCTTCTAAAGGGCCCTTTTGCCTTGGCTAAATTCACTCTCTCTGCACATCAGAGCATCTGCCAGGGGGACAGTCCCCACCACGGTAGACTAAAATATCCAGGGCAGCATCCCAGCGGGATGGGGAGGGGAACAGTAGGAGATAAGCCCCAGGAAAATCCTTGGCAAGGGTGGGGGCAAAATCGGCAGTCTCCCAAAGAGTGAGCCCAGTGGCGACGGGGAAGCATCAGTCCATCCCGGCAGCATTTAGGGCCACGCCTGGGAGCGGCCAGAGGGATGATCAAAGCCATCAAGATTTCAAGCAGCTCCATGGCTGGCAGCCGAAGGCGCTTCAAGGGCTGACGAATGACTCGGTCGGGGATACCCGCACCCGCTTCCAGTTCATCTGCAGGGATGGCTCCGGCAGCCACACCCCAGCTGGCTCAGCAGCCCTCTCCTCCGCCATCCAGTCCCACCCCTCCCTGGGGGCTCACTGCCTCAGAGCACTGACCAGAATGGAAGTAACACCACGGCAGGGCACCAGGGGCAGGCGCCAGGATTCAGGGTAAGACAGCTGCCTCTCAATCCTGAGCTGCAGCCCCCCAGCTATCCCAGCCCCACGCCTCCGAACGCCTCAGCTCCCAGCAGTAGCCGCAGGCAGGTTTCTCTTTCAGCTACGCCCGGGTTTGCTTTTCACAGTGAACTCCCCTTCACATCCATCCATCTTCCCTCAATCACTTTTTAATTTTGTAATTACAGCTAAACACGTTGCAATTACCTGGGAAGCTGCAACGCCTCCGGCTGCAGCGCCAAGCTGCTGAGAAGCTCCCGCACAGAGTCACCCTCGTCCCTGACCCTCAGCACAGATGTGGGGCTAGGGGCTGCCCTGGCTACTTCCCACCTTCTGTGCTCGGGTCAGAGGTCCAGCATGGTCCCCAGTCCTTGACTCAGGCAGAGGGAGCTGTGTGGACACTGGCCAAGCCCCCTGGTTCAGTGAGCAACCACAGATTCAGTCTCCAGCCAAAACCTTCCACGTCCACTTCCTCCATGGTCACCCCAACCTGGAGCTCCCGGCTCAGCAGCCAGCATGTCTGCAAACCCCCTTGGGGTCCAGCCCCCTGAACCTCGGGCCAGACCAACATGACACTTTTCCTGGGGTAGCACGGTTGGTTAGGGGGCTGGCTGGTGACATTTCTAACCCAGCAAGAGCCCCAGTGCAAGCGCAGTGAGACCCACCCAGAAGTGCTTTTACAGGAATAGTGTATTTTGCTCAGGGAACTGGTACAAAAGTCCCCCCCTCGCCCTTTGTTTTGCCAGTATAAGCGGCATTTACACCGGGAGAATGTGCTGGTATAGCTACGCTGAAATAACCGCTCCAGCCAATCTTCCCTAGTACTGACCCGCCTTAAGTCTCACACACCACGAACAGCATTAGATGGCTCTTCAATCCTGACCCGCAGCCCCCAGTATCCCTGCTCTGGGGCCCCCATTCCCAACCCAGAGCTCCAACTCATGCCCTTGCAGGAGGCTGGCAAAGAGCTTTGTTTATAATGCAGACACATTTCCACTAGGCACAGAGCAGAGAGGGCCCTAAGAACAGATGGTAATTATGACCCGGGCCTGCTGATTAGATCCAGCCTGATTAATCATTCAGCTCTACCATGCCAATGTCCTGGTGCCAGGGGCCTCAGGAGAACAGAGCTGCAAGGAGCGGGAGCAACTGCTGAAGATGCTCCTTGTATCATCGCTCCGGACTGGGTCACCATGTGCTCACGCCCGGAGAAGACCTGATATGTGAGGAGACTTTCCCCTGCACCACACCTGCCAGGGGCCTGTTCAGCCCCACCGTGCCTCTACCAGGAGCCCAGTACCACCAAGGGGGGCCCCCATCCTGGCACTAAAGGGACCTTTGCACCCGATCATGCCCATAGCAGGAGCAGAACCTCTGGAAATGGCTGCTGAGCAGCTCTGCATCTGCCCTGGCTCCCCGCTACCTCCTTTGTACCTTGGACAGTTCCCCGAGCTGTTCTATCCACAGCACAGGCCCATCAGCCATGGAGAAGAGAAGCCCAGGAGGCCCAGAGGAGAGACGCTGCCACCAGCACTCAGTGCTACCCGGAACCCACGCGAGGCGGCTAACAGCTGGCGAGGGGACGTGCGGTGAAGTTCAGACTATCACAGCCCCTCGCTGGCTGCAGCTTTGTGCAGACTGAGACACAGCATTGCGGGGGGAAGCTGCATTCTTCAGAAGCACCCGTTAGCAGCTGATGGAGCAGACAGATGCCAAGACAGATGGAGCAGGTGGCTGGAGACTGCCGGGAAGGCCCAATGTGTCATCAGCCTAGGCTGTTCTTTAGTATTTGTATTACAATCGCCCAAAATGAGATCAGGACGCTGCTATGCCAGGCACTGTGCAGACAGCGAGCAGCAGTCACTGTCCCACAGAGCTCACCGTCTGAAAAGACGGAGTGGAAAGGGAAACTGAGGCACCAGGAGGTGACGGGATATGCTCCGGGTCACCCAGAAGATCAGTAGCAGAGCCAGGAATAGAACCCAGGGTTCCTGAGCCCCAGGCCAGCAGCCCTAGCCACTAGGCCACACTGTCTCCACCCTTTCTGCATCTCTTCACACTTGTTCTGTGCTGCTAGAAACACCCCCTGTCCCTACAGTGCAGCTTGCTTCCGCTGGCCAGGGCCCCATCTTGAGGGCACTGGCATCACCTTCCCCTGCAGCCGGCTGGGAGGCTGAAGCGGCAGCTGCAGGTCCAGAGCTTTCCTAAGGGCTGAGCCCACCCTGAGGGGTCCCAGGTCCTCGTCCCCGCAGCCCCACACACAAGGGGTTGGCCAGTTTAACCCTCCCAGTGCAGCCAGGTCTGGAGAGGATGCAGACAGCGCTTCCCCCACCCCATCTGCTGCAGGGACTCTGGATTCTTCTCCCCAAGCTGCACAGCTGCGGTAGGGTGTCATCTTCCTCCCGAGCATCTGGCCGCAGGCCACGCAACAGTCACTGGCCTGGGGGGATGGAGCAGCATTTGGGGGCCCTCTCAGGAGGAAGCTGCCCCACCCCAGGAGACAGAACAGGCCCACTGCGGGCAGGGACCAATCTAGAGCCAGGACAGTGATGTGTGTCAGCCCCTTGTACATGAGCCCAGCATGTCCCCCGACCTGCCCCAGGCCAGCCTGCAGGAGTCCCCCAGGAGGAGCACAGGGGGTATCTAAGCAGGGCCCTGGCCCAGCTGAGGATACTCCAACTCCAGGACAACTCAGCTTCCAGGAGCAGCTTTCTCCGAGTGCTGGGAGTGGAAGAAGGCAGGCTCAGGGTCCCATTTCCAGGGGATGCTTGGCAGATGGGTCCTCCCACAGGGAAGGGTGATGCCAGCTGGCCCATCCCAATAATCCTGGTTTTGAGATGCTCTGAGGTGAGCCCCATTCCAGGTCAGCCCGTGGGGGTCCATGGGGAACAGTTCTATCAGCTTGTCCCGTCAGCATAAAGGCTGAGGTGCCTCATTGTGTTCTTGATATAAGTGCACACGATTTCTCCCTCCTTCCCAGGAGAGGCGTCTCTAGAAGGGCCAGGAGCCCCAAGTAGGCGATAGCCCCTCTGCATGTGGGGCAGGGCTGGGTGATGCCTCCAGAGGCTGCGGGATGTACCTCGTGCTTCCTCCATTCCTCCCCTCTGCTCAAATGTGGAGGGGCCGGCCAATCCTCCTGCCTGGCCCTGAAAACGAGTCTCCTTGGCCCTGGTACTCCTCTCTGGGCTCCCTAATGAGATCACAGCGACGGCACTGATCCAGACCATCCCAGAGCTCTGGACACCTCCAGTGTGCCAGAGACCCAGGGACACAAGGGGCTAAAAACGCCTTGTTTTTAACCGGATGGCCCAGGATGCCCCAGCCAATGTAGATTCTGTGCCAGCCCCGGGACCCGTCAGCTGTGGAAATCACTCGTTCCAGCTACCAAAGTACCCGCGGGGTTCATTGGTACAGGAGACAGCCCTAACGCAGCCAGGGGAGTACTCGGCACTGGCGCCCTCTGCCCTCAGATCGGCGCAGAGCTAGCGCCCGAGAACAGCACAGCTCACACACTGCCGGCACTCACTGACCAGCTCATCAAGGGAGTGGTGACACCAGGGAAAGGGTGTGATCCGAAACAGCAGCCAGCGCCAGCCGACATGCCCCAGCCAGGGCCAGGACGGGCGCACTGTCGTGGACCAAGGCAGCCCTGCCTCACCCGGGGAACCCGAAATAGCTCAGCATGCCCACAGCTCCCTCAAACCGAACCCCAGTGCTCAGTGCCTCTCTGCTTCCCGTGTGCCCGTGGTGAAGGGCAAGGACACAGTAGGTGCCCAGAGGAGAGGGAAGTTGCTGAAGGAAGAGATCCAACACGGGCTTGCACCTCGCACTAGAGCCGGGGGCATGGTAGTGGGGTCTCTAGTGGGCAGGGTGGCACGGCTGCAGCAAGCCCGTTCCCTGCCCATGTCCAAGAAGAGCTTATGGCATGGAAATCGGGACAGAGGGTGGCATTGTCTCGTCTCTGTCCAGGAACAACATCCCTAGGGCTCCAGCCCCTCTTTGGGTCAGCAACTCTGCTACGTCCTGCCCTCTTCCTTGCAAGCTAGCCCAGGCTGCGCCCATTCTGCCCACATCCAGTCTCCCAGGTTAGGAAGCTGAAGAACCAAACGGGAACTCGGCTTCCTAACCCAAGGTCAACAGTAGCAAGAATGGGGCACGGGCGGCCAACCACCAGCATGGGCACCTGCCCCAGACACCTCTGCTTGTGCAGAAACTTTCCCTGCCCAACCTATTCCACTCTACAGCAGCGGTGGAGCTGCAGGAGGGACCTGTCCCCTCCCCTGAGGGCTCACACTGGGGCACCCTCAGATCCCACAGTGCTCGGAGCACCGGCTAGCACGAGACCCTTCCCCTGTAGCCAGCTGCTCTCCCACCTGCAGTTCCACTCACCTGAGGTACCTGAGCGGCTCAATCTGCTCCCCGCTCTGGGTGGACGGGCAACTCATTTTCCCTGGCTCCGCACGGGACAGGGGGTACAGCTGCCCCCTCTCTGCCTTGGCTCCCCGCAGCTGGCGCTTCTTGAGCTGCGGCTGCTTCTCCGCTCCTCTTCTTTATGGCTTCGAGAGCAGAGCCACCTTCCAGGAGACGGAGCCAGTCATGAGACAGCAGCTGCTGCAGGGAAGCGGGGAGATTGGTTGGAGGAACAAGCAAAATCCCCTCCGTCCAATGGGAAGCGGGGAATTGGTTAACCCCTTCCAGCCCACACGGCCATCAAGCAGCTTCAACAAGTCCCGTGGCTGGGTGTGCTCTGTAGGTGCGAGTACCCCAGGTTGAGGTGCACCCACCTGAGGGAACTGGGGTGACGCTCTGGGGTGGAATGAGCTGGCAGGTCTCAGCACTGTCCTGCCATCACAAGTGGAACAGATTAGGACTGGGCAGTGGGGCCAGCTGAGCCACTAGAACTAGGCTCCCTCATCCACAGAGACAAGCACACAGCAGGTCCCCCCACCTGCCCCAGGCCAGGCTGCAGAAGTCCCCCAGGTGGGGCGCAGGGGGTATCTAAGCAGGGCCCTGCCCAGCTGAGGATACTCAAACTCCAGGACAATTCGGCTCCCAGGAGCAGCTTCCTCTGAGTGCTGGGAGTGGAAGAGGGCAGGCTCAGGGTCCCATTTCCAGGGGGTCCTCCCACAGGGAAGGGTGATGCCAGCTGGCCCATCCCAATAATCCTGGTTTTGAGATGCTCTAAGGTGAGCCCCATTCCAGGTCAGCCCATGGGGGTCCATGGGGAACAGTTCTATCAGCTTGTCCCGTCAGCATGAAGGCTGAGGTGCCTCGTTGTGTTCTTGATCTAAGTGCACATGATTTCTCCCTCCTTCCCAGGAGAGGCGTCTCTAGTAGGGCCGGGAGCCCCAAGTAGGCAACAGCCTCTCTGCACCTGGGGCAAGGCTGGGTGATACCCCCAGAGCCTGCGGGATATACCTCATGCTTCCTGCATTCCTCCCTTCTGCTCAAACGTGGAGGGGCCTGGCCAATCCTCCCGCCAGGGACTGAGAACGAAAGTCTCCTCTCCCCTTATCCCCAGAGAGTGAAAGTCTCTCTCCTTGCCCCAGAGTTGTGGGGCAAGCTGGAGTGCTGCCCGGCCCTGGCTTCACCCCCATGAGCACCAGGGCGGGAGCTCGACAGATTCCAAACTGCCCTGCCCAGAGCAGCTCCCGGGGGAAGAGAGCCCGGCCCTGCTCATTCTTTCACCAGCATCATCACCCCTTTGGCTGTAGTGGAGTCACTCCTGATTGACACACCAGCGCAAGGGACAGAAGGGGAGGCAGTGCCTTGGGACGGGGTACCCAGCACAGCCACAGATGGTAGTACGGTCAGGAGACACCAGTGGGGTCAGTCAAACCCCTGCAGGAGCCTCCATCCCACACCACTCAGACCCACTCTTGAGGTCTGGGCACAGTTTGCTGCGAAGAGACCAATGGCCATTTCCTCAGCTGAGTTCTAGCTCCTCAGGGCACCTGCAGCACCAGAGAGAAGCCACCTGGAAAGGGCCCTTGCCCAGCTGGTGAATGCAGCCACGTCACTGCCACCACCCAAAATGCACCCAGCCTGGTGCAACCCTCCACCTGGCCCACACAGACACCTTGGACCATGGCGTTCCCCGTGATCCGTCCGGGCAGCTAGCAGGGCCACTCACCAAGCTCCTTGTAAAACGCAGCTCTGAGCCGCGTTTCTTCCCCCTGCTGCTGCTCTCCAATGGCCCCGGGGCCCTGCTTGCAGGAGGGCGCAGCAGTAGACAGGATGGGCTTCCGGCTCCGCAGAGAAGACTGCTCCTTCCCCAGCAGATCCTTGGGAGCGGGAGGAGCCTTCCCCAAGTCCCTCCCACTAGAGGCAAGGGCCCCGGGACAGCTCACTGATTGTTCTAGCACCCTGGGGCCCAGCAAGATCTCTTCCACCTGGAATAAACCTCCTCCAAAGCATGGGGGTGGATCATTTAGAAGCAGGCAAAGCCCCAGGCTACTCCCTGTGAAAGGGGCGTAGATGGGGATTTGCTCCTGTAAATTAAGGGGACCCCAATCGCTACAGCACAGAGCAAGTCGCTAAGAAAAGTCTCTCCCATACAGATGGGAGGCGAATTATCGAAGAAGCTGCTGCTGCTGCCTGGAGAGCCAAGATCTGACCACCTCCCCATGGCTGTGAGCAGCTCCTGGAGCTTGGCCCATGCACTGGCCCCTTTCACAGGGGGTGAGTTTCACCCAGCTCAGTGCAAACACTTGCACGTGAGCTGCACCGTCGGACAGGCGAGCTGCGCCACGGCTATTGGTTCAGGACGTTAACCCCTCCTCTCTGCACTTGGACATGGCTCTTCTCGTGGCTCCCACCCTGGGCTCGGAGAGACACAGCAGGCCGTCGCTACAGCATTCAGAACCAGCACAGCCACCAGCGAGGCTATGGGCTGAACGCGGTCCGAGATCTCCCCTCTCTGTCCCCAATGTGGGCAGGGTGGAATTAAGCAGGTGCATAAGAGTTTGTAGGATCCAGGCTTTACCAGGCATGCAAAGAGCAAGCTTCAGTTACCAGAGCGGAAAGGCAGCCTGGTACCAGCCGGGGACAGCACCTCCTGCTGGGAAAGGTCCGTAAAACAGCAGTTCCCAGTAGGAAAGGAGCCCAGGACAATAGAGTTACTGAAAGAGCAACATGAAGGGGGGAGGGGTCTTCAAATAAATTTAAAATTGCCTGTTTTTCAAAATTTATTTTAACAAATCCCTATAATCTTTTGGGGGGTTGGGGGGAAAGGCTGTAGGTAGATGCTACAGTATTGGTCCTAGTCACTGGGATTCTGCAGGCAGTGCTACAATGCATTTCTAAGTGGGTTACTCTTTGAATGGCTCTTTCCAGGCCAACCCCCTCGCAGTCCTTTAATAGCCCAACAATGGCCTGCACTACAATTCCCAGAAGCTAAAAGGCTGCACAAGCCTGGTTATTTCTCTCCATGCCATTCTGCCTGCTGTTAAGGAGACGCGTAAATTCAGTCTCCCAGCTTGACTTTCTCCTACACTCTCGTTAGATCCTGACCGTGTTGTTTCAAAATGAGCCGTTAATCGGGTAGCTGGAGAGACACCTGCATTTCATGGACCTGATCTCAGTTACATTTTAAAAATACTAGGGTGAGGGCTGTGAAGTTTGAAGTGGGATTTGTTTTATCTTTTGCTTTTTCAGAAGGATGGAGGTTTCCTCCTTCCTAGGTTCATCACCCTCCTTTCAGTTCAACTAACTGCCAACTTGTTCTCTTTGGTTCTGCAGACAAAGGGGGAAAGTCCCAGGCTTGCACGGGGTGGGAGGGGGAACCCATCTTTTACATTTCACACTCACATCGATGCTAAAGGCAGGCTGCTCTCACAGTTAGGACCCTGGTCTGCAAGTCAGGAAAGCTGAATTTCTAGCCCTGAATCGGACTTTTCAGGCGACTTTGGCTTACATCATTCAAATCTCTCTGGCCCAAACCCTTAAAAGCTATTCAGGTACACAACGCCCGTGCCTTTGAGAATCCAGGTCTCTGTACCTAGGCAAAATGAGGACAATACTTCTCCACCTCAACTCAGGATTTCTCTCTCAGATGTTTAAACTGCAAAGTCTCAGAGCTGCACCTAACACATTGGGGTTTTGCTCTCAGTTGGCACCTCTAGACATCACAACATCACAATACGTTGCACTTGCAGATGTTAGACAATTAGCAAACGAAAACACTTGAAGTAGCAGCCTTCCACACCTGTCTTCCATTGCTAGCCCAATTTTGCAGAGGAAAGACTGGACATAAGAGGGCTGTGCTGGAAACCTCCCCTCACTCAAGGAATTTCAAATTGACATTTCAGGCAGGTTAGGCTCAGTTGAAAGGAACAGCAGTGAAAAAAGCAGAGGGTTCTAGGCCCTGATCTGTATAGAAACTGGTGGGATTTTTTTTTTCTTGAATGTCAACTAAAAGTGACAAGGTGGGGGAGGGAATATCTTTTATTAGATCAGCTTCTGCTGGAGAAAGAGACAAGCTTTCAAGCTTGCAGCGAGCGCTCAGAGCTGAAGACCTCTGTGGAGCTTGAAAGCTTGTCTCTTTCCCCAACAGAAGTTGGTCTGGTAAAACCGATTGCCTTCCCCAGCTGGTCCCTCTCATATCCTGCGACCAACATGGCAAACTACTAAGGAAGTGCAGGTTAAATAAAGAATCTGCTCTGCAGAGTTTACAGGCCAAGCACCAGAACAGGTGCTAGAGCGAGAGAGCCAGAAAGGGAAACAGAATAGTCAAGACAAGGACCAACATATTAAAAAGTGACTTGGGCACTCGGATTTAAGTCTCACAGAAGTCACTGTCTGAAGTCTGCCTACACTGCAGCCGGGCATGTGATTGGCAGCTCATGTATATGTATTCCCGCTAGCCACACTCCAGTTAGCTCGCTTGCTAAGGAAGAGGCAGCAAGGGCTGCACTAACAAGAAGGGGAGTTCAGGTGGAATTGTGCAGCCCACGTGGAAGCCCTGCACTGTTGTGTCCTCACTGCTATTTTTAATAAGCTAGATAGAGTAAAGCTAGCACCAGCACATCGGCACACACTGCAAAGCACGCCGCCAGCTCCAGTGCAGACATACACTTACTGGCATAGCTTTGTGGGTTGGGGCGGGGGGCGGGGGGGGGAGTCACCCCCATAACCACAGTTATACCAGCGGAAGCCCTCATGTAGCTGCAGTTACGCTGGCAAGGAAGTCTTAGTGCTAGTTGGACGTACTCCATTTGGGAACTGGTTTAAGCAAAAAGAACTCCTTGGCATGGTAAGAGCAGCTCCCCCATGAGGAGGGTTTCCTGGGATAGCTTAAAGCAGCCCCAGTAATCCAGGATGGCTCTCCTGGCAAACGCTTTTCAGCGTAGCAAAGACTGACACGTTTGAAAATAGGATCTGGAACCTACGTGACCCCAACACTTTTTAAAGTTTTACCCCCAAAGCAGAATTGTTCACAAGTAAAATACAACTGGAAATTCCTCCTGGTGCCACAATTGCAAGTGATGGTGGTAACACAGCTAAGGAGATTTAAAATACCTCTGTGGTTTTTAATGCCATCTCCCCTTTAACACCCCACGGAAGGGGCTTTAATCAGTTTCTCAGGGTTGTGAAGAACACTGACAGGTGTAATAGAGCGGGGCCTGGTATCTGCTCTATAACCCTGGATATGTGAGAGGGGCCTGTCACATCCTGTTTAACAAGTCCCTCCACTTCCACTTGGTGCTACACTGGCCTTCTCCCACCTTCTCAAATGTCTATTCATGTTTCCCCTTTGCTCCTATTTCTTTTTTAAAAACAGTAGCCCTCAGCATCCTAGCTGCCAGCCTGTATTGCTTAGCAACCACACAGCTGTGAAGGTGTGTGGGGGGGAGGGCCAGGCAATCGCTCCTTAGGTAGAAGTCTTATAGTGTTTTGACAAGCGGATCTTGGCCAAATTAAGGCACAAGCCCACTTTCTGGCTGATGAAAGCATCTGCAGGTTAAGTGACCAACACTGCTCCGGTGATGCACCCCTGTATCCAGGTGTTAAATTCAGCCAGCGCTGTCTGGAGCAGAGCTCCAGTAAATATTTTCAAACATCATGGAGTTTTTATAGCATCTTGGAGAGGAGCATGGGCGGGGAGGGTGAGTCCAAGAAATATTCTATAAGAATTAAAGCCCTGCTTGTGCCAGCGTGCTGCTTTGGCGAGAGCCCTATTGATTCTTGGAGCACACCTGCCAAGTCTCTGCTGGGCAGAGCACATCTGGCCCTGCTGCACAGGAAAGGCTGGCCCTGCTCGGCTCCCTCTGATGGCGCACGGCTGTAAGAGAATGCTCAGGGGACAAGCCCGCAAACACCATTCCTTGCCTCCTGTTTGCACTATGCACCCCGTGGGGAGCAACAGCCAGCTCCTCCTCCAGCTCTGGAAAGCCAGAATGGCTACCTGCCCTCCTGATGCAAAGATCTCCTTCCCCATTTCCTGTCTCAGACTCTTCGGTAATGCTGCTCTGCCCTGTTCCATACCAGACGTGGTAGAAGCAATGCCTGCGTATCTCTAAATATAGGAATTTCTTTCTAGTACAGGATCCACCATGCCCCCTATCCAGCAGCACCAGAGGAAACTGCTAGGAACCCTACCGGGCTAATCTTCCCCCAGGGAAAAGCTCTTCCTGACCCTCACTAGAGATCAGGGCTCATGTCCCACAGCAGGAGGGTTTCTAGCTCTTCCAAAGCTGTAGCTATTAGGATAAAAAGATCCCAGGTTAACATCCAATCAACCCTAATCTCTTGGCTTTCCGTTTGTAGCAGTGAGTTGCAAAGGCTAGTGCCAGTGCATGAAAGTCTTCCCTGATTCGCATTGTAAAGTTGCTTTCAAAAAGCTTCTAAAGCCTGGTAAGAGGAGGTGCCCTAGAGCAACGTAAGAATTGCTTAATTCAAAGAAACACAATCAATTCAGTATCAGCTGAGTCAGCTCCTCTCCAACCCGCCAGCAGAATCCTGACCCATCACAAAAGCTACACTCCACCCTCTGGACAAGGGTTCTTGGCATCCGCTCCAAAGAGAATTGCTCATTTTAGAGCCTGCAGCTGATGGCTGTCGAGATTTTCAGTTAAATAAAATTGCCCCTTAAAAGGGCAGAGACCCGTGGCAGAGAGAGATTTGCAGTAGCACAACAATTTTCATTTTTCCCCTCCACTAAAGTGGCTAAGATTGGTTGCATTGAGCCTTAGGACAGGAAAGTACTGGGCTTTGAAAGCATATGAAAGAAATGAACATAACTTGGGATTTGACTGATCCTTTCTGACACTGGAAACGTGACCTCCTCCCCTGGAGCTGAGTAAGAGGAAACTATTGAAAACAAGCCCTGGGATCCCATGGGGGGTGGGTGCGTGCGTGTGTGTCAGTCAATAGTTCTCACATTATCTTTCTTAATAAGCAAGATTAGGAGGCCCTGATTAGGGGCGGATGGGAGGCCCTGATTAGGGGGGATGAGAGAGTGGCCCCAAAGAGATTGCCCTCTAAATAGGCCAGTCCTGAAAAGGAAGAATTCTCTGCCACCCCACTCACCCTTTACAGACAGGAAAAATAAAGACAGATTAGGGGGCAGATTTAAGGGCTAGCACAGGGCCACCAGGGAAAAGAATCCAGCTCTCAAGTCCCAGCGTAGTGGCTTAACACATGCCCATCATCTTTTCTCCACATCTCCTGTCCCAAGAGATACATAATTCAAGGCAAAGTTAGCTAATGGGGCTAGACAGAACTTCAAGAGCAGCACCAGGACAGCCTGTTACAGCAGGAGGCTTCGTGCCAAGGATGAAGGACGCAGGAGGAAATTCAGAAAATAAATGCACGCACACATTTCCATCAGGCTGTTTAATATCACACACTTGGAACACATGGCCTTTGAGTGTTGCATCTGACATGGATAATGCTACCGGTGCAATAAGTGGAGGAACCAGCAGGCTGGGGAGAGTCCTGGCCAAACTTCAGACATACCACTGCAAGCCCAGCTTCGCGTTGTGCAGCTCGTTCACAGGCCTGAGGTAATAGAGCTCGTCTGGTAGTGGAGTAACCCAGCGGTCAGTGTGGTATAAAGACTCCCCCACCTAGAGAAAAAGAGCTAGTTACTGCAGCTGCCAATAGTACTCCTCTGCAGGATCCCTGCACTCCCCTGCCCTCCCCCAGACAATGCAGAGCTCGTTCTTGTGCAGAAGTACCTCGTGCTTCCAGATCAGGGCAAATAAGGAGGCATAGACTTGCTGCCACTCTGCCATCTTGAGTGCAAAGCAGATCCTCCACCAGAGAGGGGAAGGGGAGCAGAAGGTGCAGCACCCATAAAACCTCAAAGAACTCAAGTTACCACAAGGTAGGTAAATGCTTCTTCTTGGAGCACATGTCCCTCTGGAAGCGCCACTGGAGGAGACTCGCAAGCAGCAACTCAATGAAGAGGCAAATCCAAGATGCTTCAGAGGACTGCATCATCCCCGGAAGCTGGTGAGATGGCATACTACTTGGCAAAGGTATAGAGGGAAGACCAAAAGTGCAGTCCTACAGATTTCTGTTACGGGAATGCTTTTCAACAGAGCTACAGCTGTGGTCTGAGCGCTACTGGAACGTGCTAGATTTCAGAGTAGTAGGTGTGTTTATCTGTATCCGCAAAAAGAACAAGGAGTACTTGTGGCACCCTTAGAGACTAACCAATTTATTTGGGCATAAGCTTTCATGGGCTAGAACCCACTTCATCAGATGCATAGAGTGAACATACAGTAGGAAGAGTGAGAGAGAGTGTGTGTGTGTGTGTCTGTGTGTATTTATCTACACAAACACAAAGAACATGAAAAGGTGGAGGTTGCCATACCAACTTTAAGTGGCTTAATTCAGGGGTCTCCAAACTACGGCCTGAGGGCTGGACTCAGCCCGCAGCTTTGATTTGTCCAGCCCCTCAACCAACAGGGGAGAAGCGAGCAGGCAATGGCTGCTGCAGCTGAGCAGACACACTGGAAGGCAGGGGAAGGGCCCCCCCGGCAGCAGCTCACATGTGGGAGCAGCTCAGCTGAGCTGTGCGGAGGGGTGAGTGCCCCCGGGAGCCAGTGTCCCCCCAAAAAGGGGAGCCAACTTAGGGGAGAGTCGCTGCTGCAGCCGAGCAGGCACAGACCCTGCCTTAGAGAAAAATACAAGCCAGGTGCTTAATCACATCTCCAATAAATGGAGTAAAGAAGATGGAAATAAAATTTAAAAATAATGTGAAATGATTTTTAATGTATTGACAAATATTGTGTGATTCCACAGGACCTGCATTGATTACACAGCTACTTTTATTAGATCAGCTACTTCTGATTTAGAATTTAATGCAACACTGACACAGTAGTGGTTTTTTTACTATTTGCATATATTTAATTTTTTTCCACAGTCGCTTCAGCCCGCGAAGCCCCTTCAAAAATCTAACATGGCCCTCGTCTCAAAGTTTGGAGATCCCTGGCTTAATCAGTTAAGGTGAGCTATTATCAGCAGAAGGAAAAAACTTTTGTAGTGATAATCAGGATGGCCCACTTCAAACAGTTGGCAAGAAGGTGAGTAATATGGGGAAATAGATTCACTCTGTCTTTATTCAAGCCTAATTTCATGGTATCCAGATGTCACTCTAGGAGGGACTGCATGCACCCTAGCAGAATTAAAAGTTAAAATGTGACCTAGAACCCATTTTGACAGTCTTTGGACAGTCTTTGGGTAGAAATATGTTGTCCCTTCATCCCTTCTGCAAATGATACAAATAACCTGGGACAGGGCTGGAAAGTCTTAGTCCTGTCAAGATAGAAGGCAAGGATCCTTCTGGCATCTAGTGCACGTAGGTGAGTTTTCTTCCTAGAGGCATGAGGCCTTGGGTAGAACACTGGTAGGTGGAGCTCTTCATTAAAGTGGCTTTCTGAAGAGATCTTCAGAAAGAAGCAAGAATGGGGACGCAGCGTAGCCGTATTTCTACAGAGTGAAGTAAATGGCAGGTCTGCCTTGAGAGCACCAAGCTCTCCCATTCATCGAGCTGACATAATGACTATGAGGAACCAAGACTTGATGGGGAGGAGAGAACAGTTCAATGTGGGGTTTCCTCTGGGCCCTGAGAACCAAATGAAGGTCCCAGTGGGGAGCCAGGTTCCCTACAAGGGGAAACAAATTGTCTAAGCCCTGGAAGAATCGGGCCATAGAGAGATGGGGAAACACTGTGGATCCCTCAGTGGGTGAGTGGAAGGCACTGTGAGTCAGCTCAGTGATATACCCAGTTTCTTTAAATCTAACAGGTAGGCTAGGATCTTGGAGACTGGAACCTCTAAGGTTTGAGAGGAGTGAAGAGAATACCAGAAATGAAAGTACTTCCACTTCTGAAGGTACATTTTGGGGGTACTAGATTTTCGGCTAGATAGGAGACCGAACTGGACCTTATTCGCACAGGTTAGCGTCATGCTCGAGAACCATCCAGGAACTACATTCTCAGGGATCAGGGAGGAGTCGGAAGGGCTCAAGGTCCCAGAGTTCTGTGATCCTTCCTGATAGGAAGTCAGAAAGGCATTGCCGAAGCATGCTGGAGGAGGTTCATGTACCACAAATTACCTTGGCCAGGTTGGCGCTATGAGGATAACTCTAGCAAGGATGTGGTTTGATTAGGGTTTTGAGAGGTGGAGGTGGACAAGCACACAGTAGGGTATGGGGTCACAGTGTTATCGAGGTATCTCCCAATGAGTTGTAGCTGCAGCCTCCTTTGGAGCAGAACAGAATACTGACTCATCTGTGATTGAAGAGAACTTTGCTGTTGGGGATGAGTTTTCCTCCATCTGTGGGCCCTCCTCTTCTTGGTTGCTTCCCAGTGCTGTAAGAGTATAAGGTACTGTGGTGGTGGGGAATCCTACAGTGCTTGCAGGTGCTGTGCTACTTGTGGGCATTGTGGTCTTTCCGGTTGGTACATCAGACATAGGTGCCAGTAGTGAAGATTGGAGGTCTGACCAGGGTTCAGCCCAATAGGGTTGCAGTTGCAGGAGTCTGAGCTGGTGTGCCAATGCTGAGATGGTGAGCCCAGTAATGGAGAGGCTTGTTGATGAACTTCTCTGACCTCAGAGCTCTGGTGCAGGGAAAGCAATGGTACCGGAGCATGAATAAGAGCCCTGTGCGCATCCTGATGTTGAGGTGTCAGTTGGGACAAGGCAGATGGCTCCCTGTGCTGTCTATTCTCCACAGGCTCCTGCCTGTGCGGTACTGGTGACTTGGAGCTGGCATCAGATGGAGCCTCAACTGAGCCTCCCAAGGAATGTGAGGTCTCCTTAAAGTGGGATTTATAGGGCGACCTACCCTTCTTCCTAGTTTCCCTAGTAGGGAAAAGAGGTTTCTTCTTAAAAGTCCTGTTAAAAAGGTGCTGCTGAAGCTGCCAACAGCTACAGGAGCAGCCTGAGATATTGAGGCCAATGTACAGGCTAGTGAAGCAGATCTTGCTGGAGCTAGTGAGCACTTCACTAGGAGGAGCTTCAGTCTAGCCTCTGTCTTTTCAAGACATGCCTTTAAATCCCACAGAGATCTTATACTTTGATGGGACATCTCTGAGGCAGCGCCGGCAGCTCAAATGCCCATCGCTTTGGGGAAAAGCCACCTGGCGGGGCTTAAAACCAAGGGTCTTTCGCATAACCCCAAGAGGAACTAGATTAATAAAATAACTAAACAAAGCAAAGGATAAACTAAGAGAATAGCGAGGTTAAGAAGTGTGGGAAGCTGAGAATTAGCAGACATGCAATGGCTCCGAGCCACAAGCAGTTGCGAGGGAACTGAGTGGCAGCAGGCCTGTGCCTTCTTATGTGCTGGTGTTTGGAGGCATGAGGCACTGATCTGCATTCTCTGGTGGAGAGCGCATGGCACATCCTAGGAACACACACTTGAAGAAAAATTCACTGCTGCTGACTGCACTGTAACTGCTCCAGGGATGAAGAGGACTAAGTTTGAGATCCCCAGATGAATCTTTAGCAGGTGTCTCAAACAGCAGTGACCATTACAAGGCTGAGACCCTGCATGTCCTGCAAACATCCCCTCGGGGCATTAGCATACTACAGTCGAGAAGCCCTCAATTTCCCCTATAGGCTCACAGAACATGCCAGTCTCTCCCTACACAGGACACCACTTTTCCTCTAATCACATTCACGCCAGTTCTATGAACCAGGGCTCCAATGCAACCCAGCATGACTAGGATCAAGTGCTGGTCCTACCCCGCTCCGTATCAGCTGTGCATGCGCTCATTCATACCCTCCCCTTAGGCAGCCACCTGGCATTAATGCGCTCCTTCATAAACACATTATCTGAGCCTGCAGAGAAAACCTAAAGTTAGACTGAACCAGCCTCCTGAATGATTAATTTCTACAGCTGATTATAAGTGGCCTTTGGGATACTCATTACAAGTCAGCACCTCATGCACTACTGCCAGGAACACCAATGATCTGGTGTCAGTAACTTCCAGCAACCTTCCTCCCACCCCACCCTCTATCCCCAGACTGTATGTTGCAATGCTAGTAGCAAAGGGCAAGGGGGAGCAAGGCACAAACCTTCCACCCAGGAACATCTTTCATGATTTTGGCCTCCTCCTCGAGATTCTCCCGTAAGAGCCGCAGGACCCTTAAACAGAAAGAAAAGCCTGTGTCTGGATCAGAAGTCACTGAGTGGCCATCTCTTCCCTGCATCAGGAAGGAGTCAGACTAGACAATCTTTACTGACCCTGCTAGCCCTGAAGTTTGTTTCAGAAGCTATCGGGTTGTCATGGGCTACATTTTAAAGAGGCACAGTATACTGTTCTGTATAAAGTACCCACAAACAGCCAGTGGAGTTAGCACTGGCAACTGGGGGAGCCTTAACCAACATCTCTACAGATAACAACTAGGTTCACCTTTCATAAGGCACAGAATCCTGGCCCAGCAGTCCTCAACCTACAAGGAGATACTATTTTTGCAGTCAAAGATTTTGCTCCTGAAGCGGTTTCCACATGTGGTCTGTGGCATTCTCAGACCTTGCAAAATAATGGACCCGTCAACAACCTTTGAAGACACAATGCAGTGCCTTGTCTCAGTTAACAGCGATTCCTTCAATGCACGAAGGAATCGTTCAGGGCTCCAAAGGATTCACATGCAGGGACCCCCAGGGCACCAGCCTGGCTCAGGTCTTTGGTCAGCATCCAGAGTGCTAGGGGCCTTACACAGACTGGACTCTGCCCTAAAGAGCTTCCAGTATAAGAGACAAAGCAGAACATTGGGGGTGTGGGGGAACGGATACAACACATAAGCAAAATTAACAAGCTCATGCTATGTACCAGCTTTGGCATTTCTAGTCAGCTCCGGCACCCTGCTCGCTCATTGCTACTCCAATCCCCTCAAACACATACCATTCACGCCCAGTAGTTAGGGACAGGTGATGGAAGGGGGACAAGAAACTAGGCCATCCCCTTACGTTCATCTACTGCTTCCCTCACAGCTCATCAAATCAGCAGCTCCAGTCCCACCATGCAGCGTGAGGCAGAGCCAGTCCTGCATGGTTCTCTGGGTGCAAAAAGAAGACAGCATTGCCCTATGTGGGGCATGGAGTCGGAAGCCCTTACAAATACTGGGACATCAGCAATAGCACAGTAACCAGCTGTTCAAGATATTGAGGTATCCCTGGGTCTTTGTACAATACCTAGTAGGGGCAAGAAAGTAACCCAGGAAGTGCAGGATCTTACCCTCCTTAGACAAGATGGTTAGTCACAACCCCCAAAGCGAAGAGTGAGCAAGGAAGGTAAATGTGGTGGCATTTGGAGACAGGTACCCTGAATCCAAATGGTCAGCCTCAGGGTGGGGATGAGCTTACCTTCGATCTGATTCTGCTTGCAGAAGGGGATACAAAGCGATACGGGTTTCCAAATCCTCAATCAGCAGACGCCTGGTACCAAGGGAAAGGTTTGAAGAGTGGATTTCTAATCTGACAATCCAAAGGACCATTTCTGAATCTTCATTTCAAACCCCCCTAGACTAAGAACGCTAGACTGCTACACACCTCAGGGGTCACAAGCTCATCAGCCAGAATTCCCAACCTTCTACAATACATCATCATACTATGCAAGCACAGGAGGATCCCTCGGTCAGGCTGGGAACGTTCGCCCCTTTCTCCCGCCAGGCCGCTTTGTAGTGTCCCGGGGAAGAACAGGACACGCAGCTGCCAAAGAGACATTTACCTCCGTTCCCTGTTCCATTTGACCAGCCTGTAGTAACCCAGGAGCAGGCTGCCAAGGCCAATAGCAAACAAGCTATAACCTACCGGAAGAAAGAGAGAGATTAACTGGGCTGTCCTGGGTCAGAGCTTCGCTTTAGCCTCTCAGCCCCGCGCAAGCAGAGCCTGCTCGAACGGCAGCGCCCCCTCAAGATCTGTAATAGCCACCCTGAAGGGGGGGCGGCACAGGGGCAGGCCAGTAACAGCCCGGGGGCGGCATGGGGGGGGGGCGAAGAGCAGCAAGGCAGTAAAAGCCTGGAAGTGGCGGGAGTGGGGCACTCACAGAGGATGGACAATGGGGGGAGGGGCGCTCACAGCCCCGGGGCGGTGGGGGGAGGGGCGGTGGGGGGAGGGGGGGGGGGGGGCGGGGCAGACCCCACCCACCCCCCGCACTGACCCGAGAGCCCCCGGCGGGGCAGGTGCCGCTTGTAGTCGACGGGTCCGTAGCCCCCCGGGGGGGGCATATCCTGTTTCACCTTCACCAGCGCCGCCATCTTCGTCCCCCCTTACGTCACAGCCGGTCCGTCACCACGCTCACCGGAAGTGACGGAACGACGCTGCGCGGCCGCCATTATCGGGGACGCGCCGTCTCGTCACGTGGCCTCCGCGGCGGGCTCCTCCGCCTTAGAGGGGCTGAGGCGCTACCGGCCCCGCACCGTCTCCGCCCCTCCCCCACCCCTCAAACCGGCCGTTCGAGTCCCGCCTTCCCCGCCCCCTCCGCCACGAACAACAAGAGCGGGACCCAGGAGTCCGGCCCCTCCCCCGCTCTAACCACTAGACCCTGCTCCCCTCCCAGGGCCAAGGAGAGAACCCGGGAGTCCGGCCCCTCCCCCGCTCTAACCACTAGACCCTGCTCCCCTCCCAGGGCCAAGGAGAGAACCCGGGAGTCCGGCCCCTCCCCCCCTCTAACCACTAGACCCTGCTCCCCTCCCAGAGCCAAGGAGAGAACCCGGGAGTCCGACCCCTCCCCTGCTCTAACCACTAGACCCTGCTCCCCTCCCAGGGCCAAGGAGAGAACCCAGGAGTCTGACCCCTCCTCTGCTCTAACCACTAGACATTACTCCCCTCTCAGAGCTGGACATACAAGGACCCCAGCCCTTTCCACCTTCAGAATGAAGTCCAAGCCCCTGCTTTTCGTCCCGCTTTCCCACACTAACAATGATCAGCGGGCAAGGCTGGGAACATGTATCTGTTGGTTGGACAGGATAATTAGTAGGGCTCAATAACCCCTTAGTGGAAAAGCCCTAGAGAATGGAATAGAAAATTATCACCTACCTTTGTTTTTAATCCAACCTATAAAATGTAATTGAGGATTAAATCCCTGCAGTGGGATGACCTGCAAACCCAGCTGTAAGTAGAAGTTGCCACCTTTCTCTGTTTTATTAGGCTGGTTTAACAGAATGCTATTAAGTCACCTGGGGGCAGGATGATCTTTCTCCATTTAGCACTGAGAGTCAGTTTTGATACAGCCCTAGGCAAATTGCTTGGTTCCCCAGTACTTATCTATAAACCCAAAATGCCAGTTTGAAAGTCAGATGAAGGGTGGCCTGGACAGGGCCCATCTTTTCCGTCTAGGCTTGAGCTTAGCCACTGAGTTTTGGTCTCTGCCATGTGCTTTCCAGTGGTTCTCAACCAGGAGTCCAAGGCCCCCTGGGGGGGCCATGAACAGGTTTCAGAGGGGCCACCAAACAGCACCAGTGTTAGACTCACTGGGGCCCAGGGCGGAAAGCTGAGCCCTGCTACCTGGGGCTGAAACAGAAGCCTGAGAAACTTGGCTTCTTGGGACCCCTTGTGGTTTGGGACCCCGGGGCAATTGACCCCTTTCTACTCCTTAATGCCAGCTGTGGCTTTTGTATGCAGAAAACTAGATGTTGTGCCATAGGTGGGCCGTGGAGTTTTTATGCATGTCAGGTGGGGAGCAGGGGAGCTCAGAAAGACAAAGGTTGAGAACCCCTAGTCTAAGCGAGGCTGTGAAGGGTTACAGCGATCTGTGCAATGTCTTGTTCTTTTCCTGGCACTAGATGGCGCCCGTCCTTCACGATTATTATCGGGCACCCTTGGCATTGAAATGCCCCTGGGTTTTAAAAAGAGTACCTGAGCGGGCTCCTTGCTAGGCTGGGGTGATGAGGTTCGTCCAGATGTTGTGTTCTGGATGTACGTGATTTTCCAACCCTCGGTTACACACCAATCCGGAAGCTTGGCTAAATAAAACCTACAGCAGCCCCCCTCCTGTCTCGTGGCCCATTCTCAGCACAGGGGGTAAATGTACAGGGCAGCAGAGCTGGGGCATGGGCAGGGAGGCATTGTCTCTGCACTAAGTGCCTTGACGTGCTGTAGACAAGCTCAAAGGTACTGCCTAGTACCTAGTGCTTCTAGTGGATGTTAAAAACCCCTGGCTTCCCAAGGGAGGTATAGGAACCCTAGCAACTCAACATGGAAGGGGATGGAATGAAGGAGTCACAGAGGGGCCATACCTCCTCTAAGGGGAAGGGCAAGAAAGGGTTAAAAAGAAGCAGGGGTGAACAGCCTGCATTTTGGAATGCGGGAAGGGACAATGCATGATCCTCACCATGCCCGGATCCTAGAGACCACCCTGTCTGTGGTCCGTGCAGGAAAAGCACTGCAGAGGTCCCTGACCCTTCCCCCTGCTACACCTTCTGGGGCCCCTCTGCATTGGGATTGACTGGGCACCATCGTGTCCCCAGGTTTAAAGGGCTGCTGTGTTCAGCACTAGAGGTGGCTGCATTTCAGCAGCAGGCAAATGGTATCAGTTTGTATAACGTGTCAGGCTGGTTGATGACGTTTATATTGCTGTTAAGAGAAAACTGATTTGGAAGTCTGGGATTTTAATGTTATACAGAAGTTGAGATTGTAGGTCCCAGATGAGGCTTGCTGTCACCTCGCTGGAGTAAAGGGAGCTGCTGTGTAGCGATGGCCGAAAGCCATCAGCCGATACCAGGGTTTTGTTTGGCACAGCTTGGAAGCCCCACAGCGAGGGAGGAGCCCATCCTAGCATGGAGGTTTTGTAAGGGCAGATACTTGGAGCCAGTGCTCGTGCGCTGGTTCCTCCTGGCAGGGAGGAGGTTGTGTGTGTATAGGCGCTATGCAGGCACATTGGACAGGGTGTGGTCAAGCTTCTGCCGGGCAGAAAAACCTGGGTGTGCGTTTAAGTTTCTGACACAGCTGAAAAATGGCCAGAGTGGGGTCATATCTACCAGCTGCCCCGGGCCTTGAAATGCCAGTGGTCCTAGGAGCGATGATGGTGTTTGAACAGGACTTTGTGCTGCTTTGGAGTTTAATGTGATCCCACATTGTAGACTTCTCTGTTCTTGACGTTTTGTCATCGTTATTCCCGGCAGCACTGTAAATGTAAAGCGTTACCTCATGGGGTGCGGGGAAGAAGTATGGGCAAGTGCTTAAAGCGATGAGCCCAGGGATCAAGACTGCTGGATTCTGCAAGCCTGGGGTGGGAATTGAGGGCTACAGCAGGAAGATTGCGAAACAGGATTACTGGGTTCTGTTCCCAGCTTTGGGAGGGAGTAGGACCTAGGAAGCTGGTTTGGAGGACTGGGAGACAGGACTCCTTAATCTGCTCTTGCCTCACTGTGTGATCTCAGGTAAATCCTGTTAACCATTCTGTGCCTCAGTTTACTGATTTGTAGAATGGGTCTAACGAAACGCATCGAGCTTCTGAGTTCCCCAGCTGACAAGCTCTAGCAAAGGGCAAAGTAGTATTAATAAAGCATTCTAATAATGCAGTAGTGAACCTATCTGACAGCTTAGGAGAGGGTAAGAGGGGAAAGCTCTACGGTGGTCATAACTGGTGCCCGACTCCCCGGCCTGGGGATTGAAGCCAGCAGCTCTCAACAATGAGTCTGCAAGGACCTTTGCCCCTGCCAAGCCAGTGGGAGCCGGGCTGAGCTGGTGGCAGGCGGGAGGATCCTTGCCGGAGGGGAGGAGCCAGGCCGAGCTGGCCAAGTCAGGAGCAGAATTAAAAGGAGTGTTCTGCTTGGAATTGCCGGCAGGCAAAAGGCAGCAATTCCCACCCACAGCAATGGCACCTGGGCAGGGACGATCTGCTCCTCCCCAGAGAGCTGCTCCCATGGTCTGCGTCCCTCTCGCCCCCGGGCCGGGCCGCTCACTCCAGAAAACTGGGTTTTGCACCTCCTACCCGTTGCTCTCGGGGGTTTATTTAAGGCTCTATTAAAAGTGTCTATGGAGCAGTGCAGTGTCAACAGGCCTGAGGGAGAAGAGCCACGCAGCAGCATAACCCGCCCTGTGCGTAAGGAAAAGCAACCATAGCTATGCCCTGAGCCAGCCTGACACGCTCCCTCCTTCAGGAGCTGCTGGGGCCAGTTCTGGGCCTGGCCCTATAGGCGCAGCTGGACCTACCATTACCTGGAACAGGATTATTGCAGGGCAGGGAGTGGGACTAAGAATTCTTGATTGCAGCTGCTGGGCAGGTGAACCAGAGGCAAGCGCCTCCCCCAGCCAGCAGGCCCAGGCGAGGGGAAGAGGGATAGAAGAGGCTCTGTGGCTTTCTGCCAACAAGCCAGTGATGGGGGCCCAGCTGTGAGCTGGACACTCCTGCACTAGGAACAGGGCTGCTCCTGCTGCAAGACACCTCGAGGTCTTTGCCACCCGGGACCTTGCCTCAACGTGAGTAAGTAGAGCAGGCCCACAAGGTTCCTCCCCAGCGGCGTCCCATGTTTGGTTCATCCTCTTCAACACCCACCGCCGTGGTGAGAACACAAAGACTCGACTGGCACTGGCAGCTGGGCACCAGACTCCATGACCACCAAGACATTCTGAGGCCAGTGCGACAGCATCAGGGCTGAGGGGCAGCCGGCTGCAGGGGATGATGAAGCTTGAGAAGCCCAAGTCTCCTCACCAGCAGTTTGCTGAGCTGTGGAACTCGTTGCCACAGGAGATGAGACTGAGCTCCCTTTGGCCGCCGGCCACTTTTGGGTCAGGCTGCAGGCTGTCCCTCAGTCACCACAGCATGGCCAGACTGCACCGGGATCTGGGCAGAGAGACGAGGAGAGGACGGGAAGGAGGAGAGGATGACAGAGAGAGGAGAAGAGAGGGAAGCCTCTGGCATCTGGGAAAGAGAAGCCACTGGGTGCTAATTAAATCAGCATGTAGGGCACTTAAGTGCCACGGTCACGGACATTTCACACAGCCGTGAACCTGTCAGACAGGTCACTGCTAACCTGGGCTGGCTTTGAACAGCAACCTCCAGGTGCAACACCCTGAGCCCGGGGTCCCTGAGCTGTCACGCCTCAGTCAGGGGCAGGGACAGGCAGTATTGCCCTGGGACCCAAGGGAAGAGGAGTCAGCAATCCTTATGTTGCCCTGTGCCCCCTACTCAGGGCTAGAGCAGCCTGGCAGGAGGCCCTGGGAGGCCTAGAACCTCCCAACTGGAGGGTCACGCTCATCCTTCGGTGAGGGTTGGAGCATTAGCCCAGGGCTGGCAGGACGGGTGGGGGGAGGGAATCGTTAAAGCAATTACTGGCTCTGGTTTGATTATTTTTATTTTATAAAAGTTCCTTCCTTGGCCTCCGAGCCCCCTTCTGCTTCCTAAGCTGGTGAACGCTTCAGAGCAAGGTCACTCTTGCTTTAGCTCTAATCAGGGCTCATAATCGCTCAGCTGCTGCGGACTTAACAACATTGCAGATGGTCAGACCAAGCTCTCGCGTAGCAGACAGGACCAGGTCTCAGATGTGCAGCGCGGCTCCTTCCCTGCAGGCTGCAGCCATGGCTTCACCACAGCCCCTGCTCCCGGGAGTTGTGGGGTCTCTCCTGCTCCCCACGGAAGGAGGGGCAGTGCCCAGGTATTCCCCAGACAGCCAGAGCGCCCCTGAACTCCAGCCCCTCGACGGTACTGGCGGCAAAGCGGGCCCGCTCGGGGGAGTTTGTGCCTTTGAGGGTGAAGAGCACCCTGCATGTCTGCGCTGTTCCTGCAACAGCTGGCAGCCTTCGGGGGTGGGGTGGAAAAACATTGATTCCTCGTGCACCCCACTCCCCCTTTCTTGAGCATCGCTGGCACTTGCCTGGATGAGACACAGTGCAGCAGGGATGGGCCGTTGCTGTGAGGCGCTCACTTAAAACACACAACCACCACCATGGCTGTGCAGGGCAAGCAGTGCTGGGAGATGCCCTGCATCCTACAGCTCTGCCCCTGCCCCCCAACACCCAGTCCTGGGCTCCTTGGAGCAGGGCCAAGGCTGTGCCCACGCTGCAATGCAGCCTGCCTCCACTAGGGGGTAGATTGAGCTCACCCAACTCAGCAGGGTTTCAACCCCCAGCTCCAGAGGCCACAGGGCTACAGTTACCCCCCACCCCCCATTGTGCTAGGCCCCCTGTGCCTGGCTGGGATTTTATAGATGTTGCTTCTCCCATCCCCCTGCCCCCATTTCACAGATGACAGCTAATCTGTGTCGCTGCCCTGCATTAACCCTTGCACTACCGGCCTGCTCCAGCCTGCCAGCTGAAGGAGGGTTTTCCACAAAGGCGTGCCCACATAGGCCACCAGACTCGCAGCAGCCAAAGGGTTAAGCTCTAGCTTTTATCCTCTCCTAGTGGGCTGCACTGGCCCTTGCCCAGAGCCTGCCTCCTCCCTGCTGCTGCTGGGCCCAAGACCGGGGGTGCAGCGACCTGCCTGGCCCTCTCCCGCGTTTAGCCACGGGCTGGAAGAATGGTGGGCTGGAGCCCAAAATGATTTATTGGCTTAATCTGCGGGAGGTTCCCTGGAGGGTCATTCCTCAGCTGGCACGAGTGGCTCTGGATTCCGCCCTGTGGCAGGCTCTGTGTTTCACTCCTGGCTGTGATGGGGGTGGGGTGGGGAGGGGAGCGTGGGGAGCACTGGCAGCATGATTGCAAAGGACTTTTGTGCGCTTGCTTCCTACAGCTCTCCTGGGCTGCTGCTCCAGGGTGGGGCAGGGCGAGGGGCTGTGGGCGCCTGTGGTTTTCTTCCCCTTCGGTGACGTTGCACAAGCAGGCAGCCGCCTCGACTGTTTCCCGGGTGCAGGCAGGAGTGTTGGGAAAAGTGGGGGAGGGTAAAGGCTTAGCCCTGTCTGAAACTGCAGCCGAGAGAGGGAGAGGCAAGCGGCAGAGCTCGTGAGCCCCACGCAGTCACATGCTGTGCAGAGCCTGGGGTGGCTCCGCTAGGCCTGCCCTCTTGGCTGAAGAACAGGCAAATGGAAGGACAAGAGAGCAGCAATTCAACAAAATGGCTGCAGCTAAGCCCCACCCTTCCGCGCTGCAGCTGCCAGTGCCTTTAGGTAACCTCTGGCAGGGAGGGGCGAGGGTAAGAGCAAGGCCTCTACACCCCGGTGGTGACAGTGATGGCGGTGCCTGGCTACTGCCTGTTGTTCAAGCACCCATGGAAGCAAGAGGGACCCTTACCACCTCCACCCCCAGCCCTGTCGAGGGCAGGAGCAGCGAGTCTGGTTCTAAGGCGCCCCCGCACCCCAGCGTGACAGTCACCTGCATTGAGGGCTCACTCTGCTCCGTCAACCCCGCTCACTGTCCTGAGCTTCCTGGGAAGGGTCTGGGGCTGGAAGAGAAGGGGCAAGACGCTAGCCTAGCAGGAGCTAGTATAGGAGCAGGCATGGCTGTCAGCATTGGGGGTGGAGGCCCACAGCTGGAATAACTATGGGGCTGCTGCTCAGGCTTGAGGTGCAGTTTATAGGGCACAGAATCCCGGCGGATCAGGCCTCAAGCTACGAAGAGAGACTGATTTTACAGTCACAGGGTTTGCTCCTGAAGTGGTTTCCACGTGTGGTCTGCGGCACACTCAGGCCTTGCAAACGAGGCCAGGCTCAGGGCCAAGCTCCGAACAGCACCGGCAGCCTCCTCCGTCCACGAGAACCGAAATCCAGCCAAGAACTCAGGCCTCACTCCTGCTGAAGTCAGTGGCAGCAGCAAGAGGGTTTCCAGGCTGAATTAACTTCCTCCTTCTCCAGGTTAGAGCTGCTCCTAGCCCAGCTCATTTTCTCCTTTCTGGGTCAGAGAGGAAAGAGCTGAGAATCAGTCCAAATAAAACCCCCCAGCAGCGACTCCCCGTGCCAGCCCTCCGGGAGGACACAGTGTTCAGGGTGGCCGCTGCCACATGAGGCATTTTGCTTTTAGTAGCAGGCATCAGTGTGGAAAAGCCCCATTCAGGAATTCAGATAAAGGAGAAGTTTACAGCCAGCAGCTGGTTATACATTGATCTAAGAGGAGCCTATTGGCTCAGGAAAACCTCTCCGTCCTAGTCCTTGTTTGGGCACATGAGCACCTCCCATCATTAACGGGTGTATCCTCATTGCCTCTGTGGGGTAGGAGTGGCAAATAGAAACCCGGAGAGGTTAAGCAATTTGCCCAAGCCTACACAGAGAGTCAGTGGCAGAGCCAGGGAATTGAACCCAGCCCAGTTTGCTGAGTAGAACAGTCTGCTCCAGTCTGCTCTCTGGCAGAACAGGCTGGGCACAGTGTGTTCCACAGCTGGATGTACAATTCCCTCACCGTGAAATAGGACAAGACCGACCAGCCCCCAAGCACGCCATGCAAATGGCTGTATGCTGGGGAAGCAGCTCCGGTTAATGATTCACCGGTGAGTTGACAGGGGCTTGAATGATGATGTAGATGAATAGCTGCTGTAAGTTATGGCATTCGGTCAGGAACTGCTACAGCAGCGGCCGTTGCACCCAAACAACGGATAGCGACCAGGAAGTCATTTTTCTTTGTCTAATGCTCAGTAATGGTTTCCCTCCTCCCTAGCTTTGGAATAACACCCCCCACCTCTAAGAGTCAATGCCAGCCCATGCCCAGGTCTCACAGTAAAACAGAAAAGCAACATCAGGATCTTTGGATTGTAGAGAGAGGAAAATAGGGGAAGAGGTTCACAGAGCGGAATGGAGTCAGAGGGAATGGTCTGGGGCTCCCAGCATCTATGGCTCCATTCATTGTTAGCTAGAAAACACGCACGAGCCCTGGAGTGGAGGAATCACTTTCATTCAGTCCAATAGAAGAAATAACAGGCCCAGTTGGCACTGGCACAAAGGCCGTTTGAGCACACGCTAGCACTGGAAAAGGGCCTTAAGAGGGGAGACAAGGTCCTCAGCATACCCCTGCCCGAGGCTCCCTTCAGCTCGTACAGAGCAAGCTTAAGAGCACTGTGCCAGCCCGGCTCTGCCCTTTGCCACAGCTGGGCAGATCAGGGTACTACTGGAGCCACTGTACAGTGGCTACCAGCTGCTCCCCAGGCTCTAACCTATCTACCAGGAGGCATTTGAGAAGGAGCTGAGGGCAGTTCTCCCAAGCAGCCCTATATACTGAGTGCAGGGCCGGCAGGTGTACAGTATTGGATGCAAGCACAGGCCAAATGGATAGTGTTAATGGAAGATTGATCGAGGGCTGGAGAGGTGTGTGCGGACCTGAAACAGGGTACGGGAGACAGGGTCCTGCCCAGCCCCTGAATGCAGGAACACACACACCTCCCGCCACCGCAGAACAGCATAACTGAGAATCAGGCCAACTGAATGTGCTCTTATTCCCACCAGCATCAAACTGAAGTCACCACAACGATCTCCATGTAAACCAGGTACAAGGGCCTTATTGGAAATCCTAGGGGGCGGGCAGGCCCAGCACAGCCCAGCTACTTCTAAAGGCCCATTCCTCAGCCTTGCGGGAGGAACGCTGCACCCGGGAACCAACTGAATTCGGGCAATGATTTGTCCAAGATGACCTATCAGCCTGTGGTAGATCAGGGAATTGAACATGGATTGTCCAAGTCTTCGGCTAGTATACAAGCCCCTGGACCAGGTACAAGGGGAGGAATCTGACCTATCGACCACAAAGAAAAAAAGATACAAAGAGCAAGCGAGTTCCGTTGGACTCCCTTTGCTCTTCCCTAGAGCAAGTTGCAACCAAACTGTGTCCCCAGTGAAGGTCAATGAAATAACTAAGATGGTGTTATTAAATGACCACGTGTTGGCTTATTGTTAATGCACAACTGTGCCTGGGACTGAAAAATTAAAACACATCAAGTCCTGACAAAGAAATTTAGTAGCCCCTAATTTTCATGGGACCTACATAAACACCACAGTCCATCTCCCGCCCCCGGCCTGGTTTCAGTTGTTGATGCAAATCCTAGGTCCAGTGTTCTTCAGAGAAGTTGGATGATGGTGGTGGAAGTTCCTTCACACGGCTGGGGAGAATCAAAGGCTAAGGGCAGTCCTGCTTGGAAGTGTGATTTGAAGGAGGCTCTATGGGAATTGTGGCCTGGTTATTCTAGATTTGATTTGCTCAGTTTACTAGTCGATGGTTTTTGTATGTGTTCGTGGGAGCTGAGAGTCAAGCTGGGTTTTGAAGGCACGTTCTCAGTGAGGAAGATGCTGTAGGTACGGCCAAATTCTTCTTCAGTCTCATCTGTGCAGAGCCCGTGGCATTGCTCCGTAGGTTAACGAAGCCACCGGGCTCAACCTCCTCGCCCTGCTGCAACTGTTCTGTGCCCGGGTTCCTTCCTTCCTGCCTGCCTCCGGACGGTTCCTCACTGGAACCTTGACTCAGACACTCCAGGCAGGGGGGAAGCAAGACGCAGCAGCACCTGCTTGATTTCTGCCTCGGCAATCGCATTTCCTGTGGGGCCCCTTGGTAGCTGAAGGGCCCGTTGGTTTCTGGGTTGGAGGCGGAACGCCGGCTGGCTCTGGGGCTTTGGCGTTTTCCCTTGGAGGGAAGCTTCAGTAAACAACCTGCAAGCAGCTACCCTGAGGGGTTAAGTCATTAAATGCTACTCTGCTATGGCCTGTTCCCTTTGTTTCCTACTCAGCCTGAGGGAGGGAGGTGATACAAGGCAATCGCTGGCTCCTGTTAAAGCTCATAGAAGCTAAGAGCCTAAAGAGTGGGGGTGGGGAGAGGAAAGGAACGAGCCTGTCTGAGCAGTCCCTGACAGCAGGACCTTTGCCTCCCTTGCAGCCACGCCCCACAGAGGCAGGAGCTGGGTCCTTCACTTTGTCTACCCCAAGCCAGAAGGGGATTGCATGTCCGGCTGGGAAGCTCTCTGGAGCCAGGCAGTGAAGAGTGGGGCACCTCACGCCTGTCAGGGGTGTTAGCCAGCTCCAATGCAGAGAAGATGGTTTCTGGTCCAGGCAGTGAAGAAAGAGTCATCAGATGCATGGAGTGGAAAATGCAGTAGCGGGTGGCTTCTAGCCCACGAAAGCTTAGGCCCAAATACATCGGTTAGTCTCTAAGGTGCCACAAGGACTCCTCGCTGTGTTTGCTGATAAAGACTAACACAGCTACTACTCTGAAACCTGTTACCAAAGCAAGTCCTCCTTGATTCTCTTGTATTTGCCCTTCTCCATTGTGGACAGCTGCTTTTACAGCATGAATGCACTCCAAGCGCAGTTCTGCTCCGAGAAGGAACTTGGGAAGACACGGCATTCTGTGGTTTTCCCAGATCAAAGTTTGCTCCAGGAAGAAAACACAAAAACCAAAAACTCACTTTTTGACCTGCAGCCTTCAGCCCAGCCACTCCGCCTTGGAGCTGGGCTCCTTCCTTCGCACTGGTGATAGTAGGGGTCAAAGTGCCAGCCACTTATTCCAGCTATGGGAACCCATCCAGGGGAATTCACTCTTGCACTGCAGCGCCTGTCCACGTGCTACAAACCGCCCAGAGATTTTGGCAGGGATCCCAGACGTTTTGCAGGTCTGTGCTGCCCAGGCCAGAGGCTCCAGTGCACGGGGCCTTCTGGTCTGTGCGGTCCTGTATCTTGGTGATTTTGCATCAGTGCAATGGGCCACAATCAGGCCAATGTTCAGAGCACATTATGACTTCTGCCTCCCCTGAGGGGTGCTAGAGGCTGGCCTGGGAAGCCTCGCTGTTTAGCAATCAGGACCACTGCCTCAGTGAGTTACCACCTCTCAAGCGGTTTTTAAATTCAGTTTTGAAATAGTGTTTCTGTTACAAGATGGATCCAATGAGCTGGGGCTGACCCCCAGGGTAGGAATTGAAAACGACATTCCATTTGGTTAACTTCAGATCCTGAACACACGGGGGAGCTAAACTAGGAGTTGTTTCACTCCAGTGCAAGATTGTTTTGTTTTTTAAAGTTGGCTCCAGTTCCCCCCCCGGCTCGCGTAAAGTCCGGAGCCCGATTAGCAGAAGTGCACAGGAGCAGGCTGCTTGCTTGAAGCCGCGAGTTCAGACTATGGTCAGAGGGCTGAGCATCACGAGCAAGTTTCCGTAAGCTTGTGTTTCATTTCTGCATGGTAGGAGATGAAGGCACACGTTCCATCAGGCGCCCCAGCTCTGCCAAAGGCCATTAGCCCGGCTTTCGTTCTCCAGACAGCTCACTACCCCTCACGCATTTCCAGATACTCTGGAAATCCTGCGTGCTTTACAAAGAAGGCTATTATCAGAGACAGGGCAGGGTGTGTGTGTGTAAACAGTCAGTGTGTTTATCAAAAGTACTTGTAACTAGCCACAAACTGGAGGCCAGACTCAGCTCCCACCTCTAAATAACTGTTGATTAAGGATAATTTGGGTTACACATGGTTAATTTTGTACACACTAGGTTAAATTTATCCCTGTGCAGAGGCCAGCACAAGGGGTTTAAATAGGGCTTTAGCCTTGTTCTGGGCCCTCTAAATTTGGGTTAATTTCCCTCCTGATGCGCAGGCAAAGGAGAAGGAAATTGTTCTTATTCTTTTCTGAATATTGCTGCAAACAACAAGAATCTCTGAAACCTCCCCCCCAGGGAGTGCTGGTCCGATTCCAACAGATTTTAGCCTGGGCTACTGCTTTGTAAAAGGAAAAATGTTATTTTGTTTTTCAGCAGTTCCTTAAAATGACTTTTTAAAACTCTTGATCCTCCGACATTTTCTACTTATTAAAAAAGCAGCACCATTTAGTCTTAGAAACGCAATTATTGTACAAGAATGAGAAGCTTGCGGTAAGTTTAGGGAAGATGCCTCCTTACTAAGCAGTAGCTCAGTATTCAGTCCCATTCCCCTGGGAAGGGAGAGTCATCCTAGCTGGGGTTTGACCAGCATGGTTTGACCTTACGGTCACTGTGAAAGTGTACATACTTGTATTTGTAGGGTGGTAATTCCTAGAGGCCCCCCGTGAGAAGACCCCACTTCAAGGCAATGCACATACAAGCCTCTGCCCTTAAAAGCTTTCGATTTAAGTAGGGGTTGTTAGCTTCATTTTTGGAGATGAGTAAGTGGTGACTTGCCCAAGATCTCGCAAAGACTGTGGGAGAGCTGGGAATAGAAGCCAGAGCTCCCAAACCACAATTCCTGTGCAGCAGGTCTGAAACCTGTCAAGCTGGTTAGGGAAATGTTTGGGAGAGGCAAGGACTGGGAGCTCGTCTCCCTCCTTTTTCTTAAAAGGTGGCTTGGTACCAACTTGGACCCCATTGTGAATACAGAAAAATCTCCTTGGGGAGCGAAGGGTTTAGTGCTTGCCTGGCTCTAGCTCACAGCTTTTGGCCTAAGAGTAATATTTTACATTCGTTGTATGATGGGGCAACTTCTACTTCCTCAGGGCTGGCCAAGGAACCCGTGCTCCAGGGGTAGGACTAGGAATTCCCTTGACTTACAAGGGGAATGTCTTAGGGGAGGCACCGTGCCCTAAGCAAGGGAAGATTCTCCAATGTTCTAAAGGGGCAGCTGCGTGTAATGGGCTGATGCAATTCTGGCCTGTTCTTGCTCAGCAGCTGC
This sequence comes from Dermatemys mawii, assembly GCA_007922305.1. Classification (NCBI taxonomy): domain Eukaryota; kingdom Metazoa; phylum Chordata; order Testudines; family Dermatemydidae; genus Dermatemys; species Dermatemys mawii. The sequence goes on along the minus strand of ML677376.1, from coordinate 2,430,818 downwards.
ATCAGGCTAAGATCTCTGGCACCAAGCCAAATGTTTAAGCTTGAAACTGTGCTGAAATGGCAAGGTCCAAAGAGATGCCAGCAGCAGCTCCCAGAACCAGGCCAGGCATGGGGGGAATCGTGGAAATCTAAAGCAAAAAATTGCACTCGCCCATGGGCTGAAGGGCCTCTTCCTCCCACAGGCTGGAGGAGAGAAGAGAAGAGAGTGGTGGGTTTAGCATCCATTCGGGCTGTTACACGGGTTTTACAATAGACAGAAGAAACCTTTTGTATTTGCTAGGAGGAGAACAGAGCTCTAGGAAAAGGGGAGAGGAGTCTATGAGATGAGGCATTTTAAGCAGTATCCGAATAGAACTTGTCATGGTTGTCCCCCCCACCGCCCTGCAGAATCCCAACTAAACAGCAGCTGGATGTATAAACTTTTTGGTTTTAAGGAGGTTTTAAACCCTAATACACAAAAAAGTTGCCTTTGGTACGTCAAGGTTTCCTGCGGGAGAGAGGTGATGACACTCTGCTCACCCTGTGTGCCTTGGCCCAGCTTCTTGGAGCTTGGGATGGGCGGGAGGCAAAGGAAAGCTACCAGCAGTGAGGGGAGAGGGCTGCTGAGCTAAGATCTGATTAATGCTTTGGTGGAAAAACACTGTGGGGATTGCTCCAGCCAAGCCAGGTCCCCAGCAAAGGCTTCACAGAGGGCCGCCCGCCAGTCCCTACACATTCCTTTAAGAGTTGGCTTCACTTGTCCGCCCGCCTCCATGGCGCAAAATAAAAAGGAGGCAGAAAGTGAGATGTGGATTCCCCCAAAGGGCTCTGGGGAGGTCACAAACCTGAGCTGGAATTGGATCCAGGCTGGGCCTGGTTTGTTAGTGCCTGGGCTACATGGAGCAATTCAGCCGCCTTTCCCCACCCCCTCTTTCCATTGCCTTTGGAGCAGCTCAGCCTTTTAAGTGCTGCGGAAACTGCTGAAGTTGGGGTGGCGGTATCAAAAGACTTATTTTTCATTGGCCAAATTCACTAACTCATAGAGTAACGCCCCCGTCCCCACCCCCACGTGACGGCTTTGGAAGGATGGTTGTACTGGGTTTAACCCTTCGGAGGGCAGCAGTTTCACCTAAGTCAAGGCTTCGAATGAATGTCATGCAGATGCCCGTGGCTTCCAAAGGGTGGACGTGCCTCAGGGCTCTTCCCATGTCTGCTCATCTGATCGAATAGGATCTTCCTGATACTTGTAAACTGTCTCAAGCTGCTAGTCCTGCCTGCCAGCTTCATATGTTACTCCCTGGCACGGATCTGATTCCTAAGGAGGTGGAAGAAACCTCTTTGCCTGCAATCAGTATTTTAGCAGAGATTTGTAACCTGCTTCCCTGGCGCCTATCAAAGGACTATTACAGTAGCATGGTTCTGACCCATTTCCATGACTTTATGGCACTCTGAAGCCAGGCAGCTCTGGAAGAGGTGAAATCACTGTCTGCCCACTGCATGTGATTATCTACAGCCCCTAGAGTAAAGAAAGGTTAAGGGAGAAAATACAAGTTGAGGAAATTGCATAGGGGCTGGAGAGGCAAGGAGACCACAGGCTTTCACCATGGTTTGAACAAATTCTTCTTTCTTTCTCCTTAATCGCTGTTCAGTTTCAAGAGTAATGTTACACTCAGAGAAAGTACAACTGTCACCTTTGTAAAGTATGTAAATAACTCTTTTCTTAGTGGTCTGGGGCATCTCTGGCGAGAACAAGACCAGGCTCTATCTAGTTGAAGAAACAAGCATTGTTGGCCTTCCTGAGATCAAGTCTTCCCTCTTTGTTACAAGGTGAAGTTCCTAGTAGGTGGAACATGCTGTTTGAATGGAACTTTCCCTGGTGATAATCTTTTCCAGGACCAGAAATCTCAGCTACCGGGAAGACCCAGTCTTGAACGATATGGGAAACAACATCCAAAAGTGCACATCAGATGTCTCCTTGACCTCTTCCTGTTCCAAGAGCTGAAAGTTTTCCAAGACTTTGGTCTGTTGGCTAATCTGGATCAGTTTTCATGAAGATATTTGATATTACTCTGGATACACGCAGATTAATTTTGCCTTTGTAAGTCACTCTGCACGTCCGAGGCAAGACTCATGAGAAAGTCTTGATGACACAGTAAATCTGAGAGGTGTCTGGTGAGACAGTTGCAAAGGTTCAGTATCAGCGATCCAGGTAGGGGAAGCCACCAACTACATCTGCTGGATGTTTTTCAGAGGATCCATTTAGGTCCTCTGTCCCCCATCACAAATGGGCACGCTGCATAGCATAACCCAGCTTCCAGAGGATTAGATGTGCAGTGAAAAGATGCACGTTACAGCTTGTATCTTCTCCAGATCAAGAGACAGCTCATCTCAGGCTCAAGGAAATGGCTTCCAATAGCTGCTCTGGGCTTCAAGGAGGAGACAGGGAAGGACCTGTGGATTAAAGAAGTTAATTCACCTGTGAGCAAGGAAGCAAGACCACTTCCGGAGCCTGTCGGAGTTGTGTTTAGAGACTTTACTTCTGGTTCAGTCAAAAGCCTGAATTGACTTGAAATAACTTCACACAAGTTGGGGGTTTTTTGGGTTAACTTATAGCTTTGATTCTAAAGCAGGGACTGAATGGCTTCTTCCCTTCTTTCAAAGCATGGCTGTCTCCAAATAAAACAGAATATGTGCTGCCCCCCACCCCCATTGTGTGCTTCGCTGCAGTGTATGAGACCTGAATGCCAGTGGGACTGATCTCTTGGGATTACCAAAAGGTGTAAAAGAAGCTACCTTAGACATAAGGCTGACAGATCTGCCAGGCCCCTCACAGCCCTCAGCGCGTAGGGCAGAGGTCTCAAACCTGCGGCTCACGGGTCACATGCAGCCTGTGGAGTTATTTGCTGGAGCCTGTCAAGTCCCCTCCAACCCCAGTGTTATTTCCTGCAGCTGCCAAGCTCCCCTTCCCTGCTGCCCCCTCCGTCCCAGCACACCGCACCCTTGCTCCTCTGCTTACCTCCAGGCACTTAGCACTTTCCAGGAGGGAGTGGGGAAGAGGCAGGGATTTGGGGAAGGGGAAGGAAGAGGCAGGGCCTCCTGGAAGGGGTGGAGTGGGGGCAGGGCCAGAGTGGGGGGGGCTTTTGTATCTTTATATGAAAAGGTCTCCACGATGCGGCCCTCGGGCCAATGTACTAGTCCTCATGGCAATTGGAGTTGGAGATCCCTGGTTTAGGGGCACTCCAGGAGGAAGCAGAGATGTGGCTAAAGCACCCTGTGTATTCTGGTTCTTCTGACCTCATGTTCCCTGCTGCCTTGGGAACTATGAAAAAGGACAGTAATTTTCCCACCATTCACAACCCCATTTTCTGTCTGAACTGAGCTCAGCCAGAATGAAGAATCAGGTCCAACACAGTTGAAGTTCTGATTCACACTTGTAAAAGAGTTCCCCTCACACCCAGGAAACAGATTTTTCCACTTTGTTTTTTGTATTTTTTTGGATTTATGGTTTGGGGTTTTTTTTGAGGTGTTTAAACAAAGAGCACATAATTGGGAAAGTTTTGATATTAAGAAATAGTAGGCTGTAATTTCCAATGTGAATACAAAATTTAAACTATTCCAAGAAGTTAAAGAGGGAAGTAATGAACTCATACAAGGGTTATTGTTGTCCCACTTTAGGAAACGAAGAAAGTTAGAGCTGTCTAGAAGCCTAGAGGGCCAGGGACGGGGTGGAACCATTAGCGTTTGGAGAGAAGAGCACAGCTACCAAGGGGAAATAATGGAGGACAGGACAGTTGAAGTAGGAATTTTGTCCGCTTTTATGAGTCCTGCTGTAATGCTCTCCAGCCCACCGGTCTATGGCATTAGTACGTTTAGTTTTGTCTCATCAAAATTTAACAGTTGAGGCACTAAGAGGAAAGTGGGGGAAAACATGTATAGGCATCCAAAAGAATGATACATAGCATTGACTAAAGATGGATTTTACTTACAGAATTGCAAATTGTCAACAGGGTGGATTTGAAGACGATTTAATCATGGTTTTCTACATAAAAATGCATCCTTGTTGCTATAACCTTAATACACATTTTTCACAACTCTCAGATGCAAGTTTCATTTGTAGAAGGTATGATAAATTATTAAACAGATTCTGAAAAAACTTTTCAGATGAGTTTTACAGCTATATCAGAAAATGAATGATTGGTTATTTCATTTACCAAATGTAATTGAAGCAGATATTTATGAAGTCATTGGGAGGTGAACTATCTCCAATTCAACAGGTTAATCATTAATATTTGGAGGATTTTCTTGCAATGTTGTATTAGGAGAATATCACCAGACAGACATTTAAATTGTTTTAGTTAACTAAACACAACATTAAGTATTCTGGATTTTAAAAAAACCAAAACAAACCCCAGCAAATGTATATTTTAACAAAATAAGCATATGTCCCTCACTTCTCACATTTATCTCCAGACTACCACTTCTTGTCCAGATCTACTCCGCCCCCAACAGTCTTCTATTCATTGAACTTTTGGAAACATTGAACTTCTAGAGAGGGGTAAAGGATTGACTCTGTATACACAGATTTGCAGAGGGACAATAGAGTTGAGGTCTCTCACCTTTCTATATAATTATTATTTTTTGCTGTTAACAAGCACGTTACCTCTGGAGATACAAATAGAGTCTGAGAACTGCAAATCTAAGCATCTCTGATGCTATCTTCTAGACTGAGCACTGAGGCCCATTGGGTATATAGAAAGATTAATTTAAATCTATACAGAAGCCTGTGGAACCTCATCAGATTGGGTCCCTAATCCATGAACTACTGGAATTCATTTACAAAACTTTTCTTAAACATTATATGAATATATGGTTTCATACTATAGAATTAGAATTTATGATCCCTATAACGTGAGATCTTTGAGCTACAATGCATCTTCATTAAAACTTTAGATGTTTGAGGAAAAACACATTCTGTCAAAAAATCTGATTTAAATAAAAAAATCAGATTATTTTAAAAAAATAATTGATTTTTATCCAGCCTGGTTGTCAGTGTGCTTTGTGTTTCATGTCTTCAAGTCTGTGTGGCTTTTACTCTCCTCCACCTCGTTCAGAAAAAAAGTATTTTGGGAGTAGAAGAAAAATCAACCAACCTCCCTGTGCTAATGCAAAGGTCCCTCCTAGGTGCATCTGTAGCAATTGTGCTCTTCAAGATTTTGAAAGCCTGCCTCATATTCTGCATGTAGTTAAAGAGCCAGTAATATGAACGTTTTTTAGAACCCTCAGACGAATGCAGTGCACTGGTAAAACTGGCATGCCATACGTGCAACATAGCATCTTGAACTAGACAGCTCCAAAACATTTAAGCACAGTCTGCTCTCAAATGCATACATGTAACTCCCATGGACTTTGATCAGAGTGGTGTGCAAGCACATCTCTGGGAAAACAAGGTCTCTAAAGAATTTAGAGTGTGACTTGAATACCAACCTTAAAAAAGCAAAGCAAAACAGACAGTTTGTCCATTTGTTTATTGTCATTCAAATACTAAAAATCCCTCACAATACATTATACAGTTATTGATTTCAGCTTCGTCTTCCATTGGAATTGACTATCAGGCTTTAGTGGGAACATTTTTTTAAATTTTTGTTTTATTATCAAAGATTTAGAGTCACAATAAATACAAGTGACAAAAAAACATACCCTGCGCTTGCGTAACGTTACTCTGTTACAGTTTCTTCTTTGTTAAATGATTATAAATTTTTTTTTAAAAAAAGCACAATGCAAGTTATTTCGCTAAATGCAATATACAGCGTAACTCTGCCTTAAGCAGACAAACACTACTGCGGTTCCTTGAGGTCTTTTTGCATTATATATAGATATATATATTTATATATTTTCTAAAAAACATGACAACCGTGTCCCCCCTTACAAAAGGGGAAAGTGACATATGAGCCAAATAGGGTTTCTGATGTGACCACTGTATAAGCCTTCTCCCTTCTTCTGTGCTCTGAAATGAGTCCCCCATTTTCATTTTCTTAGCAGTACTTTGGTAAATCCTTTTCTCTTTCAGAAAGCAAAATTTGGTAACTAAATTTGATAATTAAGAGGTAACTGAATGGTTCCTAAAACAATGATCAAAATATCTATAGAAAACAAACAATGCTATCCAGAATTTAAGATTAACCAAAAAGAATCCTCAGTATTACAGCTGGAATGCCATTTATAGGAATCCCTAAAATACAAAAGTTAGCAAGTCAAACTTTACATGAACTGGAAAGCTGTCAAAATCTTCTACACTATAAAAATAAAAGGTTCAGCCAGGCCACTTTTCACGTTTCTAGGCAGAAAACAGTAATCTATTCAATGCCCAAAATCAAACCGATAATAAATTAGGTTATAAAAAAATAAAATTAAAAAACCACACAGCTCCCAAATTTCAACACTGGTTCAAATGAAAGTCAGGGGTTTATTTCACAAGTTGCTAAAATCTAAGTACAATAGTTAGTCATTTTCATTATTACTGTATTATAAAATCTCGTAGTTGCAACGTCTCAAAGAAAACGGTTATATGGCTTGCAAGAACCAACGCTGCTCTAACCCTCTCCCCAGGAGAGGGGGGAGCAAGCAGCATCTGAGCAATGTCAAACCAGCTCATGCGGCAATTTGCAGCAAAGCAATGCAGGGTTGGGGAATGGAATATGGGGCATGTTGCATTATGTACCACCTAAAGGAGATCAATTTGCATGTTGTACTGTCAAACTGTACATCGTCTCATGCTTGGAGAGGGAGCTTTAGGTACAATTATGCCTCACTTAGGAGGACTGGGGTGTGGGATACCTCCTTCCAGGGTTGTATGAATGAGTCAAACTGCATTGCACTGGGCAGATCTGTAGGAGAAAGGAATAGCCCTTCTGGTGGCAGGAATTCCAAACATGACAGTAGTAAAAATAAACTGAAGATTTTGTTCTTACCACATGCCTAAAACTCCCCTCCTCCACAATCAAACCACTTAAAAGGTTAAGTCACAATACCATAGGTTTAACAATAGATTTAAGTGTTTTGTTATGTATATTCAGGGGAGGCTGGAAGGGGCAGGTAAGGAGGAGAAATAGAAGTTATTTGGAAAGATTTTTTGTAAATCTTTTAATAGTTATTCTAAAGATGGTACATGGAGTTCTAACTGGCCAGGTATAGCACACAGTCAACTGAATATACACCTCTGAACATATGGATTGAATAAGCCAATCTACTCATGTACACCACTTGGATCTTTTCTTGCTGCATTTTTAGCCAGACTTTTCAGAAAACAGCGTATGTAATAATTATTTTTAAATTACCTGCAACATCCCAAGAACAATAGATAAACAATGTCAAAACTGTTTTTAGATCCATACTGCATAGTATTTGCAAAACGAGTTTTTGATCAGTGTTTTACAGTGTCCTTAAAATAATTCAGCCTCGGAATATTACTTTTAAGTGGAAAGAGAAAGTCCAAAATTATGCCGATACAGTAAGACGGAGAGGGGTAAAGTCTACAAGATGCAGTATGTGTAGGCTTTGATTGTTACTTAATCTTCTGGCCTTTAAAGTAGTTCTCCTCCTTTCTACTGAAATTAAAGTTTTAAATGCTGCTCCACCAATATTGGCATTTTCCGAAACAGTTTTGACATTGCTTTTAATAAGTAACTTTATTGCTTCTTCCCCTTCTTCCATCTCCCTTCTGCAGCACTGTGTAAAGCTATAGCTGCCCAACATTATAAAGAGCACACTTTTTTGACCTTAGAAGTTGTTCATACCCTAGGTTTCCAAAAAGCCATTTGCGGGCACAAGATTATAACTTGAGAAGTGAGATTTAAACTCAGAAACACACTTTGGCCCAGATCATTTAATAGAAATGGACAACTGTATTTAAGAGAGAGTGTAAGACAGGTATTTGTCAGGAACAAAAAAATTCAAGGAACTGAAATACTTTCATACTGTGCAAAATAATATGCACTTTCTTTCTTCCCTCCCCATCAAAACAAAAACCCCACACCGTGGAATGAAAATTAAACAAACCAAAAACCCCACAACCCTTCTCATCCCCATCTAGTTCTTAATACATTCAAAACAAAAAAAGTCAAACAAATTCTAGGGCTTTATACAGCAAAAATACCATTTTGCAAAATTAGGTTATCTACACTACTGGGTGTTTAAAAAAAATGTATCTAAATATTGGTATTCACACAACAGAAGAGGGGTTAAAATAAGCTTATATGTGATAGGTGGATCTGAAAAGGGATGCCCTACAGAGTAACTGTTTTAAATTAAGGATCTAACTGAAGCTGCTAAGAAAACAAATACCAGATTCAAAGTAGAACTGGAGAGTAAATCCCCCTTCCTCTATTTCTTTATATATATATATATATATATATATAAAAACAAACTTTAAGAATTCATATCAGCACTAGTTCTAGTACTAATATGCAATACAAGTAGCAAGGTATGTATTTCTGCCACTTGTAACCAATATAAAGTAAAAAAAAACCAAACCCAATCATTCTAAACGTATCCACATAATCCCAAAATATATTAAAACCACACAGAATCCTGTCCTCAAAGCAGGGTTACCTAAAGCTCTACCAAAACTGAAATACTGGAGTGATGTGCTAGAGGGGAGCACGGAGGAATGGAATTCTAGGGCTCAGGGTTAGGCAGTACTGCCTGAAGCATGCTCACCATGTGCTTGTACAGACATGACACCACTAAAGCATGGACTAGGAAGGATTGCTTCTCCACTGATAACAGAGGAAGAATCCTCTTGCCTGATTCCTACTTTTCATCCTTCTGCTCCCTCCCCTCGCCCTCCCTGATTACACACAGCTTCTGGAACTCCTAGTTTTTGAATGCAACTTCGCAAAAGAACAAAAAAAGAAAAAAAGTTTCACTTTTTTAAAAAGTCTCTGGGAACTTTTGCAAGGGCCGATTGCTCTGTGCGGGATTGGAGAGGGGGAACAAGCTACTGTTTATTGTTCAGAATGTCAGGGTTTAGACCATCAAGTGTCCACAAAGTCTATTCAACAGAATCCAATGAAAGTGAGAGGCCTGCACTGGCTCCCATCTGCTGTGACTGTTGGGGCAGCAACCAGTCCATTAGAAATCATGACCAACTGGAATTTGAGTTTGCGCTTATTTATCATTAGCTCATTATTAAAAATTGTAGATTACCATTCTGGGGGTGGGGGAAGAGGAGAAGCAAACATGAATTCAACCTGCTAAATGCATCTGCAATCACTGGGTTCAAATTCCACTTTTCTTACAAAGAAGTGCATCCTTGATTGCCAGGGAACACTGTATGCTTGGTGACTAGCTAGCTCATAAAGTAAAGAAACCAAAGGCAGATAGTCCTTTCAGTCCTCCTTTTGTGCTGGTGACCACAAAAAAACCCCCAAACACCTAAATACACAAAGCCAAAAAATAAGAATTTCTCCCCCTTCCTGATAGCCTTCACCATCAGCCAATCACAAGAATCGGATAGCCAAATGAGCTCGAGTCTGTTTCCACTCTCTTGGTGTCATTTTCTCATAGCAAGGACAGCAGCACTCCATGAGATGAGGAGCAGTCTTCTTGCTTTCTACAAAGCTTGGGCAAATCCAGCTGGGTTTAAAGCAGATTCCACTGTATTGTGGTATTAAAAAATAATGGCAGAAACAGATAAGTCTTCCTCTTGGGCATTCCACTGCATTATTTCCATGTTGCAGATTGAGGGATGGATCGTGGGGGAATCATATCCAGAAGATATTCACGTTGACGGTCTACTGCTGAGGAAGTCTTGTGCACAGCTAAACTAGGGTTGACAAAAGTTAGAGCCCCACCTGACAAAATATAAAAAGAGAAAGAAGTGAGTGTCATAGTATGCTTAGTCTGTGAGAGACAAGAACAGTGGAAAATATACAGCTCAGTAAATGGCACCCAGATACTATGGGGGATGGATGCTCTCAAAATATGAGCACACACTACCATCATGCAGAACTGGTCAGTCTTTCAAAAGGAAAAAAGTCTCCACAGCCATCTGCACAAATGGTAGTAAAACTTGCCAGATAGTTTAATGACAAGACTTTTAAACAATCTGGGTTGACCACAATCAAATATTTCAACTCTAAATTAAATGGCATAAAAATATCAATATATGGCAGAAAAAATAAAGCCAGCAGAGAGCTACCTGCTGCAGCATCTCTTTCCTGGGGATTCCAAATATCAATTTAAGGAAGAGACCAGAATATTTTTTAACAGACTTGAGGCCCTCCAACCTCACTAAAAGATTAAAATGCTAGTTTAACGGTTAAATATTTTGTGAAGCACATTGGCAGGTACGTGTTGTGGCCTTTCCAACAGCAAAAGATCTATTTTCCACTTTCAGTAGAGGCAAATGTTAACAGTACAGTATTAACTGCATGCCCAGGACCTGATCTTCATTCCCCTGGACCTGGTAAAATAATTTACACTTTAGGGTAAAACAAAAACCACTCTCAGAGTAGGACTTTACACTGGTCCAAAGTGGCTGTAAACAACTGTACCAAGTGAGAGGCAATGGAGCAACAGGTCACTGCCCCTTATGCAGGGAGGCACCTAAGAGTAACAAAAAATTAAGGTTGTTGGCCAAAGTGCGACTAGTAACTACAAAGAAAAGAACACAAAGAAAAAGTCTACCTGTAGCGATGGGGGTCTTCTTCCAGGTAGTAGCATTACTCTTGCTGACAGGTCTCTCAGCATGCTTACCTGGCCTACTACCAAGTGCTGCTGCAGCTGATGCATTCTGCAACTTGGGTGACTGACTAAAGGCATGCAAGACTCCTCGGGTGGTTCCTGGGGGACCTCGAGACAGCTGGCTAGAAGTCTAGTACAAAAGAAGAATTAATTAGAAGGGCACAGGAATACAAATTTGTGTCTTGAAAAGTGTTCAGTACAATAGCTATGACAATCTTTTACTGGATTTCTCTTCTTCCTTTCCTCTTCCTACCATACCTGGTACTGGCCACAAACTTTGTATCATTTCTAAAAAAAGCTAGCTTTTATTTTGATTGTGTGTCAAAAACATAGCTTATTTTTACCTTTTAAAAGTGAAGTGCACATAAAAGCGAGGCAGTCGTACTGAGCGAAACAGCAAAGAAGGTAAGTACTGCGTAAACTTCCTCTCTCAGAAGCACCACCAGACTGCAAGTCTGACCTACATCAATCTTTTGCTATTCCAGTTCTAGACTTTCTTGGCAACGTTCCCAATTCCATGGTGGGTTTGTGAGGTGTACAAATAGGGACTGGGATTAGAAGAAAACCAAGTGACTCATTTTCATTTATGATCGAGTTGCTATTTGAACCCAAGCCTCTGGCATGGACACAGTTTACAAGATAACTTAGAAATCTTATGGCTCACAGCATCAGAAGTTCCTTGCTCTGACCTCTCTATACTATGTTTCTGTTTCCTATTAAATTTATGGTGATCTAAACTAGAGAAATTTTTACAGTTGTAACTACAGTGAATCAAAATTTCCTTGATCTAGACAAATTGAAAATTAAAGACATTCTTATATGCTACATACTGTGCAAGAACACAAGAATGGCCATACTAGGCAAGACCAATGGTTCATCTAGCTCAGTATCCTGTCTTCCAACTGGTCAGTACCAGATGCTTCAGTGGGAATGAACAGAACACATCAATTATCAAGCTATCAGTCCCATCATCCAGCCCCAGTTTCTTGCACTCAGAAGGTTAGGGTCACCCAGAGCATGGGGTTGTGTCCCTGCCCATCCTGGCTAATAACCACCGATGGACCTATCCTCCAAGAATTTATCTAATTCTTTTTTGAGCTCTAGAGGGTCTCAGAGCAGAGTTATTCTGCTCCTCTTGCCACCTCCCCTTCCAAAATAACACCCTGAGAGTAACGAACGGACTCATTTTACCAGTGATATTTATGTAATTACTACTTAAAATCATCAGGCCATAATTGAGCTAGTCAGCAGTTCATTATTTTGTACAAGTTTTTGCCTGTAATAGTTTTGCTGCTCTTTTATGCTTTAATTAATTACTAATATTACAAATCTGCACAAGGTCATTGGACTGTATCTGATCTGTACCAAGTTATGGGATGTCAGAGAGCTTGTTTGTGGTTTTAAAAGAATACTGTCCCAAATGTGCTGCTTAGCGTGGGATTCGTTCAGTTGAAACAAGGTCATCTTTGAAACAAATATTTTAACTAAAATTATCAATTAAGTGTCCTTTTACCCAACCTCCTGCCTAAATAACCAGGAGCTATTTATGAAATTTTAAAGACGACTAGGACTAACACGGCTGCTAATCTTAAACCTTTAACATTTCAGTCAATATTTAAAAATGGAGCTCTTCCAAGCATTACAGAAATGGCTCTATGATCTCTGTCACTCGGCCCTCCCACTGGTGTTACAGTCAAGGACACATGCTATTGGGGGCTACTGGAAGGCTGCTTTAAACACACCAGTGTTAGATAAAAAACCTTCTTTCCTTCCCTGGAGGCACCTTTCCCCTTTGAGTATGCAGGAGCATGCCCTTATTTCTTAGTGAGAGCTCAATGTGACTCTTCGGATTCAGTGTTCCTCCTCAATCTGCCAGAGAAGGCTTTTGAAAGTGCAAGTGTCTCCCCATGATCACCATAATGTTTCTGCAGAAATAAGTGTTCTCTGCTACTTTAGGAGCACAATTCACATCTCAATCTTAGGATTCCCTTAGCATAGCACACTGAAGTATTAACAGGACAGCCAAAAACCTAATTCCACAACAAGCTCTTCTTGTATCAACTTCCACATCTGTGTGGGGCACAAAACAGGTGCATAGTTTCTTAAAACGTATGGCAGGAGCACAGTGGGCATGTCCAGCTGTGGAAGCCTTGCTTGATTATCTGCAATGGCTAATTTAGTACTGAAGGATTCCTACCTGTTTGAGTGAGTGGTGCTGGACTATAGGTTCTGACTTGGTCTGTACAGGAGAAGCAGTCTGTTGCAGTATCCGCTGCTCAATCTCCTGCTCTTGCTGCAATGCTTTCACAAAGGCAGCCTTCAGTCGATTAGTGTGCTCAGCCTTGAGGGCCTTTTTCTGATTCGATGTCATACAGGTTTCACACATAATGGTTCCATTCTTCTCTTCCCTCCAGCGGCAAGTGAAGTCAGTCTTACATTGAGCACACATATAGGGCTCCTGAGATGAGGCTGTGACTGAAACTTTACCTGTGGAATGCAACTAGGTTAGCTCACCATGGCAGGTTCTAAAAATGGTTTATGCCTTTGTTCTCAAGCTTCCACTCCAGGCCCCAGCAAGTCTAAGCCAGCTGTGGTGACCCCATTGAAAAACAGCATCATGACCCACTTTAGGGTCCCAACCCCAGTGTGAGAAACACTGTTCTAGAGAAAAGTTCTTACAATCAATATCCAGCACCCAAGAATCCAGGATGATAGTGGGCTTCTAGAAATCTCAGAATTAGAGAACACAAATTGGAAAGCCACAGAGGGATTCCAATGCCAATATTACATTTTTGTTCTCAGTTTATCTAACTACTGTGGGAGAACCCAAAATATTTCTTCTGACACTGCCGTGATTAAAAGGCATTGCTACTCAAACTCTTCTTAAGAGATAAGGGCCAGTGCCTCATCTTTTGCCTGAGGCTTAGGAGGCATCCTCCACTGCATAAACCAAGAATATTAAAGAAATACAGTGAGTACTTCTGTTGCACTTTGCATTTAAAACTGCTGTGCAAAACCACCACCTATTTGAGAAAGGCATGTATTATTTCCATTCTTAAAATGAAGAAATTCAGGAAGAGATTAAGCAATTTGGAGAAATCCACATGGTATCAGTGACCAAACTAAGACTAAGTTGCATGCTTTTAACACTAACTCATGCTGCTTCTAAAACAGATGAGGTGGTGAAAGACGTCACAGTACGTGAAATTAATGCAGTTGTAGTACAGCATATTTTAAAGCCATCAATAAATAAGCCTCGAGTATATTGTACTAGCTTACCTTGAGTTTCTAGCAAGTTCTGTACTACTTCCTCCAAACCAACCAGGTAAATAAATTCGTTGTTGGCTGCACTTGGCAGGAAATTCATCTCTGGTGCAGGTGGTTTAGGAGGTGGGATCTCCAGTAGCGTCTTCTCCAGCTGCTTGCGCAGTGCAAGTTTGGCAGCAGCTTGCCGGCTGGCTGGGGACTCATTGGAGTTCCCTATAGAAGCAACACTGGTAGTAGTAGCAGCAGCATTAGCCTGAGCCGATGTCACTGTTGTACCTTTTATTGAAGTTGGTGAGGCCTTAAAGAAAATACAAGCACGGTTATTGATCGGAATACAACTACCCTGCTAGTTTAATCCCTATAGCCCATTCTAATCTGGTCTTCTCTTAGATAACCAAAGAGACCAACTAGTATCAATTGTGATAGTAGACAAGCATCCACATCACAAGAACTATTTGGAACTGGACTAAGCCACCTCTCATCAAAAAGCTAAATTTCATATAGCCCACAGAAGAGACATCCTGGTATGACTTGTGCCCTTGATATAAAGGGTCTCCTAAGATGCAATACTAGGCATTCTATTACCAGACGACATCTAGTCCCTCTATCAAATACTTTTCCAGAGTTCTTAACTTTTACTCATTCACTATTTTTGTAATGCATCCTTAGACATTTGAAAGGGCCATTTACAGTACTTCCCTTTAATATTTTGTTCTTTTTGATCTGACAAATGCTGACTTTTCCATGCATAGATTATGAATCATAAGCCAACAGTTTGCTTTTGTCTCCTTCACTTGTTCACTAACAGAAATGCACTGCACATTTGGGATTCTGCTTAAATAGTGGTTATTTTATTATGTGAGGAAAATGCTTCCTTAGAAGAGAGAAAGCTGTAGGAGGAAGGAGAGAAGAGAAACTAAAACTGATTCTGGGGAACATTTCCAACTAAACATGCTCAGTATAGTAGCTGAGGCACAAAATTAGTCCACAATTTTTTTTCCTTCCAAGTCTTGTTTTGTTATATCCCAGGACGTTACATATTTCCTCGGTCTTCTCACAGACAATACAAAAAATGTAGTGCGTCAAAAGTTAAATGCATTTTAAATTAGCTAACTTAAATTAATGGATTTTTATTGGGTCTGAACAAATTCATGTGGACTGTTCTTTTCCCTCATATGTGCATATGTTATCTAGAGCTTTTGCAAACTTTGAATAAAGATAAAGAACTGCCTGCAAGCAAAGAACAAAGAGCGGAGTAGTAACAGTAATAACCAGTTACATCAGTTAGGAGAGAAGACTGCAAACAGAGTAATGAGATGTAGCAACTGGACAAATCAGTAATTGTATTTAGTCTCAAAAGAACAGAAGTGAATAGTATTCTGTATCTTTTGGATCTCACCTGTGGTATATTGACAAGCAGGCTGGTATTAGGAACATTGGCAATGCGGATTAAACCCTGTTGTATAATTCTCTGTCCCTGAATCTGTACACTGGGGACGGATGCCCGTGGTGCCAGAAGCAGTGGAGGTGGCCCCGTGCTGGAGTGCTGTCGGATGTTGTGGATTTGCTGGGGAGAAACAGAGATGGGCTGATGCAATGGTTCCATGAAGGATGGGATGAGGAGTGTTAGAGAAAGTGGAAAACAATGGGTGGGAGGTGGAGTAGGATGAAATGATGTGATGGAAATGATGCAGTCAGGGAACGAAAAACAAAAAACAAAAACGCAACAACATTAACATCATTGTCAAAATCCATAGCTTCATTTTGACTGTAAGTGCATTCCAAGAGAAGCAACGTAGAATGCAACATTAGAAAAGATGCTTAACTTCAGACAGTTGTGTTTATCAAGGCTAAAATGGTTAGATTTTTGGCTTAAGTTTTGAAGTCAACAATTCCTTTACAAAACTGTATAGCTCCTAATAGTCTGTTTAATTTTAAGATTATTAGTGTGGCTATTCTACTTTAACATGCAAAAGACTTGTTCACTCTAATCAGAACTGAAAGGAAACTAAATCCCATGTGCCATACCTTTTCTTAACATTAGCCATCCAGCAGGTAGTTTTTTTTGTTTGTTTGTTTGAAATAAGTAGCCCCACCCCTGCAAAATAAATCTCCACTGAGCTAGATAAATATTTCCCTGTATCCAGTGATCATATTAAATTCAATAAGATCCACTGGACGTAACTCTCTCCCCTCCCCACCTTGCTCCTTTAGTGCAGCCACTACTTTCCCCTCCTAGAAGATAAATGGCCTTAAGACACCTTCACAGCATTTTCAGTTCTCCAGTTTGCTACCTCATTCTAGAAGCCCATTAGTCAATTTGACAAAGAAAGCATTGAGAGAGATTAAAACATACATCAGGGGTGAAATTGATAAAACAGGAAAAAGTAAGAAGAAAAAGGTTTTAAGAACCAAACACACAGCAGGACTAAGTCTTCTACACTATTCTGCTGGGTAAAGCTGGCCCAATGTTACTGCTCTGCATCACCCTATGACAGGGGTCTTCAAACTTTTTCCTCTGCAGCCCCTTCTCAGCAAGGAAAAAGTTGCGTGGCCCCCTAGGGGCACGTCTGCCGAAATGCTGCCGCAGAAAGCAGAAGCTTCCGCTTTCCGCAGCGGCATTTCAGCAGTACTAAAATAGCCCACCCGGGAGTTTGGCGGTCTCCTGGGCAGGATCGGCAGTGGCATCAGGGTCTCACGCACCCCCGTGGGTGGTCTAGTGCACCCCAGGAGTGCACGCACCCCAGTTTGACTACCACTGCCCTATGAGACCTGGGTTAGTCCTCATCATAGATCTCTTAGGAGTGAGACAGTGCATTTAATAAGCACAGATTGGAAGAACCTTGCATCACTCAACAGTACTGCATCCACTCTATTAAGGAGAGGGTCCTACGAGAACTTTATCCAACCCTCCTCTTCTTGGGTAAGGGGAATGGTGATCGTGACTCAGCCTTGAAGTTGGAACGTAAAAGTGGAGAGAATTAGTGAGACAATCCCCTAAGCCCTAAAGGGAATGGAAAGACCATATCTCATGTAGTAAGGGAGACCTTCTACCACACCAATTCTTACCTGTGCTCCTCTGACAAGCGGCGGCATTACTATCTGCGTATTCTGTTGAGATCCCAGTTTTGAAGATGCTTGTTGCCCTCCACGAACCAATGGAGGGGGAATAACAGTGCCTGGTATACGTGAAGAAGAGGTCTACAAAAACAGGAGTGTTTACTTTAAATTTATTTTTAGAAAAAGAGAATGTGCTTATGTATATAGATGCTTATATTTAGTTTCTCACAGTGGTATTTGACTATTTGTATTCCTATGTCATTTTCAAAGACTGCACTGCCACACCTTCCTTATGAATACCCAAAGAGATTTTTCTTCTACTTCCTCCGTCTCCTCTTTACTTGCCTTAATCGGTCTATCTGCTGAGCTGTTATTGGTATTAAGGGAATGCTATAAGTCATTCTCAGACCTTACACTGAATGTAAAGGCACAGAGGCTCATTATTCAAAACTGCTTCAGTGAGAAAAACTGAAAAATTTCAATTATAATAGGGTATCCATTCTAGTGTGAATAACTTCTTTTACTACATAAAATACAGCTTTATACATCTGGGTATCTGTTCACTTAGAGAAGCCAAAAATTGGCCAGTGTTCATGAGTTAAGGTTCTAACAAAAGCACTGGAGCGTCCCCTCCCTTTCAACTATTTCTACGAAATATGTTTTATTACTTACAAGGGCACAGGGGAAGCTAATGTTCACTTCTATTGTGCTTTTCATTCAAGAATTTCAGAAATGCTTTACAAACATTAAGCAAACTTTGCAATAATTCCTGAATTCTGCAATTTTACAGTTAGCTAAGCAGATACAAACAGGTGAAGTAACTTGCCCAAAACTTGTACAGCAAGTAAGAGACAGAACAGCAACAGAACCCAGGAGTCCTGACTATCAGTTCCCTGCTCTAACCACTAGACTATATGCCTTCCACTACTGAAAAAATTTCCACTGTCTATTACTTCAAAATTTAATTTGTGGTGCAAGTTCCTTTTAAAGTGATATCTTTAGTGAGGGAAGCTGTCTTTTTGTGCAGCAGAAATAGAGAATCTGTCAACCTTTGAGTTGATCATTTTATTCTAGTGCCCTGAAACTTGCTTATGATGGTAGGATAGTTTCACAGCAAAATTAAGCAGCGTGCTTTTTGGCCAAAGACTCTTTCAGTACCTCTTATCTATCAGTCAGGAAAGTGCATTAGCAATTTGACTAAAAATCAGCCACTAGAACAGGGGTGGGCAAACTATGGCCTTCGGGCCACATTCAGCCTGCGGGACTGTCCTGCCTGGCCCCTGAGCTCCTGGCTGGGGAGGCAAGCCCCCGCATCATCTGCAGCCACGCTGCTAGTGCTCCAACCCGCTGCTCCTTCTGAGGAGCGTTGCAGCGGCATGACTGGTTCCGGCAAGGGGACTGGATAAGGAGCAGGAGATTGTGAGGGGCAGTCAGGGGACAGGGAGCGGTTGGATGGGACAGAGACTCAGAACGGGGGAGGGAGAGGAGGAGAGTGCGGTCAGGGGAGGAGAAGCAGTGGGTGGAATTCGGGGGGGTGGGGATTAGGGGCAGGGGTGTAGATACGGGCCAAGCTGGTCAGGGGACAAGGAGCAGGGAGGTGGGGGTAGGGTTGGATGGGTCAGGGATTCTGAGAGGGGGCAGTCAGGGGGCAGGAAGTGGGAGGGGGTGGATGGGGCGGAGGGCCAGGCTATTTGGGGAGGCACAGCCTTCCCTACCTGGCCCTCCATACCGTTTCACAACCCTATGTGGCCCTTGGGCCAAAAAATTCACCCACCCCTGCACTAGAAGATATGATTACAGGGGTTATCTGCCTGAAACATCTTATTCTCTCCCACTCCCAGGCTTAAAAGTTTATTGTAACTGAATTAAGGGGGATTAGCACTGGTTTAATGAATAAAAAATTCCACTTGGAACCAAAACTGTTTTTGTGACAACCAGACTGTAGACATCCAGTCCTATGAAATAAAACTTGCAAGATGCTTTTTGTACTAGAACTGTTCATTAGACGAAAGTTGAAAATTCTTCATTACCTGCCACTGTACAACTTTGCTGGACTGTTTACTGAGATTAGAAGTGGGAGAGATATCAACATATTACTATTTCTCCACCCAGCAATATATAGAGCAACTTTACTAGATCTATACTGAAGATCACCCCTGCATGCCCCAAACCTGGCAACATCTGAGGCCCCAGTGCTAACCTGAAGGGATGGCTTGCCAGCAGGAACATTCTGTGTTCCTCGCACCAATGGGGGAGGAGTGGCCACAGCACTCCCAGAGGAGCCAGGAGGCTGCAAGAGAAAAACCAAAGACAAACCCATGAGAGGGTCTGAGCAGAATTGCAGCAATTAAGGAAAATAAAAATATTTGCCTCCTTATAACTCAAATGAGATATTGTTGCAATATATTGATACTCTCACCTCACACACATAACTGGCATATTTAAATCCATAAATATTAACTGGCATATTTAAATCCATAAATTAGTATTCAAGTATAGATAAGAGATTCTCTTGTTCATTCATATACAAGTTATATACCTTTATAAAGGCTTTAAAAGCATTATATAAAGCAACAGTTTAGTAATTTATTTTTAAATAGTTATTTTAAAATGTAATAGGTCTCAATATACAACCTAATTCAGTCCCCAATGCATGGACAAACTTGATTAATTGATAAGGATTGTTACCCAAAAACTAATCAGAATATTAAGAAAGCATTCTAAAATGTGTTGTTCCATTCTACTTAGTCAATTCAATATCCAAAGTTCACTTCATCAGTGTTCAGTAGCAGATTATGTAATGCACGTATCCAACTCATCTAATTGGTTTCAGTAAACAAAAATGTGAGTTTAAAAACAAAAGGACTCCAAAAGAAAAATCAGAAAAGTCAGGGAAATAAAACATTTCTCCCTACCTTCCTCCAATGTGAACTGAAATGCTTTTAATATAAGTATGTACAAAAACTGTTAAGATCCATAAAGTCACACACATTTTAAAGTAAAGTTAAACAGGAAATTATTTTCAACTATTCATCAGCCAAGACTAGAATTCAGAATTTTGGGTTTCCCTTGCATGGGTTTATCAGTAACATCTAAAGCAGCGCAAGGAATAGAACACTTCGTTACTGGCTCTGTGTGTTTTACACTCTTAGATGTGAATACCTTTCAAAAGGTATTTTGGGAATATTAATGCTGGAAAATATTCTATTAAGGATTTGGATTCTGTTTTTTAATGATTTTAAGTGCACAATATTCATACAGAATGCTTAAACTGTCAAAATGTCTTCAGACTAAAAAGCGCAAAACTGATTCTAGTGTTTTATCCAGAAAACTAAAACAGCAAGAAAATGAAGGGGACATGATGCACTTTGGAAGAGCCATATATTCAACAGCTAAGTTCTGGTAAACTATTGTATATAATTTTAAGAAGGGATATACTGCAAAGCTGTTACACTACAAATGCATATTCAAAGTCAGTGGAAAGGGTATCACCTTTGAAAAGGTTAATTGAAATAAGTATTCTGAATACAAAGATTTCAAAAGATCACTTCTGTATTTAAAATGGGGAATACCATTGGAACTAGAATGAACTTTTTAAGTGCATTTTCTGTATATACTATCCATTTTGTAGAGAGGAAAAATAGATTTTAAAAGGTCTCGTCTTTACTGTTATTGGACTGCCAAAGTGGATTGTTTTGAGAAACAAGGAAATTCACCTAATGTTTGGAGAAGATAGTTTTTTCAGTTAAAGAGATATTATGAAGTGTTACAGTACATTTTGATGTGAGAGTTATTATACAGGGTATCACAAATTATGGCATCAACCATGCTGGCAGTGTTTAGAAACCAAAACCATGAGTTATTAAATGTCTGTGGGGAAATCAATACCTTCTGAGTAGTGGTCTCTTTCTGTATTTGACTCTGCCGCAGCTTTTTCAATAAAACAAGTTTTGCTTCTTCTAACCGTAATTCTTCTTTTAGCTGTTTAATCATTTTCTCACGCTCCTCTGGGCTGCTCTTCTGTAAGGACAGTTAAGACATTTGGGGGTGGGATAGAAAAGAAAAGAAGATAAAGTACAAGCAACAACCCACAGCAGAATAACTCAATGGGACTAACAGCATTCACTTGGAACGTATGGACATAAAAATTAAATGCTGAGAAAGAGCTCAAAGCAAAAAGCAGGCTTTAAAATTCATCCCTTATTAAACTGGGAAAATTAACAGCTCATTTTGCTTTAAACAAAAAGTTTCTACTTCTGAAGAGGGAATACTGTGCTATTTTAAATACTGAATGGATAGCTAACAAGTTTTCATATATTTCTCTAAAAAAGCATGGGGCCAGGGGAGGAGAGGATGCAAGGAGTAGAAACCCAAATGGACAGACGGACTTCAGCCCTTAATATAGCCTCAGCCCCAAGAGCTCAAACTGCATGAAGCTGTATATGAAAAAAGGTGAAAACAGCTGCTGAATCTTACATCCTGTAGTCTCAACTGCAACTCAGAATAATTAGTGCCTGTTTCAATATTTCTAAGTAACATAGCCTAGAGTATCATAAAATGTGGACTCACCATGAGTGCCTCTGTGTTGGTCTCTCTTAATGCTATTTTTGTTAAACCATTCATTCTAGGGCTCGAAGGTTCATTGTCTGATAACACTATAATATCTGGTGAGGGGACTCTCTTTTCTCTCTTTAGATCACTGTAAATCAAAAGAAAGCAAGGCCATTTAACTTTTCTCCATAGCAAAGAATGTTACTTTTTTTAACCTGTTACTGACAGATTAACCCTGAATGCCTCAAGTGTGAAAAAAATATGTTAACAGCAACCAGAGTTCACCCTCAGATTCCAATTTCCATCTGAAGATTGTAAGCATAAGATGACAACCATGATTACTCAAATAGCCATAATGAGAGTAGGAACAGGCCTTAAAATCAGTGGTTATCAAACTGGGTTGTGACTGCAAATGCAGATTGCACCACTATCAGCAAACAGAGTCATGGTGATCCCTAGCGTGTGGCATATGCCATTTCGCTTCGCATAGCAGGACCTTGCAAACACCATATGTAAGAGGTCACAATGTGCAGACAACACCCATTTTGTAGAGTTAATTGGTATCTTTCATGCAACACAACCTCACACATATGATGTGTGTGAGGTCGTACTGGGCAGACAATGCTATTTTTTTCTTCAAAAAAACTGTATCCTTAATGCAGTCTTGGGTCCCAGCAGGAAATACTTCATTAAAATAGGGTTGTACCAGCAAAATGTTTGGGACACCCTGCCTTAAATCCTTGGTGCCTTTGTTGAAACTGCCAAAAGAGGTGCCAAACATGGTGGTGATCTAGAGGTGAAAGGTTCTATATCCCAGGGCTCATCCAAAACCATCCCATTTGCTCACTGCACTTCTTTGAATGCCAAAAGGCCTAAACACTCTTCAGCCTGTGTGTATTCAATGACTAACACTTCATCAGGTTCCTTTCCTTATCCCTTCCTTACTACAAGTGTTTCTACGTTATTACTCCCCGCCCAAGTTACAATCTTATTTACCAGAGTCCTACCGAAGCAGGAATAAAGGTGCACTACACACAGAATTCACTGCAACACAGCATGTACAAGAAAAGCATTTGCATTTAAAGATTTTACAGCACAATATTCTATTAACACCACAAGTAGGTGCCCTATTACTTTGCAAGTTAAATGTCACAGCAGCCTAAATGCCTATAAGCATGCCCAATTTATATCCAAACCTACAGAAACTTTCTCCAGGTGCAGATACGAGGTTATGCTTAGTTTCATTTCACCTTAGAAATAATGTCTGGAATTTTAAGTGACAGAAGAGTCGTTAGTTGCAAAGATATAGCACATCAAAACGTGCTGGATTCAGAAACTTGAACTACCATTTAACTCTAACAGCTATACAAGAACATGGTTATTTAATCATAGCAGCCAAAAAGGACTGAGACAGATTACTGTGCAGCATAATGTAATGGCAGACTATAGTACCATTCTCTCTACTGCACAGCTTTCTGATTGGACAGACACTAACAGCCTATAAAACCTTCCTGGCTTGGAATGTCCAGCAGAAGCCATCAGGATCTCCTGTGCAACCTGAAGCACTTCAGGCATCAACAGCACCTGAAGCTGATGAAGGCTCACCTCTGTGTCTGGGCTTTCAGGCAAGGAACGGGGTGGCCTACATCACTCAATGTGAGCTGAAGCCTGATTCCTGATAGGGCAAATGAGTTGTCTGGCACAGGTCTTAGCTCTCCCCCAGCCCTGTCCTACCAGCCTTCAACTTCTTGGCTAGGGATTGGTGCTGGCTTGTTGATGGTGCTGCACTACGCACCAATGTCATGGTGCTGGGTTGGACCTTTGCTCCAGGACTGGAGCAAGCTGGACTCTATCAGGAGCGCTTTGAGTCTGATCTCACACTTTTTCTTGGTCCCAGGTTTAAAGGACTTGCAGATTCAACACTTATCACTTATGTGCCCTTTACCAAGGTACCTGAAACAGCTAATATGAGGAACATTCATGGGTATGGGCCGTTTGCAAGGCTTAAAGCCTGGGGCATACCCCATCCCTCAGCTAAGTCCCTGAGAGGGCTAACAAAAGTCCAACTACTGCTAAGGGCTAACTAACTCGATTACTAAGTATTTACACTAATTTTACACGAATTCTAGTTCATACAAACAAAGCCTAAGCAATACTACTAAGAGCAGTGAACGTTCCATGCACCGTCACTCGTGGCAAGAAGGATCTGAGGGTAGGGGGAGCTTGCGGCATCCCTTGTACTGCAGCATGCAGGTGCCACACTAGAGGGCACCATAGCCACTCCCCTACGGATACCACTAAGGGAAAAACTTCCGGCACCAGTGTATGTGGCGAGCGCACACACCTATGTGAAATGGACATGAGCAAGCACTTGTCTCATAAACAATGTAAGTTCTTCAAGTATAATCACGTTAGAAGAGTATATCTTAAGAAAATCGTGTTGCAAACCCAAACAAAAACTACAAGAATACAATGAAAGCCTTTTCAATAAGTATCCTGTAAATGAAATCACTTTTCAATGCATTATTGCTGACCAGATTAAATCTCCCAAATTAACTTTTGTGAGACAAACCATAACAAATTTTTAAAACAGTGAAGCCAAATGAAGCAAATATGCAGGCATCCATTAAAAAAAGCCTCTTGCGCAGCAAGGTTATGCACTTAACTACCTTTAACCTGTACTTTAGGGTAAAAACATTGCCTTAATTCGGGACCTGGAAACATGGTAAATTGGCCCCATGATCTCTTAAAATGAGGCAGTTTCTCCCCACCTTAAATTACAGCTTCAGCAGTTAACTATAGTACCTTTTTTAACATATAGAAGTTACTTGGAGAATCCAGAAGCTTAACAATAGAAATAAAAAACAAACAAACATTTTATTTTAGTGACGTACCAGATGTAAGAAACACAAATACCCTCCAAACAGGGATGGAGTAACCTCACAGTTGCAGAGTACCTTTACTGTAGCTATATTCCTATACTACTATTGATAAGCTATGTACTGATGTAAACTATACACCCTCAGTGAAAACCAGTGCAGTTCAAACAAAGGACTTTCTTAAAACTAAAAGCTGGTTGCTAAGAAAAGCAGTCTTTGGTATCTCAGCTATAGCCCTATATTCGATACTGCATTTTATGCAGTTATCCACCTTGGTAGAAAAGGAGCAGAAAATGAATTTCAGTTTCCTCTAGGGGGCAGAGTGAGCCAGTGAACCAATCTTTCAGCTGTGAGGGGGTTTAAAAATAACCATAAAGGGGCACAGGTGAAAGTTTTAAAGCTTTAAAGCCTGAGCTTCTTGTACTAAATTGGTTGCCTTGACCAAAACAGGACAGGGAGAGAATTTATTTATTTTTTTTTTTGGG
Organism: Dermatemys mawii; assembly: GCA_007922305.1. NCBI lineage: Eukaryota > Metazoa > Chordata > Testudines > Dermatemydidae > Dermatemys > Dermatemys mawii. The sequence continues at coordinate 2,405,855 of ML677376.1, read as the reverse complement.
GGGGGGGGGGGGAAGAGTGCTTGCCATCAAGAGACTCAAGTTAAAAAGGTCGCAGTATCGACAAAGTCTAAAGCACACAATCTCAAGTAACATCATCATTTGACTTTTTTACTCATTCTACTAAGTAGTGTGAGGAAAAAAAAAAATCACCTGAAAATGATGTTTAAAGAATACTTAACTAAGGCAGTAATCTCATTACCTCATGAAAGTAACCCTGTGCTGATCTGGAAGAGTTGTAGAATTTTTCCATGTAGCTAAATCTAATCCAACATAATTTTAAAAGATATGAGGTAGAGTTTGAGAAGATCTATTGTTTTATACATTATGCTTCTGCAGGGGGTAAAGCTATAAAGAGGTTCTTGCACAAGTACCCCATGTATAACTGGCATCTACAAATATACTGCCACAAGGTTCCTTGCAGACTGTAGTTATTATGGCTATAAACATAGTGTTGCAGAACTGAAGTTCTCTACTGCCCACCAGAAAAGCCACAAGCTATTTGAAGTCATACAACCTTGAAAATCAAAACACAATTTTGTAAAATGAAAAGTTAATGAGTTTCTGTAGCTGTGAAAAAAACAACTTAGGTAAGCTTCTGAGTAGCAACCTGGGCCACTGAAAGTTGACTGTGATTGACACACTAATCAGTTTTTGCAAAATTTCTATGTGAGGACCAGTAGATGAGATTTAGGAAAACTGAACCCATTTGAACCGAGTTCGACTTCTACAACACCCAACTCTGATATGAAAGGATTATTTTTTTATCCTCTTGGAGAAGGAGGTCTTATCCCCACTAATGCCCTCCACAAAGGGACAAAATAAGGCACAAGTTTGGGTATGAAACAATTGTCGTTTGGAAGAATTCTATTGGCAGACTTAAGTCTGCTGAATCACTCTCACAGGCCATAAGCCACATTTAAAACAGAAGATACTTAAATCTGATTTGTCAAAGGAAGTTGAATTCACGACAACATTGCTCATCAGAAAATAATGCATTGACAGAAAGCTCATAAGGTCCTGCTTTAACCATTCAATTCTCAAAGCAACCAGGCATAAGAATAATCAATATGTATGTGTAGCAAGGGTGATGTCACCCCATCAATTATCACAGCATCATAACAGCTAGCAGGGAGCTAACTTCCTGTATTCTAATCAGGCCACCAAAGAGTCATGTGAGAAAGGCATTTCCCTCACTGGACATGTGACCCTTAACTGTTCCTTCCACCCTGAAAACCATAGCAACAGCCAGTTCTAACCGGCTTGTGACACATAGCCTTCATTTTACGAAGTGAGGTAGGGTTCAGGTGCTGTAAGAAAATGGAGCAGACTTAAGCTTAAGGGGCTGCCCTGACACTATAGAAACTTTCTGGATCAGCTGCCCACTTGAGCCTATTAATAAAAAGCATCATGTACTGCACAATAGAAAAACGTTCACCCAACAGTACAGGAATGAGTTATGCTCAACTACTCTACTACTTTTTAAAGTTTGAGAACTTTTATAGTTGATTTGCTGGTTTGCTTCAAAACTCTGAAAAGTACACACCATTAGACTTTTAAAAAGCAGTCTCTATTTAATCATGGAAGTGTTTCAAGCAGTCACTTGAAATAAAAATGAAAAAATCCAAAAAGGCAGCTTTTTTGGACACAAGTTCTTGTCTGCTTTTTAGGTCAGGTGAGAATGAGAAAGCAAAGGAGAAATTATTGAGACACCATGAGTAACAGAATTATTACATTATAACAGTTCTTTAATCAGACCCACTAATAACATACTGATTAAAAAAGGATGCAATTTCTACGGACTACATTTTGCTCCAGAAGTGTGTTCATCATGGTTATTTGGATATCAAAATATCTTTGAAAAATGAAGTGATTTGACAACAAGATTAAGACAGTAAGATAAGTAAGCATTACAGGTTCCAAGCTCGGTGAAGGATGCTTTAAAGTTCATTGTTAAGAACAGCTTCAACAAGATCCACACAAAAGAGGGCCCCATATTAAAACTGATCACATAGATATAAAAGAAAAATATAATCATTCACTGTCTCCATCCACTTCTATCTATCCAAAGAATGGCTTCACATACAGCCTTGCAAGAGTAACCAAGAAACGGAATTGGAAATCAGATTGCCTTGTTAACATGAATAGCAGTTTTGGACATTGGAGGAGTGAAGTGTAATGAAAACACTTCCCTTTTAGAGACTCTACCAACATGCACGTCCATTTAAGTTAATGATCTTCTGGAGTGGTCATTACAAACTACATTTGTGAGGGAGATGCACACATATTGCAACATTCACACCTTTGGTATAAACAATTGCTTGATAAAAAATTCCATTGTTTTGGGTATTTTTTGAATAATGATTTAAAATAGATCATAGCCATATAAAACCCAAAGCATTAAACATTAAGATTCCACGTTCAGAGGTTTTTATTAAATTCTCACTAAATAAAAGGTTGCAGGCATTTAGTCTGTTTTGTGGGTTAGTAGCTCTAATTTTTGAACTGGGGCTTGGCATGGGAATTTAAGACGACACTCCATTTCCCCCCGCCCCCCCCCAAAAATAAAATAAAAACCCAAACCCAATCTACACAGTAAATCTAATTGACTAGATACTTGCTTTCTCCAATTCTGCTAAACAAGTCCAACTTGTTTACTGTCTACAGAAAGTTAACACTTAGAAGAATTCCTATAGTATTCCCCCCCCCCCCAACAAAACAAAAACAAAAACAACCTAGTGTTCATTTATGGGTGAGCGATTTAATTCTGATGGTATGAGATCTTGCAGATCGAGAGGAATACCACTTTTCAGTAGTATTTTGCAATAAGTTTTGCTCACAGAGCCAAAATAAGTTTCTCTTTCATATCATGGTTGGCTTATCTATTCAGACCTCAACAAATGTGATCAATTACATTGTGGACCAGAGTGCAAAAGATTGTGAAATGTATGAATCCAGACTAGATCTTCATAGTATAGTCTTCCTCTTAAAAAGAGGCTTGCTATACTCTCTTAACATATGTATGTACATACATGGGAGTGTGTGAGAAAAACAATATAAGTATTGACACTTTGCCAGGTACAACAGTGAACACAGAGACAGTGAATCTCTAATCTCTGAGGTCAGACCCTTTAGCTGAAAGTGACAGAATGCTCCCAGGAGGTTTTATAAAGCCTCTTTAGACCAGCTTCTGTGTTCCCATCCATTTTGGTCTCCATATTAGAAGCCAGACTCAGGAGGATGCCTATTTTCATCTGCCTAAAAATGAATGTACAGATATCTAAGGGGTTACAGCAACTAAAACATGCTCTTGGGCATAATTCAAAGACTTTGCTAAGCCTTCTTTTTGAATTCCTTTGTGTAGACCGCTCTAAATCCAGTTGCATCCAAAATACTTGTGAAAAAGATTTCCTGTAGAATTTTTGAGCTGCTGAAAGGAATGGAGCTTCTAGCTAAGATTTTAAAAAGCAATTTGGGTGTTTTAGACACAGAGCTTCCATTAATAGAAGATGCATCTAAATCATTTAGACTGCTTTGAAAATTTTATCCTCCATTTTTGTTCATTGATAGAAATGCCTATGACAGTACAGTCATCATGATGCACAGTGCCTGTAAAAAAATAATGATCAGAACATCCCTGTGAGCTAAGAAAGTATTATTTCTATTTTACAGATAGGGGAAATTGAAGTACACTTATTTACCAAAGTTCGCACAAAGTCTGCCAGAGTTGGAAAGAGAATACAGACCAGCCAAGTCACAGCCCAGTATCTAAGGCTGAGACCACTCTTCCTCTAACTTACATCCATCCATCCGAACATTTTAGAGTTAGACACGTTTGTTTTACAAGAAAGAAAGAAAAAGAGAGAGATCCAAAGTATCTTAGAGTCTCCTCGCTCCTCCAGCAGAAATTTGAAGACCACTTCTCTTTAGATAAAAAGCATAACTCCCAATAGGGCCAACCTATATTTGTTGACTTCAGTAAAGAATAGAGGGTCATCCAATTCAATAGGTGGCAAAGTCTATTCTTGGAGGCGTTATTCCATTTAGCTGGGACAGAGACAGATTACTGTGTCTTGAAGAAGATACATCCGAGGCCCAAAGTACCTTGTGGCAGACAACTGTTGTAATGGCTCCCTCTTTCCTCTTACGAGGTCAATAGACCCTTTTGAATGGTAGGGCAGGGTCAGGAAACCCTGTGTCTACGTAATATTAAGCAAATGGAACAAGTTGTGCTTGCGTCCATTAGAGTATGTATATGAAGCTTCATTAGTAGTGATGCTCTTCTGAGATTTCGCTTTTTGGTCATGGTCCTCAATACAAAATTATATTAATCAACTACATTTGTAGAGCATTAGATAACAGGCTAAATTGAGAAACATAAGAAAGCAACAGGCTACAACAAGCTTATGATGAGAGCTGAGATAGAGAAAAGAAAGAACAAAGGAGCCATCGGTCTAGTGGAGAATAAGTAAATTAAGTTTAGCTCCAAAGGAGGGCTACTTCTGGAAGGGCTATGTAGAGAGTCAGCAGTAACCGTCCATACCTAGTGGAACATTACTGGAAGAAATCCAAGACCTCTTAATTTAACAAGCAAGTCTGCTGTCTCCACAGACAAGTACAGACGCATAATCCAAATTGGACTGTGCCAGGATGATCAAGATCCTAAGAGTGCTACAAAATGTAATTTCAGTTAATCTTCCAACTAACATTCCCTCTCACTTTAAAACCTCCCCCTTGTAAGTGCAATTAAAAATACAAACACACACACACACACCACTGTTGACCTGCAGTGGAAATAAAAGAAGGGCCTGAGGAACATCAAAGTCAAGTTGCAGCACAGGAAAGGTTCTCTCTGTAGCAAGGTGCAGGTTATAAGCAGTAACCCAAAATTCAGGAGTCCAAATGTCTTTCACCAGCTGGCCATATTACCTGCTTAAAAATTCTAATCTAAACTCCATCTTCCCTCTCCTAAGAAACAACCAAACAAATAAATGATGCCTTGTGTATGTTATTACCTGGCATAAAGTTCCTTCAGTAAAACCTATACTATCAAAGAGGCATTTTTAACCCTCAAAATGACTAGTGTTATAGGATGAGAAAAATAATTTTAGCAGTTTTAGTTTACATTAAAAAACCCAAACACATGGGAGAATCACTTCAGCTAGGAGGCTATTTGTAAAAACAATGATCTTGGGTTTCCTGGATCCCTCTTCTTCTCCATTCAGGAAGGCCTCATTCACAATGTCACCACTGCAATGCAAATAGTAATTTACATGGACCATGAAATACCGTTAAGTACAAAACTCATAATTTTTTACTACTGGACACGTGAACATCCTCCTGTGACAAGCAGGGAGAAGGGTGGACATGATCTTAAAAAGTTTCCTGTTAGGGGAAAGGCTTTTCTGAAGGGAGATACCTGGAGCTGTAACCTGAGATGAAAGGTGGGAGGGGAGTTGACACCTTCAGCCCCGGAAGTGAACAAAGGAAGGCAGACGGGTGGAGGGATTGAGGTCAAGTAGAAGCTGTCTGGGAAAAAGAGGTGGGGAGCCCAGATTCGGGGTCTCATCTCCCTACCCCCCAGAAGGGCCTAAGGGGGCCTGTTTGTACTGACAAGCTCGGAGTTAGATTGTGTTCCTGGCATCTCCACTAAACCTTCTGAGCTACTGGCTGGCTAAGAATCACTGTGAATCCCAGGAAGTGGGGTGTGTGGGAATAGGACTCCCCACTCCCTGTGACAACTGGTGGCAGCCGTGGGATCTACAGCACCTCGTGAACGGCACTTCCTGCAGTAAGTGATTGGGGAGCAGTATAACGAAGGGGGCTTGACGGGAACCAGGTGTGCTGAAGATCCAGGGAGAAGCGCTTTCGGGGGGCGGAGGAGCTATGCTTAACCCCTGAGAGTGTGTGACCAGCGAGAAGGTCTGCTGCAGCAGCGGGGTCCCCTTGGGCACTGCGATGAGCAGTCTTAGGGGTGAAGAGTGGCAGTTCGACCCTGGGAGAGTGGTGGTGAGAAGGGCTGGCACATAAGGGGGTTCCTCCTGGAAACCGTGGGAAGCGGAGAGCACAGGCCTGCGAGTGGCCAGCAGGAAGATGTATGCCAAACGCCTTAAGAGCGACCTGGTGGAGCTGTGCAAGCAGCGGGGACTGTGCATTGCGAGGCTGACCAAAGACCAGCTGGTTGCGCAGCTGGAGGAGAAAGATCGTGTGGATGCACCGAGCCCTGTCTCTGAGGGGAGCCGCCTGGCAGACGGAGCTCCAGCCCCGGTTCCTGACCCAATGGGAAGGGGGCAGACTGCTGCCGAGGACATCCCGATGCCCCTCTCACCTATGCCTAGGGGCGGGGTTGGGGGAAGCCCCGCAAATACCGAGGGCACCCAGACCCTGGCAGCCAGCAGGGGATCCTCCCGGCGGGGTTCCCCAGCCCTGGAACGGAGGCACTTTGAATATGACCAAGAGATGAGACAGAGAGTTGGAAGACCGAGAGCAGGAGCGACAGGACCGGGAGAAGCAGCAACCGCATGAGAGGGAGGAGAAGGAAAAACAGCGTCAGCATGAGATGGAGCTGGCCAGGCTGAGGAGCAGCGAGGCCCCGGCTGTGGTGGGTGATGGGGATCCAAGCCTGTGAGGCGGAGCTTTGATAAGGGCATCATGACCCCGCATACAGAAGGGGAGGATATAGATGAATTCCTGATGGCCTTTGAGACGGCCTGTGAGGTGCGCAGGGTTGACTCTGCGGACAGGCTCTGGTATCTCATACCCTTACTAGCCCCCAAAGCCGTGGCGGTGTACAGCCAAATGGAAGCGGCAGAGAAAGGGAACTATGAACTGTTCAACAAGGCCCTGCTACACAAGTTTGGGCTGACTCCCGAGATGTACCGGGAAAGATTCCGGAGGCAGGATAAAACCCGAGGGCACGTATCTAGAGCTGGCCATTCGCATGGAGGGATATGCCCGCAGATGGGCAGATGCGGCCCGGACGAAGGAGGACCTGGTTAAAATGATTGTGCTGGAGCAACTGTATAAGTGGTGCCCATCCAACCTAAGGCCGTGGTTGGAGGAACAGAAGCCAGAAAACCTGCGACACGCCGGACGGCTGGCCGACGAGTTTGTGAAGAGCCGGCCAAGAGGTGGCCGGGAGGAGTCTCAAAGGAACAGACCCACCACGATGCAGCGAGAGAGTCACCGCAGGACCTCCCAAAGGGGGAATATGGAGAACCCCCTCAAAAGGGGACTGTCCAGCATCAGGACCGGCCGCCCCTCTCGAGGGGACCCATGGGACATGAGCTGCTATAACTGTGGCCGGAGGGGCCACACATGGGCTCAGTGCCCCAAGCTCAAGGACAGCCTGAGCAGACCGAACCCCCATAGGGTTAACTGGGTACGGACCCAGCCCGATGAGGGGCAGACAGCCCAGGTAAGGGGGACAGGCAGCTTACCACCTGCTCAGGAAGGAGGAGTGCCCCAGACCAGCTCCTCTGGGGGGCTGGGCACTCAGGACTCTAGGTTCTCAATTTACAGGGTGGGCGCAGGGCTGTCCCTGCGGAGCGAGTGCCTTGTTCCCCTGGAGGTGGACAGGAGGAAGGTCTATGGATACTAGGATACGGGTGCTGAGGTGACACTGGCCCGGCCCGAAGTGGTGGCCCCAGATCGGCTGGTGCCCAACACCTACCTGACCCTGACGGGGGTGGGTGGGACCCCGTTTAAGGTGCCCATGGCAAGGGTGCATCTGAAGTGGGGAGACATGGAGGGCCCCAAGGACGTGGGGGTGCACCCTCATTTGCCCACGGAGGTGTTGATGGGGGATCAGGGGGGACCTAGAGAACTGGCCAAGCAAACCTCTGGGCGCCCTGGTCGAGACCCGTAGCCAGAGCCAGCAAGGGGCACTGCACCCTGACCATGGAGAGGGTACCGTACCAGAGGTGCAGGACCCTGCCCCAGCTGGGAGGGGGTGTCCAGGGACCGGGCTCAACAAGGCTGCGGCCTCAGACTCAGCAAGCACGAGGGAGCCAGGCCCCGGCCCTTCCCCAGCCGCTGAGTTCCAGGCCGAGTTGCAGAGAGATCCCTTTTGCGGAAGTTCAGGGACCTGGCCAGCCTTAGCAAGGTACAGACCATGGGGAGAGGCTGCCAGGAGAGGTTCCTGTGGGAGAAGGGGTTCCTGTACCGAGAATGGGCTCCCCCCAGGGAAGTGGAGTCATGGGGGATCAGGAGACAGCTGGTGGTCCCCCAGAAGTATCGCCGCAAGTTACTGTACCGGGCCCATGACATCCCTCTCGCAGGGCACCAGGGAATCCGGTGCACCAGGCAGAGGCTGCTACAGAACTTCTACTGGCCTGGGGTCTTTACAGCAGTCAGACAGTACTGCCGATCCCGTGACCCCTGCCAGTGGGTGGAGAAGCGGCTTTGAGGCCTTTGCCCATCATAGAGGAGCCTTTCCAGAAGGTGGCTATGGACATAGTGGGGCCTCTCAGCAAGATGACCCGGTCGGGGAAGAAATACGTTCTGGTGGTGGTGGATTTTGCCACCCGCTACCCGGAGGCAGTGCCCCTATCCTCCATTGAAGCAGACACTGTGGCAGACGCGCTGCTGACCATTTTCAGCCGAGTGGGGTTCCCCAAGGAAGTCCTGACAGACCAAGGGTCCAACTTCATGTCGGCCCTGCCCCGGGGCTTGTGGGAGAAATGTGGGGTCCGACACAGCTGGACCACAACGTATCACCCCCAGTCCAACGGGCTGGTGGAGAGGTTCAATGGGACGCTAAAGATGATGCTGGAAACCTTTATGAACCAGCACCCGCAGGACTGAGACAGGTACTTACCTCACCTTCTGTTCGCATACCGGGAGGTGCCCCAGGAGTCTACCCTCCGTCCATATAGCAGTTCGAAAGGTGAAAATCCGGTAAGGGGGCCCCTGGACCTGATGAGAGACGAATGGGAGGGGGAGGCCACGCCCGAGGGAGAATCGGTGGTGGAGTATGTCCTGACCTTCCGAGAGAGACCTGCGGAACTCATGGGCCTGGCCAGGGAAAATCTGGCCAGAGCCCAGAGGAAGCAGAAGGTCTGGTATGACCGCAGGGCGCGGGCCCGCGCCTACGCCACCGGGGACCAGGTGATGGTTCTCATCCCTGTGAGGAAAAACAAGCTACAGGCCGCCTGGGAAGGCCCTTTTAAAGTTGTCAAGCAACTAAATGAGGTAAATTACGTGGTGGAGCTGTCTAACCGGGCGCACCATTGCCGGGTGTACCATGTGAATACAATGAAGCCATATTATGACAGAGGGAATACGGTGTTGGCCATGTGTGGACATTGGGAGGAGCAGGGAGCCGATCCTCTCGTAGATCTATTCCCTGGGAAAGGAGTGGGCTCCCCCCGGGCATAATCCCCCTCTCGGATCGGCTAACTCCTGCCCAGCAAGCTGAGATCAGAGGGGTGCTACAACTGTACCAGCAGCTGTTTTCCAACCAGCCTGGACGCACTAATCTGACTGTCCACCGGGTGCAGATGGGATCGCACCCCCCTATAAGATGCTCCCCCTTCCGAGTCACAGGGAACACTGCCAAGGACCTGGAGAAGGAGGTCAATGACATGCTGGCCCTGGGGGTGATCCAGCCATCTGCCAGCCCTTAGGCCTCACCAGTGGTGCTGGTCCCCAAAAAGGACGGGTTGATCCGGTTTTGTGTGGACTATCGAAAGCTCAATGCCATCACTGTGTCTGATGCCTACCCCATGGCCCAGACCTGATGAGCTCCTAGACAAGCTGGGGGGAGCTTGGTTCCTTACCACTATGGATCTTACAAAGGGTTACTGGCAGGTGCCCCTGGATGCAGATGCCAGGCTGAAATCTGCCTTTATAATCCCTCTGGGGCTCTGAGAGTTCCTGACCCTGCCTTTTGGCCTCAAAGGGGCGCCAGCCACCTTCCAGCGCCTCGTAGACCAGCTCCTGAAGGGGATGGAGAGTTTTGCCGTGGCGTATATTGATGACATCTGTCTCTTTAGCCAGACCTGGGAGGACCATGTGGCCCAGGTTAGACAAGTGCTGGACCGACTCCAGAAGGCTGGGCTGACCATAAAGGCAGAGAAGTGCAAGGTGGAGATGGCTGAAGTGTCCTACCTGGGACACCGGGTGGGGAGCGGCCACCTAAAGCCCAAACCAGCCAAGGTGGAGGCAATCAGAGACTGGCCCGCGCCCCAGACCAAAAAGCAGGTCCAAGCCTTCATCGGGATGGCGGGGTACTATCGAAGGTTTGTGCCCCACTTTAGTGCCATAGCTGCCCCCATCACTGAGCTATGCAAGAAGGGGAAACCAGACAGGGTGGTCTGGACCGAGCAGTGCCAGAGGGCTCTCTGTGTGCTGAAGGAGGCTCTCGTCAGCGGTTCTGGCAAACCCGGATTTTGACAAGCCGTTTGTGGTATTCACCGACGCCTCAGATATGGGGCCGGGGGCGGTGTTAATGCAGGAGGATGAAAAGGGGGAGATACCCCCCATCGTGTACCTGAGCAAGAAGTTGCTCCCCCGGGACAGAACTACGCGGCCATCAAGAAGGAATGCCTGGCCATGGTGTGGGCCCTCAAGAAACTACAACCATATCTATTTGGAAGACACTTCACCGTGTACACCGATGACTCCCCACTGACCTGGCTGCACCAGATGAAAGGGGCTAACGCCAAGCTCCTGAGGTGGAGTCTGCTCCTGCAGGATTATGACATGGACATGGTCCATGTGAAGGGAAGTGCCAACATGACAGCGGATGCGTTGTCCCGGAGAGGGAGCCCTGAACTTCTCCAGGTCACTGGTCAGAGCGACCCCGCTCAGTACAGTCTGGAAGGGGTTGGGGGGGGGGGGGGGAATGTTGAAAAGCGGGGAAAGGGTGAACATGATCTTAAAAGTTTCCTGTTGGGGAAAGGCTTTTCTGAAGGGAGATACCTGGAGCTGTAACCTGAGATGAGAGGGGGGAGGGGAGTTGACACCTTCAGCCCGGGAAGTGAACAAAGGAAGGCAGACGGGTGGAGGGATTGAGGTCAAGTAGAAGTTGTCTGGGAAAAAGAGGTGGGGAGCCCGGATTCAGGGTCTCATCTCCCTGCCCCCCAGAAGGGCCTGACTAAGGGGGCCTGTCTGTACTGAAGCTCGGAGTTAGATTGTGTTCCTGGCATCTCCACTAAACCTTCTGATCTACTGGCTGGCTAAGAATAACTGTGAATCCCAGGAAGTGGGGTGTGTGGGAATGGGACTCCCCTACCCCCTGACACACCTCCACGTAACACAGATTGGCAGCTCTCTCTTTTCAGGTAATGCAAAGCTCTGCTTGAGATTGGGTGGTCTTGGGATTATTTTTGTTTTGTTATATTATAGTGGCAATAAAGTACCATCTTTGAATGTCACTAGGTCAAATTCGGCCTTGTGTAAGGCACAGCTCACTTAAGACAGGGGAATGGCTCTTATAAGAGCTGACTCTAACCCTTTAAATTTTAAAACTAGAAGAGTTAATGTCCCAGCTCCTCACTGTCCATTTTGTGCAGGGCAATAATGAAATGGACACCAAGGGTGACAACCCAATTACAATGGATTGAACAGAACAAATGCCAAAAGCATCTTTTTTCAATTCAGATCCCACATTTTTAAAATAGGAGTTAAGTAGCAACCCAGAATTAACTGATAACTTATCCAGAGCGAGCTTTATGTTACATTAACTGGTTCATATGAACTCCTGGCATAATGGCATATGACATGAAACAAAAAGGAGAGTTGAAAAAATTCAAACTGTAAGCATAACAAATTTGTGGAATGTCTAATTTTTCTCATCCTGTGACCTACAATTCTATCACATCTGAGCAATACATAGTCTCCTACTAGGAAGTAAATGAGTAACTGTCACTCAGGACTAATGCCTAACCCATAGCAATATTATATATTGAAGTATGGAACAGGTTCCCCCTCCCCAACCATTCCACCCAATAACCTCTCCTACCTCCAATGTCTTTGGGGGGGCGAGGGAGAAGTAAGGAGGAAGGTGGCAGAAGATAACAAGGAACAGCATTAAGTGAGTTTTTGGAGATGTAATGTCTAAAAATGAATCCAAAATGTCAATGCAAGTCTGTGGATGCAGTGGTACAATACTGAAATAAAACATCAGTAGAAGTTAACCCCTTTCCTACCCCTACACATCCAAAAAATGAGATTTAATGGAGCTGGCTGTGTATTTTAAAGCAATGCAGACAAGTTCACAAAAGCAAGGAACCTGTAAGTCAGGTTTTCCACAGCATCCTTTAACTTAGTTGTTTTGTACTAAACCTCACAACACCCACAATCTACGAGTCCTGCTAGAGAAATAGGCCATGTTGTAGATGAGGTAAACTGGAAATATGGAGGCCCAATTTATACTGTGCCAGCCATTTATTAAAAACTTCAATTACACACAGTTCCAGCTAAACCAGTTACCAATAGGGTTTGGCTAGTCAAAGTGCACTGTGTTAAAAACATTCTAGAGACACTGTTCTAGCAGTCTGATCCCATGCACAGTGGCTGAACAGAGTTGGAAGCCAGTTTAACAAGAACTATGTTTAAGTAGTATTTCTTAATTTTGTATTAAGCCTGAAATAGCCTAATTGGAGTGGTTTTTGTTTTTTTGTTCAATAGGGTAAAGCACTGTCACTAGATGTGCCCCATTTTAAATGCTTCTTTTTGAAAGAAAGCAATTGAAGTATCCTATTTTCAGAAGTACAGCATGCATGCAGTATGCCAGGGTGGCCCAACAGGCAAAAGTACAGCATGCTTAAGACATAAAAAAATTAAAAAACAGATTCAGACTATAATACTGAGAAGAGTTTATTTTAAATTCTACATAGTATGCCTAGCACAAGGATAACTGCAGTGGTAAATATGGCCTTTATATGGTTCTTCAAAAGTTTACACGTATAGTTTTTATCCTCTTTCATCTCCCTCCCTCTTTACTATCATCCCTCCTCTTCCTAAGTCACTCTGGAGTCCTCACTTCCCAAATACAGTATACTATTATTCTTTTCCCCCATGCTCTATTAGCTGTGTCACTAGGGAAGCAGAGAGTTTCACTAAAATCCTGTTCTTCGGAAGTGCTGTGTGCAGATACTAGACGGATCACAATTTCTGTACGTTTAATTTTGTTCCCAATCTGCTGTACATAATGAAGCAGAACACTACAATACAGCATGTTCAAGACCATACCCTGTCAAAAATCAAGATAACTCCCAGGGAAACAAACTCCAGGTTCTTCTGTACTCCGAACTACTTGCGTACGAAAGGTGTTAGGTTAAGCGTATAGCCTTCATTCAGAATTTCATACATTTGTGGGTTTGACTTGACTTTAAGATGGAAACATGGAGCATACATAGAGAAGGAAGAGAGAACCAAATTAGTCTTTAGAATCTCTCCATTTCCCCTCACAATTAAGAGCCCACATTGCAACCACCATCCATTCAAGACAAGAACTGTATGCCACTCCTATAGAGTGGGTGTTTGATAATGATAAAATTATTTCTCTTTCCCAAAAACAGCATGGGGAGCAATGTAGGGGAAGGGCTGGGAATTTAGTGCCATGTCTCACACAATGCAGTTCAGACCACAACCATTACGTTAACTTTCATGTAATTCTGACATCTTTTTGTGTTTAAGATGTACAGTTATTTTACACTGTATAACAAAAGAATGACTTGCTACTCTGCTGACCATGCAATTTTCCCAGAACTACCCATTACAGTTTTCAGACAACAGCAACTTCAGCCAACATCTGCCCCCTGGATGAGAGCTAAGTAAACCCTGAAATAAAAGGAGCAGTATACATATAAATACAGATTAGGATGGGCTGGTTGGAAGAAAGCCATAGCTGTTGGGAAGCCTTCAGAGTCCCCACCCTCATTTTTCCTGGCAATTTTCATTTAGACAAGCAAGCAGTGGCTAAAGCCAGCCAGTCTACACATATTTTTAAATTGCTTTCTGACACATCCTCTGTATTTTAAGCTCCTGCTTTCTTAAAATTAAGTAAATAATAAGTTTGCTGCTAAAAGTATCAATGACTTTAGCACCCACTATATGAAATGCAAATTGCTCATCCCCATCTTCATATTTGATCGACGGAAGAATTGTGTTTTGTTTCCCTGAGGAGGGAGGGGAAGAAATACCTTATTGTTACAGAGCCAAGGGGAATATAAGTGTTCCAATAGTTATTTTTAGTTTTAGCTACACTTCTCAGTTAGATATTTACTTCAGCTAATGTACCATTTTGTATTTGTTGCTAAATGATGTGTGTGGAGATACAAGACAAAATATCTCATGTATGAATGGAGTTTTAAAACCCATTGCTACCAGAACACGTCACAGAATTTTGACCGTCAAAATTAACAGACGAGTCAACTCCATGAAACTTATTTTTTATACACACACACACACACACACACACACACACACACACACACACACACAGGAAAAATAAGATGGTGGAGTAATGTCTGAAGGAATACATTCAGGCACACTTTAAGAAGAAAGGAAAATATGAAAAGGGAAGAAGGAGATTATGGTAGGAGTTTTTTTAAATGCTTTTTTAAAAAAATTAAAAAGGCAGTTTTAAAAAGCAAGGTAATAAATGTTATATTGAGCTTCTGAGGTATCAGTGTATATTCCACCTTTGCCTTAGTTTGCAGCCATACTAATTCCTTTCTGGCATTACAGTTTCTTACCTAGTTGCGAAGTTTTGTGACATCCTAAGATATCCACAAATGTACCATTAGTCACGTAAACAAAAAAATTATTATATTGGGCTTTACTTTATGAAGAATGTATATGTAGTTTCAAACTTCCCCCCCCATTCCTAAATGCTTATTGTCAACTGGCAAGGACAGTCCTCAGTATAGAAGTGTTATCTACATATTGTGGCATCCCATATCGTAGCAGAATCTCTCTTAAATTACCAGAATTATTGTGCGAATTGAACGCATCATGAAGAAGTTTAGTTTGAGCAGGTCCCAGAATTAGCGTGATTTTCATTTATCACTTGGGGAACAGTGCTTTGCTTCCACAAGGAATTAAGTATGCAGAATATGGCTAAATCCTTCAATGACTGGCACAGCAGTGGAAAGCCACATCCTCTACAGAAAGGATCCTTGCTAGCTAAGATGGGGTTCCTCAGGGAAGGCATAAGGAAAGTCACTCTGCAGTTGCACAGAGCAGGAGCAGCGTGCTCCCGGCTGGCTGATTGACTGCTAATACTTGTGTCAAGTGGTAGCATACACATTAACTGAGTTACAGGTGGGTGGGACACAAGGTGTCCACACATGAAGAGTCTCTTCAGCCTGCCGACTCTCTCTCATTAGCGGTCTCTCTCGAGTACATGGAGGGATACCGTTCTGCTGCCTGAAATTTGGGAGAAGGGACAAGGAACTCCTCTTGCACAGCAGGACAGGATTTAACCCTTGGTCTTTTGGTTAAATTCTGCATGCTTTTATTAGTAAGGGTTCTCGCGCCTCTTTGTCAGCTATGCCCCCTTTGCATAAAAACCGCTAATATATTTATAAATCCACAGTCTTATTCTGGGGTATATATCTACAGAGTGAAGGATTTTAGAAGGGCCTACTCACAACCTGAGGTTGGTTTTTTGTTTTTTGTTTTTAATTTTTTTTAACTGACTGTTCTTAAGAACATGTTTTGTTCCCCTGCTGATGTTTGTATAGGTGTTTCTTGCAAAGGAGAGTAGGTGGGGCCAAAAGCAACACGAAACTGCTACAAGATGAGCAAGAAAGTTTAAGTTAAGCTTATTTTTGATCAAACTGATTATACACAAAGTGCTGTTGAATTCACTAAAGTAAACAAACCGGAAGACAGTAGAAATTGTTTCTTTTTAACTTCTTTAAGCTATAGCAATCTTAGTTATTTGCAACTACAGTGGGCAAACACACATTTCACTGAAATGTGGTTTACAAGTTGACAGCGTCTTAACATTAGAGCAGTGTCATGTATTTGAGTTTACACACAATTGATGCTCTGTAGTCCAGAAGATGCCACACTGTAGATGGACACTTCCAGTTTTTGCCCAAGGTGCTACAATTCTGTTCAGGAAAAGTGCACTTATTGTTTTTGGTTGAATGCTGGCTCAAATTATGTTGAAAGAAATCTGGTAAGTTTTGTTGAAAAGGGGGTGGGGAGAGAAGGGGACAAGAACCACACCAAACTTGATTGCAGCCATACAATGCACTACAAAGATATCAGGTGCTGTTAAATGACCAATTACTATAAACTATTTTGTTCATCTCTAGAGTTGACTTAAGCCAAATGCTGTCAAATATGGTCTTCCCACTTATCAATGTGTATTTGTCTAAATCAACACATCTGTAAAAATTACTACATTGCAATTTTGCAACATCCACAGTAGAATGCCGCATCTTTATCAGAAAAGTGCAAAGATGCAAGTCACTTTCCTCAATTTATTCTCTGTAATAAGTCAGGCCTAACTATGCAAGCTAAGCAGAGCTAGATACACTGCTCCAACACCCCCCCCCCCCCCCACACACTTTGGGTTGGCCTTGTGTGGCCTCATCACAAACTTTCACCACTACAGACTTCTGTTGAGCACATTCTGTGATGCCAAAAAGGAAGCCAGATAATATGTTTTTAATTTCCTTTAAAAACAGAAATTAAGATTAAAGTCAGAAAACTTTAAAAAGAATTAAATTCAGTGAGTCTGAGTTCATATTTCAAATATTAAAAAGCCAATCAATTGATTCAGAAACAATGAAAGGATAATTTCCTGCAGATCAGTAAACACTCTTGAAAAAATACATCTCAATTAAATAACTTCCAAAGTTGCTTAGTACTGTACAGTAATTTTGGCTTTTGATTATGAACTTACCAAAGCAGAAAGTCTTTAGCAATGCAGCAAAACAAATCACTGAAATAGTTCTGCTAAACCTGTCAAAACTCCAATGTTTTACGGGCTGCAAGTCCTGTATAAGCAGTGTTATGGGTTCATATATGTATCAGAAGTCTGGGAAAATATGGAAAGCTGAGTCCAAAATTAAGAGTCCCCATTTGAAACTTTAAGAGTCTTACCAAAATGCCATGCAATTACCTACAAAAATGACTCAACAAGTAAGCAAGGGATCAAAATGTATTCAGTGGAATCATGCATTTTAGATCAGCTACTGCACTTGGCAAGATGTAAAGATCCTCTGTGCCCAGATATAGGCCTCGGTTGCCATCTACATCACATCTTGAAAGATTAAGAAATTATCTATTTTGAACAGAGAAGTGGGGAGCAAGAAGGCAGATATACTATTTGTAAAGTCTGCAGAATTGTTCAGATTCATCTTCCATATGTAAGAATGCCAATATTTTACTCCTTCACCTAAGCAGCATGGTCAAAACAATACAATCATAACCGACACTATCTGATCCAAATCTCATTGAAGTTAACTGAAAAATTCCCATCAAAACTTCAGTGGGTTTTAGATTATGCCTCCAACACAGGGACATTCTTATACAGGCAAACTTTCCCCTCCCATTTAGAAAATGTGCTGTAGTAGAGATCCTATCAAATGAAGGGGTGTCAGGTTCTCTAAATAGATTTTTATTTATAATATCTAAAAAAAGATGTTCTCTAGAAAGCTGAGGATGGATTATCCCCTCAAAGTCTAGTTTATATAGGTTTTTCCACACCACAAAGGGGGAGCAGAAGGACATTTACCAAAATATTGGAAAGTGTATTTATAAAGCCACAAAAATCAAAAGGTACTCAGGGCAGGTGTTGCATGAGAAATCAAAATGTTTTTAAAAGATTCACTAGACTTCTACCGAAAAAGTGATGTGCTTAGGTTTACACAGGAAGTTTGTTACAGAGCTAGGAACAGAACCCTCGCTGTCCAGTTTACAGCCTTGTGTTTTAGCCACTAGACTATGCTTTCCCCTTTAAGGAAAAGGGGCACAACTTTGCTAGTTGACAGGCAGTGATAATACCACAAAGGTGTTACTACCTTCTGAAAAGATTTACCCTTATTTATCACCTGGCCCCACCACCTCCTCTCATTCTTTGAGAAACAAAAGAAATTCCCTTACATAGGAGCCATCTATCTACAGTAATACCTCTTCCTAAAGCATATTGTATGAAAGTCATTAACACAGCTTTCATCAGACATACAAGTATATCCTAAATATCACCTTGAGCAAGCTCTGAAGATGCCACTTCTACTAGTGAGTTTATGGAAGAAGCACAACATGTCAAAGAATTTCAGTCAATTCAAGTTACTAGAAAAAAAAAAAAATCTATCATGTTGGATATATTGCTGAAAGTGACATTTGGACAAATTAATTGTTATAAGCAGCAGACAGTTTCTCATTTAAGCAGCAGGAGCAGAGGAAAGCTGAATAATTCATAGACTAGTTACAATTATGGAGTAAGGGCGTATCAATTTTTCCCGTACTATTTTTTTAAGCTAGAGTGGGGGGCAAAATACATTTAATGCATGAGAATTTGCATACTCGACAGGAACTGCAAGTTTCTGTTCCAATATGTTAAACAAGTTAATAATTCACACTTCTGTAGCACCTATCAGGCAAGGAAATAACTTTATACACTTTCTAGACTTGCAACAATATTGAGACTATTTAACCCATTTTGCAGACATGGAAACTAACACAAAAAGTTAACTGACTTTCCCAAGATTAAACTGTCAGTGGCAATCCTAGGAAAAGGTGCTCTGCCTTTGTCTTCCATACTCCAAAATATCAGACCACAATGCATCCTAAAAATGAAAAAAATATTCAGGTCTGTCCTTTGCAACAAAAGCTAAAAAGTCAGGATCACATGACTCTCTGCAGTCTTGGCACATAATGAACCCAAAGATAGACAGCATACAGAATAGAGTGGAAGTCTATAACCCAGTTTTTTGGTGGTGATTATGAATAAAATATGTTTCCATATACTAAAGATCACTAATTCAGTTCTTATTTCATGTGATGTGTGTTTGAAAAGCCTTAGACTGATGCAATAAGGATAAGATTTTCCAAAATAACCAACTTTGGATACTTCCATTTTTAGGTGTTTAATTTAAGATTTCTTAAATTAAAAGGGGCCTGATTTTCAAAAAGTGCTACACACTTACCTTTTGTAAAACCAGTGCCCTTTAAAGGCATCAGACTGGTCACTTGAGGGGGGGGGGGGGGGGGGTATCCTAAATTATTAGCAACTTTTAAACCAACTTTCCCCCCCAAAATAGCTCTGAAGACACAGCAGTAAGATGCACCTACACCACTCCCCTTTAATAGTCACAGAGACTAGCTATCCCTCCTTACCTGTATCACCCACACCATTATGGGCACAAGAAGCCCTTACCACATGGAAGTAATCTCTAGAGTCAGCTGCTCAGAGAGTGCATCTCCATTCTGGTTTGCATCCACTCCTTCACTCAAGGTCATATTTCCCCATTTCAGTATTCATCTATTATAGCTGCTGCCACAGTGGCAATACTCATGAGTAGAACAAGCAAAAGCTACCTTTTATTTTTATTTTTATTTTTTTATTTTTGAGGCTACACCCAGCACCATGGTTGATCTTAAGAGCAATGCTAAACTGAAAGACAAACCAATCTGTTTCAGAGGTTGAGTATATACTTCACTCTTTTCATCCCATAGATTAAGAAGCCCAGAAATCTATTCCAGGTGATAGTCTATAGAGCTATTCAACAGGCTATTTCCCCACATTTTGTTGTGCAGGGTAGTTCAAACATGGAAGTATGAGAGCAGTTTCTAGGTAGCCACTCACCTTTTTGAGGTACTCATGTCAACAGGTTCATCACCAGTCTGCACCTCCACTTTAATAGTTGCTTTTACCTCCCCGCCTTTTAATAATCCTTGGACTTTCCCAGCTCCAGGATCAGTCTTTATTTTAATGTCACCTTCAGTCTTTATATCTGTTCCCAACAGTCCTTTGTCCATTTTAATTTTTTTACTGTCCACATCGTTTTGGGTTATTTCTCGCTCTAGTGCTCGCTTCTGACTTCGTGTCCTGCATGCTTCCTCTGTCATTATGAAACTCTGGGGAAAAAGGGGGAGAGGGAGGGGAAAAAAAAAAAAAAAAAAAAATCAATAAAATGCATTTTGAGAAAAATGAATCAGTTATTTTCAAAAAAGTCCAAGATAGGATTTCTTTTTTGCAGAAACCATCCTGAAAGAGCAAAGTATTGGAATGTGCTTACTCATTCTATCTTTAGAGTAGATTTTAGTCTGAAGTTACTATGGAGTTTCTCAACACTTTTTTATTTAGAGGAACTATATTTGTAAAATGTAAACTCTAAAAAAAATATCTTGTAACAGAATGCAGGAGGTGCTACAGGAATGCAACTGAAATAAAAAGTTTGGATGTTTATCAAGAGAGAAGAATTTCTCTCTATTTGCCTCACAGGCAAATAAGTATTTTTATTTTACTTTTTTTTGTTAATCTAGGATTAGAGTTTTTCTGGGATTTCTACCATGAATTTCTTAGCACCTGTATCCAACTGTAAATTTCAAGAATCAGACATTGTGGGGAAAGGACTACCATACTCTGAGTGAAGAGAATCTCTTCCATATTTCCTTATGGTTTGCCGCTAGAGATTAAGGCACTGCCACAGTAACATTCAAGTTGATATTTTCTTCTCTCAATGAATGAGCCAGGCTTTTCCACTCACTGCACAGGAAGTGCTTAACTCCTGTGGGATCACAGTTAACTCGTCGTATGCCAAAGTCAGAAACTTTTGCTTTTGGTAAGCTTTGGCATTTCAGTCTGCCATTTCACAGTACCTGCAGACGTAGCTGATTAAAAAAAAAAAAAAAAAAAAAAAAAAAAAAAAAAAAAAAAAGCTGAGTCAGTTTTTGATCCTATGACATCACTGGGCTCCATATGACCCTTCCCAGGATTCAGTCTGAGACACAAAGCACTTTCTAGAAAACCAGTCTGAACCGGTTCCAGACAACAAGCTGAAGTGTTGTTAACCCTCACAGAGACATGACAGCAGCAGCAATGTGTCTGCAAGACTGCTGCTGGCATTCCAAAACACAAGTCTGGGAGAGCATCACTGCTCTTAAAGTGACAGTGCTTTTAATTTCACATTACAACATAGCAGGGCATCTGTTATTCTGCTTGTCCCCTCCCTCCAAGGAAAGCACAGCAGTCACTTAAAAAATAAATAAATCAGTTTTAAAAAGTAGCTTAATTTCTTATAGATTAAACTAAGCACAAACCAACTACTAGAAGTCACCAATAGAACTTAAGCTTCAAAAATTATTTCCCGTTTCAGTTTACACCTCCTGTTCCCATCAAGTCACAGTCCTCTATCTACAGCATACCAGACTGGCATTTCAGACAGCTCTATAGGAAATGTTATGCAAGCAAAAGTAGACTCACAGCAAGTTTCTTTACATAACTTTTGTTTGGAAACATACCCAGATGTTATTCATTTATATTACCTGACATCAGCTAGTTCATATTGTACAATACGATAACAGAGTGTGAGGTGCATATTCAGAACTATTTTGTTCTGTAAAGAAAATCTGTTCATATCTGAATGATCACCTAATGCAAAATTTCTATTTAGCATTAGTATTATAACATTCCTTCTTGGGTAATTTGATGGCTTTATTAAATCCAGACTTGACGTTAATTGTGTTTTTGTGGTTCAACAGGTTTTTATTAAAAGTACCAATCAGCTAGTTCACAAATGAGGCCACATGTAAACTAAAATCTTGAACAATGTGCTTTTAAATAGGAAATAGGGTCAGTGTTCATGAAAGTGAGGGACCAACAGCACTGTCCAGGAAGAAAGCAAGTTGCTGTCAAGATTTTCTACATAGCTTAGCCAATACACCTCTGTTCTAACATGTAGCAACCCCTGCTATGCCAGTTCTGGGCCTCTCCATACAGTCCTTCCAAAGCACCATAATTCTTGCCTGCAGCATCCTTATTGCTCCACTCTAAGTAGCCCATGAACTCTCTCAAAATGATGCCACAAATAATGGCCCCACAAGGACTAATGCTTGGTCTATGCTTAAAATGTTCAGTCAGCACTATGATCAGTCACAGATGTGAAAAAAAAAATACCTGCTCTCTCCCCTGCCGATACAGCTATGCTGACTTAATCGTCCAGTGTAGAAGACAGCTTCTGTTGATGGGGTTAATTTTGTTTGGGGAGATGGTGGTCCTACACAGATGAAGGAGTGCGTCTGCATCACAGAGTTATGATGGCACAGCTATACTAGTAGTTCCCATTGTGTACAAATAGCCTAAGATGACACCACTAAAATCTTATCACTAATGACCCAAGGCAAGACCACTATCAACCCAGGCCTCAAGACAGAAGTCCACTCTACTAATCTTACGTATTGTCTAAACTGCTTATACTAGAGTTTTGGTTTTTAATGTAAACATGCCGACTTTCTTGGTCAGTATTTTAACACAAGTGTACTCATT
The DNA here is from genome assembly GCA_007922305.1 of Dermatemys mawii. Taxonomy (NCBI): domain Eukaryota; kingdom Metazoa; phylum Chordata; order Testudines; family Dermatemydidae; genus Dermatemys; species Dermatemys mawii. The sequence continues at coordinate 2,383,399 of ML677376.1, read as the reverse complement.
CTATTGGCTATCTGAATTATAAGGAAAGCTTGTGTTTACTTTCATTTTTTTCTTATTCTGTAGAATAGCAAAGCTGGAAGTGCTACAGAGCTATGGTGTCACATAACTAAACCCTCTTGCCAGTGACGCAAGACTGACTCCAAAAGTAATTTGGACCTGACTTTTGATAAGATTGTGTTTTAAGTTCTGGGAGGAATGTAAAGCAAAGAAGGTAAATCAGAAGGGAGTGGGAGGCAGGTTTCAGAGCTCTGAAAGGCAAAAAGACGACCCCCACCTCACAGAGCCTAAGATAAGTTAAAAATCTCTAGGAGATCCAGTCATACCACATACTCCAACAAAGTGCTAAGGCAAAGTGTCTAGTAATTAGAGCATGGGACAAGGAAACAGGACTCTTCAATTCTATACACAACTCTTATATGGACACATTGCATTACTGTGGGAAAGGCACAACCCTCTCACACTATGTTCTCGTGTCTCTAATACTCCAAATACATATGGATATGGCAGCAATGAAAGACAAGGTGGGTGAAGTAATCTCTTCATTTATTGGTGAGACACAAGCTTTCAAGTTTACACAGAACTCAAGAAGAGTTTGTGTAAGCTTGAAGCTGTGTCTTTCACCAGCAGACATGGATCAAAATTTTTTTATATACACATATACATACATATATATACATACACACATACACACACTATATATATACATACACACACTATATATATAAAAATTACTTCATTCACCTTGTCTAAGATCATGAAACCAACATAGCTACAACACTGAAAAAAAAAAAATCTTGATGAATGTCAAATACTAAAAAGTGTAAAATTGTCTGTGGCAGAAGAGACAAATGAGACCATTCAGTGGAAACCCCTCTTTTGAAACCCAGGAAGCTCTCTCATCCACAGCCCTCCCAGCCACAAGTGTCCAGTGGAGGAAACTGAACACCAAAAGCCTGCTTTTCATAGATCCTGAGCTCCTGTAGCTTCCTTCGACTTCAACCGATTTTTCATTGGTCAGCACTACTGGAAAGTCAGGCCCCATATTATGCTAACATATTCTCCAAAATGTTCACAATTTCAGTTCATTCATCTTCTGCAATTACATGATATGAGTGGGTAAATCCAAGTGTTTTGAATAGCCTGTGTGATTCCACAATATTTTAAATGTCACACATGAACACTCATTCTGTAAATACTATAGTATATTTTCAAGTTCTGCTTCTATGGCATGCAATACCACAAGCAACCAAAGGAAACCCCAACTCTCTCACATCTGCACTTTGATGCACATCTCATCTCTCTTTTGATGCACCTGCCCCCTTACATTTTAGAACAGAATTCAGAGTCTTGGTTCTCAATTTGTTAACAGCTTTTAGATTAGATTCAGTTATTGCAGAGACCACATTTCTTCTAACCCTCCAGGATAGATTACACTCTAAGTATCAGGTGCTGGGGGCAGAGTGTTTTCCATGGTGGACCCTCCCCATGCAACATCTCACCAACAGGTCAAATTGTACCCAAACTGGGCAGTGTCCACATAAAAGTGGGAGATTCACCTTTTTAAGAACACTTTTCCCAGTATTTTGTTCTGCAGGATAGCTATTTTAGACATTCAACCTGGTCCAAAATCCCTTTTTGTTCACTTAACCCATAGCTTTTTTTTAAAAAAACTTCAAGTGTCAGGTCATATACAGATTCTCTTACTTCCAGGACTACACTGGCTCTCCTCAGATAGGGTTTAAAAATCACAGATTCATTTTCTAGCATGAATGGGACTTTAACTAGTTCAGGGAACAAAAACTGCTGTAACTGGATTCCTCAAAAATGGTTACAAATGTAGGCTGGAATATTTAGCTTGGCATGGGAAAGAGGGAAAGGAAATAAATCAGGAAGGTTTCTTAAAGAAACTGAAGAATATAGTTTCCCAGGGGGAAAGAGGTAGAAACCCATAACTTGGAGTAGAGAGAACAGAGTCTGTAAGGAACAAACCAGCAGGAGTTTGAAGGGATGATTGTCTTTTCCATTCAAACTACAATACAAAAGTATATCACCTGTATGTTTTTGATAAACTACACAGTGAAATTGTTTATATATTTACATTTGGTTTCACGTTAGCATTCAGTTGAAATAAATACGCAATTCACACTCTTTGAGCTATTGTGGAGACTTTTTGGCCGACAACAACAATGCATCTTTTTATGTTGGGATTGTTATTTCCCTAGCACTAAGGACTAGAATTTATTTTTGTCTGAAGGGTTAGATACATAAAAACTAATGGAATCACCAGAAGTGCCAGATTGTTGGTCCATCTTACTCTGGATTGTAACACATTTGCACCATTAAAATATACTTTGAAAAATAGAAGGGGAAACGACGATTACACAGAAGACCTTCTCTCTCTCACATATGCACATTGCAAAATTGTGCACAGCAATACAACTACCTTTTCACTGAACTGTCCAAAAAAATTAGAGAGGATGGGTGAAGTAATATCTTTTATTGGTGAGACACAAAAGCTTTGGAGCTTATAAAGAGCTCTTCTTCAGACCTGAAAAAGTGCTTCAAAACTTCATTTTCTCCCAACAAGTGCTGGTCCAACAACAGATCTTACCTTGCTCACCTTGTCTCTCCAATATTCTGGGGCCAACACAGCCACAGAAACAAAAATAAAGGTATTTTCTATCTATTTATACCAGTAGGTCAAATACCATGCACATCTATGGCCCCAATAGCATTCCCACTGGCAAAGAAAGCATCAGAAATATTTCCTGGAACTTTCCAAAAGTTCTTCCCCAATCTCCTTCCTTCCAAAAAACCAGCAAAAATACAAGACAAACCTGGTTTGAATCAGCCAGTGTCTTTTCCAACATGGATGTGTACGAGAGACTCCTATCACATACTGCCCAGAACGCCTCCCATTTGCAAAGATGGCAAAGGATTGTGAGATCCTTGAACAATTATCCGCTCGCTTTCTTTTGCCACTGTAGGGGAAAGTGACAGAACAGGAAAAGGTAGATAAGTTCCAGTTTAAGACTTGGGAAATTTGTGCCCCCCCGCCCCCCGATGTGTAGTCCAGCCAGGAACAGACTTATTGTCACTGAGAATCTGGTTATTTGGAGACCTTTGTATACCAAAATCCTGAAGAGATCTGAGGTAAACAAGCATATATCTGATTCAGGGAAGTGGGAAAAAGAAATCAGAACTTCGTTTTGTTTTATTCCAAGACACACTGCATATGGAAGTAAAAACTGTCCAGTTAAAAATGGTCTGATCTGCTTTTATACATCTGCTTTTATAGTTTGGGAACTTGGCCAGAGATCACTTCAAAAGTTCTTTTTCCAGGTGGCAGGCAAAACAAAGCAACCCACACCACCACCTCACACCCCACATAACCCAACACACCCTGCTAAAATGCCAGCCCACTTTATAGAGGATTCCCAGATTCAGACTAGTTGTAAACAAGACCATCCCCTATTGTGGCCAAAATCTTTCAAGCTTTTAACAAATATCAGTAAGGTCACATCCACATTACTAACTGTGCAAGCTGCATCAGAATACAGCTGCCAAAATCTGTAGATCCCTTGGCTGCATGCAGGTTGGCTGCTTGCATTGTTGTGGCATGTACTCACCAGGAGTGCCTGTGTCGATATAAAGTACTCTGTACCACAGATCGGTATCCTAATGTGCTGTGTGCAACCATACGGCACAGTATGCCTTTCTGGAAATTTTTGCAGTGTATTGTGGGCCAGAAGTGACTTGCTCAGATATTTCTGAGAGCCACCATGCAACTTTCTCCATCCCATAACACCACCAATATTGCAAACTTTTCATTATATATATTTATATATATATATATACATACATACACATACATACACACACACATCCCCCTCCCATGAACCCAGGAGGCATTTTTTGGTGTCTGCCATCTCTGACAGAAGCATGGAGCCCACAGAGCTCTGCACTATTCTTATGAACGCTGCAAATACAGGAGACACTCTTCCCTGGTATTTGCAGATCTACAGGAAAAGCCACAAGAATGTGGGACATGAAGATTTAATCAAGGCCAGTTTGCTGTGACACAAAGAAAGACAATTCAAGGTGGTTGTTGAAATTCATGGAGCAGCTGCGGATGGTAAAGAGCCACTTCTAAGCCCAGGAAATGAGCAGTGACTGGTAGATCACATCCTAATGCAGGTTTGGGATGATGAGCAGTGACTGCAGAACTTTCAGATGCTAGAGGCATCCATGTGCCGAGCGACCCCAGCCCTTTAACGCATGGACACCTAAGAAGAGCTGCATTGATCATCGCTGGCTTACCTGCGGTCACACTCTGGAACCCTGCAACATCGGATTGCTACTGATCAATGAGAAATCATTTTGAGTTGGAGAATCCACAGCTGAGGGCCATTATCCAAGCACGTAGGTCCATTAGTCATCTACTGCTATGTGGGACTCTGACTCTCTGCAACATTCAGGAAATCTGGATACATCAGCAGCAATGGGGTTCCCAAACAGCAGTGGAGCAAAATATGGTACTCCTATCTCTACTTTGGCATCAGCTCACTTTGCCAGAATACCTCAACAGAAAGGGCTACTTTTCTATGGTTGAGCAAGTACTGGTTGCTCACTAGGGATGTTTCACCAGTCCCAATGTGGGCTGGTCAGGGAATGTGCATGACACACACCTCTTTAAGAACACAGGACTTTTCAGAAAGCTGCAAGCGGGAACATTCTTTCCCAACCAGGGGATCACCACTAGCTATACTGAAATCGCTATAGTGATTCTGGGGGACCCAGTCCACTCTTTATTCCCCAGCTCACAAAACTGTACAATCGGCTACCTCAACAGCCCCAAAGAAAGATTCAGCTACTGGCTCAGTATGTGCAGAATAAACTACTGAATGTGCTTTTGGTAGACTGAAGGGATGTTAGCTGTTTTTGCTTGTTAGATTGGATCTCATCATGAAAGATCTCTCAATGGTTACAGCTACCTGTTGTGTCCTGCATAACATCTGTGAGGCAAAAGGGGAAAGCTGCCACCAGGGTGGAGGTGTAGCAGCCATTGACTATCAACAGCCAGATATAAGGGTTATTATAAAAGACCGATGTGGAGCTATGTAGCTGAGGGAAACTTTGAAAGAGCACGTTAGTGGTCAGCTAAAGTACTGTTCTGTGATGGAGTGTTCTCTGAGCCTGGAGTTCTGGGTGCTGCTAAGAACTCTGTAGCATTTGCTGTATGTGCATAAATAACTGGGTATTTTCCTGAAGTTATGAATTCTGTGGTCCTTGGTATGCATTTACAAGTACTGTTGCCTTTGATAATCACTATGACTTGTGCAATATTTGTTGTGAACTCAAAGATACCGATAAAGTTCTATTTTTGGGTAATTAAACTGAGTGGGGGGAAACTGCAGAAATTCAATACACAAAAAAGACCCACAGGTAATGTTATGCAATTTTTTTAACAAATTAAAAGGGGGTGATCATTTAAAATTTTATATCCATTTGGAGTACACAAAAGTAGTTGTACGTGTAGCCACAATAGAAACTGTTCTCATAGGTCAGTGCATGCGAAGTTGTGGCTTTTCTTGCTGTCCCCCAGCGTAGAGTAGTAAGGGGCACTGATGGGTCCCTTGATACCATATATGATATGTTGGGAAGGAGGGGGAAGAGGTACAAGGACCCATGTTCATAGAGTCTCCTCCAATGGCTGCAAAAGGATGGAGAGTCAGAGCATTTGGGTTTGCTGATTGAGAAGATCCTTTGTGTCCTGGTGCATTTCCCTAGCCTTGCCCCACTGAGGCTCATGGGCCTTTCCTGTCCTCTTGGTCTTTTTTCATGCGGTCAGTCATGCCAAGCCCTTAGTGTTGCATCAGACTGTGAACAGTTTTGCAAGATTCTGTGAGCCATGTCCTCCCTAATCCTATTCCTTCTCCTCCTCATGGTCATATGTTCCGAGAGTGGAGGGGGCACCCACCAAGTCAGAAGCTGCTGATAAAACAGACAGGTGTATCACTGGATTTACAGTCAGTGGAAAGAGAAAGTACATTTCTAAACTCCCTTTTCTTATTCTTGTAAAGATCACAAGAAATGCTTACTGACACTTCAGCTTTGGAGCACCTAAGCACAGCACTGCTATGGTAACAGGATCCAGAGATGATGTGGATTTTGTGTTGCAAGACACCAAATAATTTCAGCACCTATTCCATGGATACAACTATAGGGCAGTGGCACTGAATATTTGCACTATATTCCATGAGCACTGATAATTTTAGCTCATTCCTCAGGGCCACAAAGAACACTGCTGTTATTGTCATCCTGAAGCTGCCTAGGCCTTTATGCCACTAGTTTGTTTACTGCAATGGTGCCAGCTGAACTCATCACAGAGTGGTATGGCAAAGTATCTAACCATAAGGGATGAAATAAGGCAGTCATCTCTGGAAACCTTCAGGAGAGGATTACAAGTACCTCCATGAAAGCTTCATAGAGATTTCTCAGGAGGATAAGAGGAATGTACCTATGCACATAAAGTGTTCTGCATTGCCCACTCCACTTAATCCAACAGGGGAATGGAAAAGCAGGTACCAATTCTACCTTTTCCTTTTACCTCTACCTCTTCTTCTATGACTAAAAAAATGAAGAGTGGATACTTCTGGTTTGTTGGCACCAGCCCATCCCTAAGCTATCTTTAAATTTGATCACTATAAGAAAAAATGTGCACATACACTTGAGTTCCTCCATGCTCACCTGATGGGACTGGCTACGTTGTGGCAGACCCTCAAACAGTCCTAGTTTGCAGCATGGCTAGAGTCCTCCACTGTGTCTCCCCCCAACTCTTTCTTCCTCCCTGTTCACAGTAGGGGTCTTTCGATCAGGCTCCTCCACGGTATTCACAGTATCTGTGGGGAGCTGGTGGGGATTTCTGCCAAGTGGCAGGTCTGCTTTGTGGAATGCCTGGCAAAATTCCTTTACTTTTACATAGCAATGCTGTTGATCCCCATTGCACCCCTTTGCCTACATTCCCTGTGCAATCTGCTCCTAGATGTACATGTATCTACAGCTGGCTCATTGCTGTGCTTGCATAGCCTCCTCTCTCTGTAGGCCCAGGAGATCCAATACTTCCTGTCTACTCAGGGTGGGAGCACATCTTGTATGTGGAGCTGGCCTGGTCAGTCCAGCAGTTGCCCACAAGGCTGAGCTATTTGATGTGATTGCCAAGGTGGGCAATCAGGAAAGATATTAGAAAAAACATGGGGGTGGGGTGGATAAAAGGTCAAAGGGGTGGCTTTTGATCTCTGACCCGAGGCAGTGGAGTTTAAAGTTGTCACAAGAGTGGTTAGTGTCATAGGGAACAGGGTATTGTGGAACAACTCAAGGAGGACTGTTTACTGCGTGACCTGTGTCAACCCTATCTATATAATACTTGCACTGTGTCATCCTCAGTAGGTCGACCATGGCTCTACACAATTCGGAGACGTAGTTTTACTGTGTCACTGTAATGGAGTGCTTACATCAGTCAGTGACAAATTTGAGCATACGCATAGGCATACAGTAGCTCTTGCTTAATGCTGTTGTTATGTTCCTGAAAAATGTGACTTTAAGCAACATGCTGTTAAGCAAATCCAATTTCCCAATAATTAATGTAAATGGGGGAGGGAGTGGTTAGGTTCCAGGGAAATTATTTTTCACCAAAACACTATATATGTGAGGGGAGCGATGGGTGAACTGCTGGCAATTGATAGCCTGCTGGGCAGCTGCTGCACACGGAACTTAGGGACTGCTGGTCCACCCTGCTTCCAAGCCCCCACTAGGTAGCTGCAATGGGCTGCTCTTCCTGCAAGCAGTGGACAAAGCAGGAGGCTGCCAAATGACTTAGAAGGGAGCATTGCATAACTTTAAACGAGCATGTTCCCTAATTGATCAGCAACAAAACAACATTAACTGTGACAATTTTGAGAGAGGAGTTACAGTACATAGGTTGATTATAAATCGCCTTGAGTCAACCTAACTTGTTGCTGTGACTGTCAAAGTTTGTATTGTTGAGAAACTAGATGCAACAGAGGGCCTGTATGAATGAGTTCAAATTGCACCTCTCTTTGGCAAATTTGTTCGCCATTGCCAAAAAATGGACTTCTAAATAATGAGCCTAGAACTGACAGATTTTTTTTGGACTAGAAATACCTTGTGGTTTATTTCAAAGGATTCTTTGAAACAGATATTTCTTACTCCTCCTCACCCTCGCTAACACAAGTGACAACCCAGAAGAATTGCTGACACAATTTAAAAAGTTAAGTAACCAACCCATGTAATTAAAGTAGATAAGCAGACCAGCTGAGGTAGTAGGTGATGTGTAATTTTAGGAACACTCTTCAACAGTGACCAAATAATATGGAGAGAGAAAAAGCATTAGCAATTTATTACTACTGAAAGTAAAGAAATCATTCCCAATTTTCCCCTATAGTGTGGACTATATTTTCACAGAGTGTCTTGTAGGCTACCTTCTCCATCCCTGCTCTCTCAGATCATCCTCTTCTTCCATTCACAGTGCGCAACACCTATAGCAAGTACAGTAATTACTTGTACAGAAAAATATTAAGACATAGCTTTAGCAGTCTTTTAGTGCAATATAACAGCTAGAAAGGAGGAAGAGCTACTGGCACCATACAAGCAGCCAGTTCTCCATAAGCTACCAGAAAACACTCTGAGCTCTTCTGTTGCTCATGGACCACACGTTAGGAAGCTTTGAAGTAAAGAAATCTGCCTGCATCTGTGTAACTTTGTTATTGAACGAGTGCATAACTCAGCTTTTCTTTAAAATGATTTTTCAAAAGGCCGTAAGTCAAAGTGACAGTAATATAAGAAATTAAAGATTTCTCCTCCACAGACTGCCTTCTCTTGAAGGCTATTGCTCTTTAAAATGTGTGATTTCAAGGTTAGTCTCGTCAGCAGAATACTCTGTTTGCATAACATCAGCGCAACAGCAGCAAGAGTACACCTCTCTCAGGCTGCATACATCAAGTTTTAGAAGTACACCAAACATCAACCAACTGAAAGACCACAAGAGCAATATGCAGTGCCATTTTTGTCAAGACTGATCTTGTCATCAACAAAAGATCTATGACCAATAATAATTACACTGAAGTCCTGATGGTCTACCCTGACAGCATTTCCAGCATGTCTGTCTACAAGTTGCCATGAAAGTAATTCAAGTTTGCTAACCCACATCACCTCCTCAAACATAACAAAAAAACGGGTGATCATTGGTGACCCTAACAGTCACAGTGTCAAATGAGATTATAGCATAACTAATGAAAATGGTGAACTAGTCAAGTTGTGGGCAGATGCACACTACTTGAACTTAATTTACAACCTTAAAAAATCTCCAGTTCTTTCAACAGCAGTCATGGAAACAGGGCTACAACCCAAATCTGGCATTTGTCTGCAACAGCATAGCTGGTTTGCTAAACAAACTTAGTTTGGATCCAATTCTACATTTGCAGCACTAGCCCGTCACCATCCAACTCAATGCAGCACTGCTCAAAATACTCAATGAAAACATCAAAATGCATTCAAATGTTACCAAATGCCTTCCCTCAGGTGTGAAGGATTGGTTAGCCTTGAGATGGTTAAATCATCTCTGAACAAGATTTGGCAGGTCAAAGGTCAATAAGCAGAAGTGGGGTTATTCTCAGAACATGTGACTGGTGAAACACAAAAACACAGAACATCTGTTGGTCTGCTGGAGGAACCATGCACCATGGACGATCTCAGCAAGGCTACATACCAGGCGCCTTTATATGGTAAAACCTATAACAACACTAGCAGAAAGATACGTAAACCACTCCTAGGCAGTTCATCTGGATTGGGAGGAGCGGGGGTCAGGGGAGGGAGACACTCAAAACAAAGTATTTTCTCTAGCTGCAGATAGGATATGAATATTAGGGAGAAGTAAAGTAAAGATGTAAGCCTAGAAATTTCTTGAGTTAAGTGAGGAAAAATAATATACAAGTGCCATCACTTCAGGCACACTTTTAAAGCCACAATACAATATTGTTAGGGATCAAGAAAAACAAGCCTACAACTAAAATTCATATGGCTTCCCATAACTGACCTGAGGACACGGATCAGAAGTGATTTGGTCTATGAAATCAGTATCTTAACTTTCCGATTTTCATGTACTGTACCAAATGGAAGCAATAGTGATGCTATAGTTAACAGTTGAGGAGACTCTTCATTACAGCCCATTTCTTAGTTTTACAAATTGCTAAAAAAGTGACTTATTTGTGGGCTGAAATCCCATGCTTTCCTGAGCCCAAAGCTGAAGTATTCTTTCTTTCTTTGAAAGTTGGTCGGAGTTCGTTTGGCTGATCCTGATTTATCAGCATGGAGGATGTGGATGGGAAGAGAAGAGAGGCTAGGTATTCTCATGCTTAAAAAAAAAAAGTTCAGACACCGTTGTGTAACAATTTTTCTTTGTTTTAAACCTTGCCCTAGCTTCAACCCCAATAAAGGCAAATGTTTTTATGTGACAGGAGAAATAGTTTCCCACTGGAACCATAACTGAGTCTGACTTCCACATGTATCATAACCACCCGTATCAATGTGTCAATGGATATCGGAACATAATTTTAAGTAGGATGCAATGTGGTATTTTAAAGTCATAAAACACAATAGTGTCTAGGATCACTAAGAACTGAAATAGCTTACTAGTTCTTGCTGGACAGCATGAACTTAATTCTTAAATGAACATTCTCCAAGATCAGTCTGGAATTACACAGATTCTCCTTCTAGCTAAAATCCTTTCTTAGGCCATACATGATCTATAGGAGTGATATGCCCCCCAGATTTATATAACATACCTCCTTTTCACCTTTCCTATGGGGGGAAAGGATGAGAGCATGTGTCTAAGATCCCTCCTCTTTCTAGTTTCCACCATAAGGCATATGGTGGATTATCCAAATAGTCAAACCATGAGTGGGGCAAAGTTCCACACAGGCTGCAGAAGAGTATTCGACATACAGCAGAACCCCTATTTTACAAACTAATTAGGGATGAAGTTCTTAAAATCGAACATCTCAAAATTATAGTGCATAAGTTATAGTGCACTATATTGCTTTGTTCTTAGACAGTGGTAATTTCCAGTGCACTGAAGACAGCAGAATGAGCAAGGATGTTGACTTGTTCTTCATCAATGTTGTTTTTGTTAAGTGATTCTCCGCCCCCCCCCACCCCAGGAAAATAGTTGGTATAACTGGTTGTTTGTAAGACTGGTGTTCATAAAATTCTACAATTCATACATAGATTTCTCATCCCTCCTGTTGCTTGGACGCTAATATGAAATTGTTGGAAGAGCATTTTGGGTATTTGTAATGCAGATGAACACATCAAGCATTTTAAAAAGCTTCAGTCTACTTTTTAGGGCTCCTCTCTGCATACTCTCCCCAATTTAAGGAGTGGATTAAAACAGAGAAGTAAACAACTAAACTGCTGAATTAAGTGGCAGCAGTGTACCGATTCATTTGCCTAGCCTTTGGAGGTGGTCCTGTTAGACAGAGAATGACTTGAGATCTACTGATCATTTTGAATTAAGTCTACACCATTAAATAAACGTCTAGTCAATATTATTTTCTCCCATCTTTATATCATGTTGAGATTTTTTTTTTAAAAAAAGTCTAAACTAAAGCCAGGAATTTGGGACAGCAGTACCCAAGTGAAAAACCAAATATAGTACCATATTTTATGCTGCAATTGGAGAAAAGATTCTTCAGGGGTTGGGGGGTTAGGGAAATAAGGTTAAAAAAAATAGAGAAAAAAAAGATACTGTAAATGGAGATATCTCCATCATTCTGAGCCTATGGGCAGCACAGAATAGAACAAATCAAGTCCAGGAAAATAGGAAGCTAGTCTTCGCATGCAAGTGCACAGCAAGTATTTTATATATTACTGTTTGTCATACAAAGAAGAAGTATAAAACTTGAGATATATTGCTTGCGCCACGCATTGGCAAGTAGAGTTCTATTTCATTAAATAGAATCAGTTGGCTATCAGTATTGAGGAGTGAGAAGACAAAAGCAGAATTGGTGCAGAGTAGGGGAAGGTAGGAAAAAAGTAAATGAACTTAGATCCATCCCCAACAGCTGTCTTATGAGAAGAGCTGGTGAAATTTCAGCTATATATGGTTTCTACAGTACCAAATATGCTTCTGAATGATTTCACTCATGCTTGCCAATAAAAATAATAAACAAGTTAGCTGTTGAAATTGTATATATTTCTATCTCCTTGTGTACTAGGATATCAGCTACTGGCAACTTTAAGAGTACATAATATGTTGACAATATACCCACATGACTTAACTGCAATAATTGTCAATACATACATTCTACGGATCTCAGAACTGCATCAGATGTAGCATATTTTACATTTTTTTTCCAAACCTCATATAAGCTAGGGGCCACCCATGCAGTTCTGTGAATTCCTGTAGCTGTAAGCTCATCTGATTCTTAGCCATTATTAGTCAAGAAAAAATTCAAGCCATATCACAGAACATTCTCTAGAAAGCCTCTCAGTCATTACATAAACATCACCTTTTGTGCAAGGTCTAAACCTCAGCTTATCAAACTGCGAACGGAAAAAGATTCTCCAGTGTAAAGTTAAGACAGCCAGATTCTGGCAAAGCAGATCCTATAATATTTCAAATGAGAACACGGTACAAGTATTGTTCTGCTCAATGTACAGGCCAGCTATACAAGAGTTTTAAGGATGCCTTTAAAAACCTATATGCTAAGGATAAGACAAGTTGTGTAGAATTAGCTGATAGCCCCCCCAAAAAAACAAACAAACAAAAAAACAAAACACGAAGGACATTTTTTTTTTTCCTTGGATGCATAAGACTTATTCCTATGACTGTTTCAAGGAGGCAGGGAGGGGGGAGAAATTTGCTGAAAAAGGAAGCAGGCAAGTCAAGCAATATTCGAGTGCATCTCCCCCTAAGTGAAGATGTTCAAAGAATACTGCAGTCTGTTTACTAAAAGTAGCTGGTTATTGATCAAAGTTAAATGTATTGACTTGTACTCTCATACAGGTCAGATTCAAAACCTGGATGCTATCTAGGTTTCCCTTGGAGTTCAGCTTGTGTAAACAAGAGCTTTGACAATGAGGAGTCCTTGTGGCACCTTAGAGACTAACAAATTTATTTGGGAATAAGCTTTGGTGGGCTAAAACCCACTTCATCAGATGCTTTATCAAGAAGAGTGCCCAGGGTCCCCCACTTCCCACCAGGGGAACAAGGGGTACCCATAACAATGCACTGTTCCAACTTAATTCTATCCTCATTAAATCACCACTTTTGTTTTTCTAATTCCCAGTGAAAGGAACTTCACAGAAATCTGCCACATTGATAATTATCGTGGTGCTTTTTCTCTTAGCCATGTTAAAAAAGCCAAAAGGTCAAGATGCTGCCCCTACAATGCCCCCTCCCCCCAAATTTATTTTTATTTAGTGTTAACAAACCCTTTTTAAAAAGAGTTAAGAATTTTCTTTTGTAAAGAAATCAATCTAGGACTAGAACACTGCTCACTTTATGCCTTAGACAGACAGTTGATGGATGCAGCCTGGTAACTCAAGATCTTTTCCTTATTGTATCAAGAAAAGTAGCAATCAAAGGCAAGCTGATTAGCCCTATGGCATGAAAGTGCCTGTCTATTGCAAAAAATGAAATAAAAAGAATTAACACATTTTTAAATTTTTCTGGTATTGTTACTGAAGCAAAAAAGAACTAATCAGCAGGCTATATGCTACTTAAAACAATTTTTTTTAAAAAAAAATATCCAAGTCTCACTGTTAAAGAGGCAGCCTAGCTTCTGAGATGCAGGTTTCTGACTGAGGCACTACAGCTCACAAAGGGTTAAGCCCTGCCATTTTGGTGCCATTCACTGATATGTCCATGAAGGGTGTTACATAACAAAATGGCAGACCTTAACCCTTTGTGTCCCATACTTTCACCATGACTGAGTCAGAAATGAACACACCAGTTTGTTCAGGGAATCAACAGCTTTTGGATTATGAATTTTTATAGATTTCAGGAGAAATAAATGAGCTTGTTTAGGCTCATTAAATACCTATGATTAAAAGCAACAGAAAACTTGCTTAGGAAGTTGTCATGTACACTTTATACAAGAAAATGTCAAGACACAGAGAAAAAAGTTTTAAATCACCATCACTTTTCAAGCAAAGAAAAAATAAAATGTCCAAACAGAGCATATGATCTGCCATTAGATTTCAACCATTGCAGATAACATTATGGTGACTCTAGTCCCACAAACTGGCTAAAGAAAGACATGCTACTCTGGTTTAATATTTTTAGGGAAGAATTCAGTCCTAGGTTTTGCTACAGTAAACTCACTTCTAATCTTCTGTTTTTTTGGAGCACACATCTATGGTAATCCATTCATTCTATATCTTGTTTTTCTACATTGTCGAAACTGGCTTTATTTCCATCGCAATGACTAAGCAACCTGATGTGGACTTAATATAAACACTGGGTTTACAATGCAACAGCTCACAATTCTTTTAAAAGAGTGGTTATTATGAAGTAATTCAGTTGTCAAATTTAAACTTGACAAAAAGTTACTCTAGAAGTCTAAAATACCTTATGTATTTCTTCTCAAATCAAGAGCTTCAAAATTCTATACATGAACGGTAAAGAGACTTCTCTACCTGAAATCCCATGGAGTGACAATACCACTGCCTGTGGTGCAAATTCTGTTACTGTTATACTGGCATGACCACATTTAAGCCAGTGGAGCTGCACTAGTACATCGAAAGCAGAATTTGGCACCAAGTTTTAAGAAGACTAATCCAATCCACTCTTAATGTACACAGTGTTTAGGCGTGGGACGTCCATTAACAGAAAATTAGATATTCTTGTGTATTGTTAGTATCTGAAATAAACATTTAATACATTTTTTTCTTGTTTTAACTATCATTAATTGCAGAACCCATCTGAAAATTGCTAAACATTCCAACTTAAAGATGCTGTTGATATTATATATTTCTTTCAATTGTGAACTACATAAAAGCCATTAAGTATTTTTCAAGTCACATAATGGAAATACAAACACACCATTATCCCAGATGTTTCGATAACCTGGGTGTTCACTACTCAGCCAGAGGACACAGCCTGAAATTTTAAACACTCAGCTACGGTTGTGTCATCCTGACTCAGATTTCCTAGTTTGTGCTGGAAAAGGGGTTTTCTATGTTCTGAAGCAAAGTTTTGTACCCAGAGGTTTTCACCTCGGGGATGGTTTCCCCTATGATCTGTTTTCCTTTTGGTAAAGCACCTTGGACAAACGCAGAGATGACCACCTTACCATAAGACATGTCAAAAGAACATTAAAATACTATACTAAGAATTCTATATATAAAGACAAAATAATATAGCTCAGGGCACCTAAAATAGGTGGAGTGTAGAGAAAACTTGAGACATTCTCCAACCATCTAGTAGATTATTCATATTAATATAAGTTTAGCTTTATTACAGGGAAGGCTAATATAAACTTTAAGCAGCTACTATTTAATATGTGACCTGACTTAATTTCTAAGCAACAGAAAACCTCATCCTTAGTTTATGAATTACCAGGAGGAATTCTTTACTGATCTCCATCTCCTTGGTCATTAAAGGACAATTTAGAGGCATTGTCTTTACCTAGTTATGAGAATTCTCTGAATAGTGGGATTCTGACTTTAAAAAAACCACCTGTCTTTCACTCACATGTAAACTGAAATCCGTTTAAACTGGTCTATAAAGAAAGAGAAAAGAAAAGAGAAAAGAAAAATTGCAGTGTTTGATAAGAATTACAAACTTCTAGGAAAACATCCAAACATGTTATGTTCACACTTCCTTATCAGAGACACTGATCAATTAGAGGAGCATTAGGACCTTCAATTTTCTTTAGAGAGAGATTAATATGCTCAGCATCCCAGACACTCTGTTTTGGAGATCTGGGTTCACAGCAAGTGAAAATCTTTTAAAATGTTATGAGTAAAGTTAGTAGTTATTTGTTGCTGTTACTCTAACATGAAGAGAACAGCTTATCTAGCAATCTCTGCAATGCACACTGAAATGAAGAATACAGGGGATATATTCCTATTTTTGCACACAAGCTGCCTGAATTTGAGCAGATCATCATCATTGCAGAAGGACCTGAGCTCAGGTACCATTTTTTAGGATTCATAATTATGCCATTATTGTTTGATCGTTTATCTAGTATGTTCAGCACTGTCCAGGACATAAAATGCAAAAAGAGAGAAAGACAGGGCACACGAGAAAGGTGCTGACCATAGAAGGGATTCCCCACTTCCTCCACCCTCCCTTTTTTAATTATTAAATAAAATGAAAGTATTGTCTCCATATTTTTGTCCTGAGACCCATGGCTTTGTGCTTAGTAATTGTATCCATTTCTAGAAGGCATGTAGTAGCACTACTTACGCTGCAATCAATTTGACTCTTTTCCCCCCAAATAATCTAAACTCAAAAGTCTGGGTCGCAGCATAATAAGAGATTTCCAACATAAAGGGCAGTTATGAAGCACAGCCCAAGTTGTTACTTGATCATAGTCTACATTACAAGCACCTGGGGAACTGAAGTTTGAGAAGAGGACTCTTAAGGCTAGCAGACAAAGGTATCAGAAGACTCAGTGGCTAGAAGTTGAAACTAGACAAATTCACACCAGAAACAATGTGCAAATTTTTAACACTCGGGTTAATAAAATCATTGGAATATCTTACCAAGTTTTGTTGTTGCTCCATCGCTTCTTAATTTTTAAAATCAAGATTGGACTTTTTCTAAAAAGATATGCTCTAGGTCAAGCACAGCTAGTGAACCTGAAGCAGGAATTAATACAGAGAAGAAGTCCTACAGCCTGTATTATGAAGGCAGTCAGACTAAACAGTCTCCCTTCCATTATGCAGAAACATGCTTTTCAGATGTTATGTAGAGTGCTACATCACCTAGATTTTTCATATGGACTGAAACATTCACATGACCTTACAGTAAAGAATACCGAGGTGGGCCAGCAGAAATCGTTAACTATGGCCTACTTCACATGTAGTTGTTGACCAAGAGTCCAGTTTCTTAGTATTTTAAGTGTTACATATTGGGGAGATTTTTCACAATTTCATTTAACTTTTTGGTCTCATGAAAGGAGGTGAAGAGGTTATTTTTATTCTTTTGCCCAAAAGTCTCCACTGTCATACTCCCTCCCCAGGGGAAAAAACAAAAACAAAACAAACAAAACACAGTTATTTCTGCTTCTCAGGATTCTTTTCATAGTGCCACACTGTCCAGATTTGGGAACATATGGTATGAGAGAGAGAGAGAGAATGGGAGTCATAAGGTAAGTAGTTCCTCATATTTGTCAGCTTGTTTGTAACATGTTTCTTATAAAATTTGGTGCAAAGTTAATTTTTAAAATGCTTGGAAAAAGTAAAGATTACCTTTATGTAACAGATGCGAGCATCTGATATTTGTTTTGTTAACTGTGAACAGAACCGTTCTTAATGCACCTGCAGTCAGGTTTATGAGAACACACACTACAATTTGTTTTATTAAGAGAACTGTAAGAATCATAGCAAGGCCCAGCTGGAAGGGGCATCAAGAGGCCATCTAGCCCAGGGATCTCAAACTCGAATCACCAGGAGGGCTACATGAGGATTAATACATTGGCTTGAGAGGCCGCATCACTGACATCCCCTCCCTGCTGCCTCCGGCCCTACCCCCACACCAGCCCTTCCATGAGGCCCTACTGCTTCCCTGCCCCATTCCAACCCTTTCCCCAAATCCTTGCCCCGCCCCCTCCCCTGAGCATGCAGCTCCCTGCTCCTCCTCCCTGGAAAGCAGTAAGCACCGCCAAACAGCTGTTTGACAGCAGGAAGTGCCTGGAGGTAAGCAAAGGAGCAGGGACAGGGCACACGGGGGGGGGGGGGGGAAGCTTGGTGGGCTGCACAGAATAATCCTGCATGCTTGAGACCCCTGATCTAGTCCATCCCCCAGGACTGAGGAAGGATGAATGTGTGTCCAGTTCTGATGCCCAGAATGCACTGGCAGAGCTGAGATAAGAACTCAGGAGTTCCATTCCCATTCATACACACTTTCCTTTAAACCACACAGATTCCCCTGAACCTTGGATTAGGGTAAAGTGAAATTTATGCTTACTTTCCTGCTTCTCATGCTCTCGGGGACAGAAAATATAGTACAGCCACTGTGCCTTGCCCAACTGGGAAGTAGTAAGGACACCACACAAATGTCTTTTGGGCTCAGTTTGCCCATTTGTAAATTAGAAATATTCATCTGTTTCACTTGGGTTTTGCTTAACTAGAGAGAAAGATGTTCTTATTGTTATGGCACTGGAGTGGGAATTCAGGAGAGCTGGATCCACAGACTTCCTGTGTCACACTGGGGCAAGTCATTTAACTTCTCTATGCCTCAGTTCCCCATTTAAAAAAAAAAAAAAAAAAAAAGGGGGGAAAATTGACTCTCTCAGCTTCCCATGGATGTTAAGAGTTTGCAAAATGCTACCTCGCATAATAGAACATAGCATTACAGAGCAACTCCTACCTGTCAGAGAAGTTCATGGGTTCTAAAGAGAATCTTGTCCCCTTCTCCTGGCTGGGCAATATGCCTGCAATGAAGGCCCTGGAGAGGAAGAAGGGATCTTTTAGTACATCCTGAGCTGGACTACAGAGGCATTTGATGAAACCTCACTGGTCATAAAATGAAACTTAACAGCACAGTTTGTCCCCATCCTCCCAGTGAAAGAATTGTTTTCAAGCCATAATTTATTTTTATATTTCTGTAACCTGGTAGCATCAGCCACTACCACCTTGCAACAAAAGGATACATCTGAGTAGAGAGAAAATAAAAGATAAAATGCAAAAAACATATGTTTTCTAAATTTAGAATTCTAACTACTCTGATGGGGAACTCAAGACTTCCCACATACAACTAACAGCAGGCAGTGAAAGTCATTGATGAAGGGGACAGAGCTTTTTTTTTTTTTTTTCTACAAAAAAAAAAAGAACACCAAGAACAACAAACAAACAGCTACTTGAATCTAAGGGTTCAACAAGAGGGTATTAAAAATACCCTAGACTTTTCTACACTACAGCTTCCACAGGTGGAGAATTACAGGTCCAATTTTTGCCAGTATAGCCATAGTCTTTGTGTTATGCTCAGATTAAAATGATACAAATTCTTAGAAGCTACTGTGTTTCTCACCCTGGGCCATAAAAAAACCCAGAACCACATTAGGTTAATATTTCAGGGTGTAGCCCAATGCTCTTAAATTCTTAGTAAATGGTTTGATCCAAACACCTGTTAGAGTTGGAAACAACGTACCAGTTTCTGATCAACAGCTTCCCTTGAGGTGGGCAAGCCTATGCCAGCACAGCGAGTCACACCAACAATAACCATTACAGTAGGAGCTCACTATGAAAAAGTCACTACCCACCTCCACCCACTGCGCCGCCCCCTGCCGCCCCCTCCCCCCCAAGCTTTAGCCAAAGTGAAAGATTATGTGGGAGATGGGTATTAGAAGACAGACCATTTTTGTAAAAAGGTAATCCCCATCCCTGAGCCTTAAGACACTGCCTACACCAGAAGACACTCTCCTACACCAGCATGACAACACTGACAAACAGGGAAAAAGCAGCTTTACTTGAGGAAGGTTTCCAGCTGCTTTCAGTTGTTATTGTACTCAGTGAGCCAGGACTCATTTTAGTAGCAGAGACAACTTAGCCAGATGCGTGTAACAAGGCAATCCTTGTCGAGTGCAGTATCGTTTAGTTGGGCTTGTGACATGAACATGGCTGCTAATGGCAGAAGAGAGACTAGATTTAAAGGATTTCTCAAGAACACACAAACATAAGAATGTCTTTCTGCTTAGCCAGATAAACAATCTTGAGCTGTGTAACACAGTGAAGCAGCCTAGAGAACAGGTTCCCTCTCTTTTTACCCAATTCAAAGAGTAGGAGCAAAATTTGGTAATGTAATATTCAATAGCTAACCTGACTTTACATCCAGAAGTTTCTATACTACTGCAGGCTGGATCTTAACATTTATCCAAGCATTAACAACCTGCAACTATGAATGTAATTAATAGATTCATCTTTGGAACTGGCAAAACAGCAAAGTACTTGAGAGGTTACCTGTTTGATTGCAACTTCCCATACTAACACTTAAAACAAAAAAAGTGAAATGCAAAGATTTAAAATGAGGTGGAAAGAACTGCTACAAAATGGTAGCTAGAGACCACTGCCCCACAGTGCAGATGAAACAGGTTATCTACGTGACTGGTCACATCTGAGAGTGTAACCACAGTTTACAGTGGGAGTTTCCGTAGTGTCACATACGAAGCAAAGGGGCGGGGGGGGGGCGCCCCCCCCCGGGTAACTTCTTATAGAAGCTTCCTCATAAGAGGAGAAGATAGAAGTACAAGCTCCTCTTTAGACTGGCTCATGTTTCCAGAGTAGTTCAAGGGTTGACATTAGTAGGGTTCTACTCAAGATGGAAGAGAATGCATTGATTGAAGGATAATCAAAGTCAGTCATAAATGAGGAGGAGAAAAAATGGGAAGACGACCCTTTAATTTTACTGCTCCTTAGAAAAGGTGTGTCACACAACTTATTGTTTTACTTTGGATCATTATTTTTAGTATCTTCTTTAAAAAATTAAATGTTTTGCACCTATTCTTTAAAATAAACGCTAACATACGGAAATATATCCTCACCCAAAACCAGCAAGTCTTGCAACGAAAAGGCCACATGGTTTCAGAAGCATGTCCATAGATGTTTATGGTAGTACAACTTTTTAAAAAATATATACATAAAAATTTCATCTCCTTCACACACTGCATTACTTGGTCATTAAAGCATTTATTAATGCAGTGTGTGAAGGAGGAGATAAACCTTCCTTTTCTCTTTAATAAAAGTTTTTTTAAGGCAATTAGTAGGGCAATTCCTGTTTAAACAGTCCACTGAACATTTTAAAAAAAAAACCAGCAGTCTGCTATAGTATTGGAGTGACAGCCACTTACATTGCATAATCTATTCAAACCTCACCACCTTATAGTTTACCAAGTGTACTGCATGAGTTTTTTTGTTTTTGTTTTTTTAAAATTAAAAAAAAAAAAAAAAAATAAAAAAAAAAAAAAGGTAAAAAGATGCAAGCATAGATTTAGTTGGGAGTATAAACAGTAGTACTGTATACATGTGGTATAATTTTCAAAGGTTAAGCACATCAGTACTGAACTGTAGGTGGAGCATAACTAATACACATTGAGCACCAGAACTCCTCCTTGGAAGCTTGGCTTACAATTTCTGCTAAGCCACCAAGAATTCTGAGTCATTTCCCTCTTCAAAAAGATCCAGAACCATTTTCTTCTGTCCAGGAAGGCAGGGTAACTGCTGACTGTTCAATTGATGCCAGTGTGTCTCTTTGGATGAAAGAAAAATAGATGGTACGAAAGCAGCACCCCTTTTCTGCACACACAAATTGGATTCTATTAATTTAGTGACCAAACAACTACATCACCAAGGGTCAGTGTGCTCAGAGACCCAAAAAACTGGGCCTGGTACTTAGCGTCTTTTTTTTAAAATTTCAAAATGATAAAGCAGAGTCTAATGTAGGCTTCAACAGTTCAAAGAAACAGTTATGGAAGCACAGTTAAATGACAAAGTCCCCTGCCTAAGACTATATGAACAGGTATTTATTAGTTAGTTTCTGGGCCCTGATTAAACAAAAAGGGCAGTCCTTACTAAGTATAGCTCATTCTATTAGTCCAATGCTTTTCTAATTAGTGGTCAGTTGACAAATCATTGCCATTGCTATTTTTCAGTGCTTTTTATAAGGTTTCAGTAATGCTGTATAGACTAAAGGGAAGCCAGCTGCCTTTGAAGTATTGCATGCAGCATCCTGAACATCTGGCTTAGACAGTAATAAATATTTCTTTTGCAATCAAAGACTACAAATAGCAATACACAATACAGCAGTGTAAACATGGAAAGAGCTACTGGACAGATTTGAAGTACTGTAACTAATTTATTTATTTTTAAAAGGCACTGCTACAACTTGTGGTTACAACAGAAATTTGTTATTCTACACCCAATCAGTCTCCTGGGCCAAATTCAGCAACAAACATCCTATGAAATGCCACTGAAGTCAGATGGTTACAAAGGATAATATATCCCTTAACTAGACCCACAGTTCATTGATCAGTGTTGCCTCAGTTTTGGTATTAAATCCATTCAGCTTTCACCAGATGATAAACACACTATGTCTCTATTAAAGAACTACATTAAGTCATGCATCTTCACAAAGTCTTTACTGAAAGGCACAAGCACAGTTAACTTGATTTTTTTGCCCCCCAGCAGCAACAGATTTGTCAGAGATCTTAGTTTGAGGGTATGTCTACACAGTGGAGACTATCCTGGCATACCTACGTTACAATAGCTATGCCAGGACAATCCCATAGCAGATATAGTTTACACCAAAAGGGGGTGAGTGGGAAGGAAATCAACTGCCTGACCCCTAAAAACTCATTCCATTGGTGCAGGACCACCAACTCCCTGAACAGCAGCAGCTAGACTGATGTGAACATTTTCCCATTGACATTACTTACCTAACCCCCGGTATAGATGCAGTATAGTTACACTGGTGAGGGCTGTGGATTCTTCATAGGTTGAGATAGCTCTGTGGGTCAGGGCTAACTTTTAAGCATAGACCAGCTCTAAGAATGTTTTGCTTGAAGTGATAATTGCATTGGGAGTTAAGCAAACAAGGCCAAGTGCAAAAAAGGTAGAAGCACTTCTTCCCTTGTGCAAAATGAACTTGAAATCTAGATTCCTGATTCATATCAGGTTTTTGAACCTCGAGGAGTCATCCTCCCTCTTGGTGTATTTTGGCAATGGACTCCCATACTGGCAGCATGAGACTCAGCTAGTTTCTTGCTGGGTTAGCGGTTTGAGTGCTTCGCTGCTGCCTGATGTACATAGGATATGGAACATAGTGCACTTCTAGTGCTGACCCATACACAGTATGCCAAAGTTTTAATTGAAATGTTGAGGGTATGCTGGTACTGACGTTTCAGGGAGGTAACATGCTCTAGTGGTCAGATCTAATCCTGTCTCATGCAGGCTCCTTCTGTATTTGAATGAAAATCAGAGCCACTCTATGGCACCTCCTCAGCCATGAAGTGAGACGATACCTGCCTCAGGTGAGGTATAGGGAATATTAGATAAGTGCTCTAAAGTTGTAAAATTGTATTGAAGTAGCATTATTCAAACAAACAATGTTACATTGGAGGTCAGCAGAGAAGTATTTAATCAGAAGTCCACTTTACTGTTTAAATGAAAACTAGTAAACTTAGTACTAATTCAGCTAGCAAAGGAACATTTTAAATCAGCATGGAAGTTTAGTTTGACAAATGGATTGCACACCACTTTTATTTTTTAAAAAACAAACGAAACAAAAAAGTGATAAGGACAGTTTGTCTGCCAATCTGTGAAATGACATAACATGCTATTGCAGGCTCCCCACACTATCAATTTCTTCAGAGCTTAGGTTTTAGGATTTATTTTTTTTAAAATGGATAATGTTGCTCAACAGCATTAGAGAAGTGCATTGGGATTTTTAACATTTTGGACTTCAGATTACCTGATTTTGTTAACAGTCTTCAACACAATCAAAATCAAACGTGAAACATCTCAAGGAGGTGATCTGTAGTCTAATCCCATAAACTACATTCAGTTTTATATTATATATATAAATAAATATAAAAGAGAGAGAGAGAGAGCGCGCGCCCCACCCCTAAATCCCTCCTGCACTCTCCCCTTCCCTCCTGACCAAAAAAAGATTAGTTTATCTTTTAAACAGGAACTCCAGTGGGAGCAGTTCAGAGAGAGATTACAGCTACTGTGCATGCGTTAGGATAATATAAAGGATCACCATAGTAGTTTATGTAAATTGAACCAGTTTGTTTAATTTCAGGTAGGTGAAGTACCTTTTTTGCCTTCCCACTCCAAAAAAAAAAAACCTGAATAAAAATAGTTTGTGGGGTTAAGTCAGATTTTGATTTTCTATTAAAGTGATCAGAAAAAAAGGGGATATTTACAGGAATGCCTATGAAGAGTTTCCATCCCCTACAGAACATCTTGCAATGCAGTTTCATGTGCTCTTTATAGTCCTGAGGTAATGTGATTGGGACAGGCCAGTGGTGAACAATGGCACAAGAGCAAATCTTAGAGGGGATGAAGGTAAGCACTCATTTTCAGCACGACGAGTCCTTTTTCTATACTATGTAGTTAATATCAATATCTGTGTAGGTAGAGTTGTGTATGATGTTGCACACAAAAAGGGGTTGGGGTAGAGATGAAAGGGAGAGGTTTTTTGTTTTTTGTTTTTTTTAAAAAAGATATTACTTTAAAAAAAAAAACAAAAAAACACCACCAACCACCCACACTATCTTGCTCAAGGGGCCAACTTGGACCCCTATGTCCTAGCTACCTTAAAATACACAGCAGGAAAAAGCCCAAGACTCAGAGCATAGGGAGGGAGGAAACTGCATGATGAGAGGCTGAAGCCATGTTCCCATCACCCCCCTCCCCAACAATATTTTGGTCCCATGAGGCATTGCAAGCCCTTCACAAAAACACCCTGCAGCTAGTTGCATTGTGTGACAGCTAACCATGGTGCACTGTTCTGTGCATCAACGCAAGTACTCTACTTACACAATGAGTGTTGTGTAGACACACATAACCAACTTAATTACTGTGACAGCTGGATGTCAACTTTGTAGTTTAGACAAACCCTGAGTGTCTGGACACACAATATCTCTTACACTCTACTCTCAGTTTTCAATTCTCTACTCTTTTCTTACAGGCACAGTTCCCTCTCATATATACGAAAAGTGCTACAATAAAATTAGTAACACAACATCCAAATTTGATTCTAAAGTATTTTGCAATATAAAAATCATCCCTAACAATTATTCCAAAGTCTGTACACTAGTGATTGTATATACAATCCAGAGAGGACACTTCTCCCTCTCCCATGAGTATCAGCAGAGTTTGAACTCTCAGCCTTCAGATCCACATTACAAACTTCTCTATCTTTAGCTACAGATATAGTTAGATTGGGGAGAGAAGGGGAGAGAAAATGAGAAAGACGCTGTCATCCTGTGTGTAGGCTAGACCTGGGCATACATGGACACCTCACTTTGCTAGTGGGTTATGCAACATCTGTTTAGGATAGTGGTAGAATGTTGGATGCAGAAAGGTAACCTATTAGTAGCAGTTCTTTGAGAGTACCACCTCTGCAAATTTACACTTTTGGAACTGGCATAAGTTCAATGCCAGAGGGTGCCAAACTGAAAAGTGGGACCACAGAGGCCCTCAAAGAAGGGTCCTTTTTATTTCTGGTTCTAGGAACAGAATGGTCTAGTGAACTAGGGTGTAGTAACAACCCTATCTGCATCCTCTGTGGGGACTGAGCCCAAGACTTCTGGATGTAAAAAGGTAGGAAATTACTAAAGCCAAAGAATGAAAGTCTATTAACATGTAGGGAGAGAGAGAGTCAGAAACCGCTCCGTGGACTAATAAAAAGGTGACAATCACACTGTGGTAGCAGAGGTTACACAAATATTTGACATTCTTTCTGAAAGGGAGCATGGCAAAATGGAGGAGACTGGGTTATTATATTAGAGACCCAGGGTCTATTCCCAGCTCTGCTGGAAGCAACTTTATATAAGTGCCGAGTAATGACATCTGCAACATTAATGAATTGATAGTTACCTCCCGCAATGCAACAGTAAGGCCTTGGATAAGGGCTGTGATTGGCACAGAAATATTAAACAGCAATCAGTGCAAGGGCAGGGGATTAGAACTCTCGGTCTCTTGGCTTGCAGCACAGTGCACTTTGCCCCCAAGTTACAGGGTACTGTATCTCATGAGAATCTCTCACTTTATATCCTCAAAATCCTGTTACAGGAGGAGCTTATTGAACTACTGCAAGAGTTACTGCATCAGGAGCCACAGGCACATTGCTTGTGATCTATTTGAAAGATCTGGAGGTCTAGATAGTGTTTGTTTTTTGTTCATGCTTTTTTTAAAGACACACATTTCACATGATCCACACTCTGGACGTGCCAAGAATCAAGTTCAGCCCTTCTTTCCCCAAAATCCTGCTATTCATGCTCCAGGGCATGGCAAGGAAAGAAAGAATGAAAAACCTCAGATGCTCTAGACTCCCAAAAATATCTGTGGGTGAACCCTTCTGATATCACTAGTATAATCTGGAGCCAAAAACTATGATTTCTAGACCCTGACTGCTAAAATCAAGATACTCCTAAATCACAAAACATTACTATTTTACTCATACTGACCAGATTTTATTAAAAATTGCCAAAAAATGAAGATATGGGAGAGGAAAGAGAAAAAGTTTCAATAAATAGGGCTTAAGGAGGAAAACATTAAACATTAACTAAGATTTCTCAGAAAAGTTCATTACTTAAAAGTCTGGCTCTGGTTACAAAAAGCCAGGGATGCCCAAGGCTTGCTGTGACAGTCAGCAATTTACAAAGCCAAAGTGTACAGACCAAATGCAACAAAGAGGTCACAGATATTACATGGAAAACGCAACTCTGGCTAACCCCAGACAGAGACCTAACTCAGCACAAAATGGAGTGCATTTTTTTGCAGGTTGATTCAGAAGATCAGGCAGGCTCAAAATACCCAGATCATGATCTGGTTGACTACTCATGAATAGAAACACCCCTGATTGTCTTGGGTTGCGTCTCTATGGACTCCAACAGAAACACAAGCATGCTGTCTGCTTTTCACTCCAGATGCAAGTTGTTTCATGATATGGGGGATGAAGAGGGCAGCTTTCCAGGCAATCCTGAGAACAAATTAGCCCCCGAAACTCAAGCAGTCCATGAGAACCTTCTATTGCCATCCCAGACAGTTGCCAAAATTCAGAATATAACATATTAAGTCATTCATCCCCTTATCAAGATAGCAAAGGTTGCATTTTAGGCAGAGGTAGTCTCACGATGACTTACTGTCTTTGGAAAATCAGTTCTCAAAACCAGAAACAGTTAGCTGTAAAGCTATATTCATCCTGCACAGTTTGAGAATCTTCTCTCTTTCCAGAGGGTACCAAGATATCTGACAGAGGGCTTCATGGCTTCATTAAAATACTATGTAGTGTACAGATAAATATAACTGGAATAACATCTTACCCTCAGTACTAGTTTCACAATTGCTATTTAAAATTAACAATCATGGATAAAGTCAGTCATCTTCTCAATTCTTTGTCATCTAGCATAAAAAGACTAACAAAAAAAATCAAAAGAACTCCCACCCTCTGTCAAAAAAAAAAGGAATAAACCACTGAACAAGATGGAAGATGCACAGCCTCTTCTGAAAGGCCAGGTCCAAATCCAAAAAATTCTATACAGCAGTCTCACCTTTGTCTTCCCAGATGTAGCTTCATAGAGGTGGTACTAACAAGACAATCATTAACTCACAGCAGGTCTTAGTGAGATGCCAACTCTCATGAAAAACAAAACAGTTGTGTCTTTTTGTTAAGAGACACACTAGCTAATAAGCAGACAAAAAAAGCTTTAGATTTAAAAAGAAACTGCAATGCATTTTGTTAAATACAAAACTACAGCAGACAGAACTAAAAGCCAGATTACATTTATTTACACTGCAGGAAGTAGTATAGTGTCAACTGATTGTCCAGGGGTACAGAACAATCATATTGACTTTGATCCTGCACTGAGCTCCATTGTAATCAATGCCTCTCATGCGTACCTAGCTGTGCGAAGCTCCTTGCAGGATCAGAACCTTTATGATTACAAAACTTCCAAGGACGCTATTTTGGTGATGCTTCAACAATGCTACCAGATAGGGTCAGTTATAAGTTTAAAAATAAAAATCTGTCAGTTAGTTTCTCCACTGGATTGTTGTGTTGACAAAGGGTGTTAGCTAAGGCATAATTAATAAACCTAGTGGGGCAAGTAATCTACAATAGCTGTATAAACACATTTTTCAAGAACTGGAATAACTATTTTCAGGAACATATATTTTATTTTTGAAGGAGAGGTACCTACCATTTTCTACACACACAAAGTAGCTAACTTGACATTACAAAACAAGTCTTTTCAGCAATAATTTATTTTTTCCATTCACATTTAATATATCACTCACTTATAGAACACTGACAGATTTAAAATGATTAAAGAGAATACAAGTCTTATTAGTGCAGGCTACAGAAAATGGCAACATCCAAAACAAGAAAAACAGGTGGTAGATAGGACATTCCAACATGGCTGGCTGTACCTCTTTTTAATCAGTAAGGGAGATGCGGGAGTACGCCAGGTTGCAGCCCCTATTCTGGCTCCTCTTGGATATACTACTGCATTTTTTTGTTGAACTTTTCCCACTCACCTACTCATCTATGCACTCCCTATCCATGGCACCCCAAAGTCGCGGGACCTCCTTGTCAACCTCCTCCTAGCCCTGGCCAGGATGGCCATCTACAAAACCAGGGAGAGGAGGTTGGCCGACGGGATTTCCTGCAATTGTGGAGCCTCTTTCTGCTCCTCCGTTCATATATCCGGGCAGAGTTCTTCTAGGCAGCATCCACTGGATCCCTTGACACCTTTGAGGAGCAGTGGGCGCTGTCTGGGGTTCTTTGCTCAGTGTCCCCATCTGGGTCCTTTTGTTTAGCCCTCTGACCTCACTCTTGTCCCTGTTTTATCTTTAGTTGTCCCCTGTACTTGCTTGGAATCCCGGTCCTGGGAATACTCCCCTTAGGCTGGGGGAAAATCCTTTAGCATGATTCCAATAGGATCAGTAAGTGAAACATCTTGGTCTTTCATTTGACTCTATAAAATCCTCATGGAATGTGTATTCCATCATTCTCTCTGGTGTCTCCTGCTGTGATAGGCTGGGTTCAGATTTCTGCCATTGCTCTATAGTCATTTATTGCTTACTGAATGCCAAAGCTTTTAACTAGCAGTCAGATACCAGGTAAATCATATGTTTCTTGCCACCCTCCTCTATTTAGCTTCAGCAATTGCTTGATTCCTCCTGAAAATTAGGTTTCCACATCCCCAGCTCCACTGTTGGTTACTTGAAATGTGGAAACAAGATTTCTGGAATGGAGCATAACACTTTACAGCAGAGAGAGATGAAGAACATTTATCATTAGCATATCAATACTTTTAACCACCCACACTTAAGTCTGAAGTAACAAGTCTAGTGAGACAAGTTAGTGTTAAAATTACGGAGGGGGAAGGAGAGGGAAGAGAAATCAGTCAGGACTGAGTTAATGGAGGGAGTCCAAACAAGGGCCTGAGGGCCATATCTATTTGCACAAAATGAAGCAGCCACCATCTAGGGTGACCAGATGTCCTGATTTTATAGAGACAGTCCCGATTGTTGGGTCTTTTTCTTATATAGGCTCCTATTACCTTCCCACCCCCTGTCCCGATTTTTCACACTTGCTGTCTGGTCATCCTACCACCATCACTCAAAACAGAATTCCAGAATATGGGGCCCCGTCTTGATTGAGATTGCTTTCCAAAATCATGGTGGAGCACCACCCACTGTGAGCTTGGGGTCTCCAAAAGGCAATGCTTCTATATTTTATTAATAGATCTCTGTAGAGATAATGAGGGTTGTGTGTCACATCTGGCCCATGGACTGCAATTTATCTTGGAGTGGGGAGATAAGATCTTGTTGCCAACAGTCAGTCATTTAGGACTCCCTCAAAAGGTAAAACTCCTGTGATAAATTTGCAAGCATCCTTTGACATAGAGAAGACAGAGAGTAAAGAGATTTACACAATGAACATAACAGGTTGAGGTAACTTTTTTCCTAGAGATGTTTGTTAAATACATTAATGGGAAGTAAATAAACTAACACAACAGTAATCCAGTGAACTGAACACATCTGATCATTTATCAGTAGTTTGTGGCAGTCTATATCAACAATGAAACAGAATTTGAGGTTTAACCAATTGATCAGATTTCTTTCTGCAAGAGTTGACCCTAAAGCCTCATCTACACTAGACAACTAATCATTACCGAAAAAAGTTTTTTAGCTGCTAGGCTTGCTCTGTACTGGCTGTTTAGGATCTATAATTCTCCACCAGTTGTAAGGGCTGTGGTGCACTCAGGGAATACAGGCAATTTTACCTTCAAGGGAGTAGAAAAGTAATTTTATACCAGCCTGAAACCCTGTATTTCAAATTTCACATGATCACTGGTTCCTTAAGCCAGCAATGTTATTTTGACACTTGTACAGAACTTGATATAGCAATATACACACCCATCCATCAGACCAATGCTATCTTTTCTCACTGGTCAAGATCAATGCAGATTGTACTCCAACTTTCCATCATCTTATTTCTGTAAGCCACTTTCATTCCATTGGTTCCCAAATACATCTCAAAATGTGGTTTTACAGTAAGCAGCTTACCCCAAAACAAAAATGCAACCATTTCTGGGCTGGAAGACAGCAACCAGATAGGACATAATTACTAAGCACAAATGTTCTGGGAAAGACGTACTTTGATCAGGAGATTAGGCAAAACTATACTCTGACGAAGAGTCCTAGAAGGCCATTAGTTTAAGGTCTTTAGTTTAGTTACTTATATGGTCACAACAGTCATAGTATCTCAACACCTAATATCAGAGGAGCCTTTTCCAGAACTCCTTGAGCAGTGATGCATATAGTTTAACTCAATTTACCAACTAGCAAACCTACTTCACCTGCCAGGATTCAAACATGTGGTTTTAGGTGGTGAAGGGGCTTCATGAACCTTGATGTTTGGCCTGCTTACTAAGCCATCATCTCCAATTAGTAATACATTTTTGTTGACCAAAATTGTAATACAACCATCTATGGAGAATTTTTATCAATTATTATGAGACAATGCAGAGCCAGAGGGAAGTTTTGAATGGCTTATGCATATACTACTGAAGAAGAAACTATATGAAAGTACATGTAATGGGGAAAAAAGGGGGGAAAAAAAAAAAAAAAACACACAAAACCAGTCGCCCATTGTGCCTCTTTTCTGTGACCCCTGCTTCCCCATACTACAGGAAAATACATAACCCCAAAAGTCAGAATCAGAAGATTCATCTCCAAGGGTGCATCTATACTACCTGCCAGACCAGCAGGTAGTGCTCGATGTATTGGGGATTGATTTATCATGTCTTGTCTAGACGCAATAAATCGACCCCCGAATGCATGCTCCCTGTCAACTCTGGAACTCCAGCTCCGCAAGAGGAGTAAGCAGAGTTGACGAGGGAGCCACCGCGGTTGACTCACTGCCGTGAGGAGGGCCAGGTAAGTCGAACTAAGATACATCGACTTCGACTACATGAATAGTGTAGCTGAAGTATGTATCTTGGTTTGAAACCTCTCCCACCCCTTTCTCAGTGTAGCCCAGGCCTAAGTCAGCAAAGAGTATGAACATGCAAGAACCTTTACCTCTTTCAGACTCTGACAAAGTCCTGCTGAAGCCTTTTCTAAGGCAAGTTGCTTTAAGAAGGTTCTAAAATGCACGTATAGACCAGATCATTCCAGGAGTACACTATATACTTTTGCTCCCATCCCAAATATCTGACTTGTGAAGTTGAGAGAGACACTGCACTAAAAGCCTTCCAAAAACCATAAAAACCATTTGCAAGGTACAGTATACAATTCTTTGTGATATTATGGAGAATCAAATGAGGCAGGGGGAGGATGCTTCTTGCTTATTTCCTTTAGTGGAATAGGTAATAAGTAAAAGGTTTATAGTGCACATCTCACTGTAGCAGCTAGATATCCAAGAGTATCCTTGGATACTCTTGGATATCTAGCTATCCTTGCATAGACCACTGTATTTGTCTTGCTAGTTACAAACTATTTCGACTGAGGGTCATCCTCTCCTATAAATGAGAACATAATTTTAATTGGTCTCATGCATAGTTATAGATTACTAAAGTTTTCATTAGAACAGCAGTTTCCAGCAGACGTTGACATGGATGATTAGCAGTTGCTCAGCTTTGGAACCCTTAATTACACAAATTGTTTTTTCAGTATTTGAAAAACACAAGAGTCATCCACTTGTTGACACCCTTCCTTTGAGGAAGTGTTTGTTAAGGAAGCAACCTTAGGAATTCCACCTTCTTGAACCCCAGAAGGCTAGTTGTGGTATTGTTTGTCTTCAAGGACTTGTCTTCATTAGGAATAAAAGGAGCCATGCATATGAACATGTTAAAATCCTACAGTAATAAGGAATGTCACAGTTTTAACACATTAGTTGGTTGATATCAATTCTAAGCTCCCCCTGGGGTTTACATGAACTATATTTGTGCAGCCAATGTGTTAAAAATTACATTTTCCCTAGAGCAGATATGGCCCAAGAGGAAAGGGTGCCACCCACAGAACATCTTCCACACTTCCTTCTAGCTTGTGTCTAGTGAAGAATATACATGGAAGACCTGAGAGGAGGTTGTGCCACTCATCTACCAGCACTAGTGCAGGTTTCTGATCAACAGCAGTAGAGCAAGATAATCTGAAATCAATTTACCAATGTAAACTACTTTCAAATATATGCACTCTCTTTAAATGCATACAGAGAATTTAGATTTTTGTGGGCATGGGGGAAAGAGGGATGAGGATGACATCTTACATTGTTAACCAGCTGAGAAGTTAAATTTGATTATTAGGATCTCAGGTAAGTAGATCTGTTACAATTTTTGGAAGACAGGTGAAGGAAAGACTTCCTTCCATCCACTCTCACAATCAAATCTAAGGCCAGAGCCGTAAGGAGAAACAGAATAATGCAATAATTAATATTTTAGATGTCTGATAACATGATCTTATTTGAAACCTAATGCATAAATAAACTGTGTAAGTCATCAAAGACCTATTGTTGGTACAGCATGTTCATGTCAGTGGACATTAGTCAGCTATTAAAAAACAGAAAAAAGAACAAGTGAAATGAAAAGTCATGAACATAAGAATGGTCTGACCCAGTATGGCCAAAGGTCAATCCAGCCCAGTATTCTGTCTACCAACATTGGCCAATGCCAGGTGCCCCAGAGGGCATGACCCTGACAGGTAATGATCAAGTGCTCTCTCTCCTGCCATCCATCTCCACCCTCTGACAAACAGAGGCTAGGGACGCTAGGGACACCACGTCCATGTCAAATATAATTCTACACAAAGTGCCAACCTAATACTGTATCCCCCTTAGCCAGATATACAATCTTTTACTCACTATCTGATGAAAATGAAAGATAAGAATTGCAGGGTTATATTTTATACTAAAATAATAGGTGGTTCTTGTGTATCTTTATACATATTATATTTGATGCATACACATGTTTATGTGGTTCACAGTTCAGTCCAAGACATTATCTGCTGCAAACCTATTAAAACATGAAAGCTTTTGGTTTACTTCCTCCTCTAATTCTTGGAAGTGTCTTAAAGCCAGTCAGTCATGTGACTTTCTGCAATGACCTATAAATTTATCCATGTTAGTTTGCGACATGACTGTATAGTGAAGAAGTTACTCATTTTTATATTGAGGCTCCGTGAATAATCATTGGCAAGAGACCAAACGATGCAGATCATATTCTAGTCTCCATAAAGACTTTGGAAGTCCTCAGTATTAACAACACATATCAGACAAGGAAGTTGACTTTCTGATGATGATGAAGCAGCATAGAAAGTGACTTAATTGCTAATGCAGATGGGACAGTACTGTTTTCAACAGCATTCTGTAATGGTGCTGGATGTGGTTTAGTAACATCTACATTAATGGGTAACCCATTTTCAATTTCGGTTGAGGGAAAGTGGGTGCTGATGACCATTGTCAGTAATGGAACAGTTTTCTGATGCACACGTAACTAAGGTATTCATGAAAATATTGGCAGCTCACATCATGTTGAGACTGAAATCAGCAAAGAGAGTACATTAAAATAACCAGACATCACCCAATTACAATTTCTCTCTCGAAGCCCTCCCCAGATTTATTACTGAAAGCTAACTCCGATAGGCATTGTGAATCCTGAGGAATTAATCTCTGTCCTGCTCTTTTGGCTTCTTCTCCAAGCCAAATCTGGGAGGCAATTTCAATACTGCTGGTGACATCATAAGCAGTTCCTCCTCCCTCCACAGGTAGACTACAATGGAGCCAATTATTTAAGCAAAAAAGAACACAACAATTCACTTTGCCTCTCAATTATCCACACTAAATAGAGCAGGCATAGGGAAACTTTCTGGGCCGAGGGCTACATCGGGGTTGCAAAATTGTATGGAGGGCTGGGTAGGGAATGCTGTGCTTCCCTAAACAGCCTGGCCCCAATCCGCCCCCTCCCATTTTCCACCCCCGACTGCCCTCTTCACACACCTCCATCCAAGCTCCCTGCTCCTTGTCCCCTGCCCACCCCCTCCAGAGACACCCCCCTGTCCCTAACCACACCCCAGAACCCCCCCCCATCCCCCCCCCCCTGCTCCTTGTCCCCATGACTGCCCCCTCCTGAGACCCCTCCATCCTAAATGTCCCCCAGGATTCCTCCCCCCTATCCCCTGACTGCCCCAACCTCTATCCGCATTCCAACTCTGACAGGCCT
This sequence comes from Dermatemys mawii, assembly GCA_007922305.1. NCBI lineage: Eukaryota > Metazoa > Chordata > Testudines > Dermatemydidae > Dermatemys > Dermatemys mawii. The sequence goes on along the minus strand of ML677376.1, from coordinate 2,348,702 downwards.
CCAGAACTCCCATGCCTATCCAACCACCTGTTCCCTGACCTTCCCCCCAGAACCTCCATCCCATCCAACTGCTCCCTGTCCCCTGGGACTCTCTGCCCCTTATCCAACGCCCCTGCTCCTTACCATGCTGCTCAGAGCAGCGTGACTGGTGGCTGTGTGGCCCGCCAGAGCAAGACGTGCTGCCCCGCAGGAGCTTGTAGCCCCACCTCCTTACCATGCTGCTCAGAGCAGCAGGAGTTCAGGCCCTGCCAGAACCTTCCACACCACGGCAGCACTGCCAGGCAGGAGCACAGGCTGCACAGTGGCGTGGCTCTGGGGGCTAGGAGACAGCAGGGGACAGGGAGTCTTCCTGGCTGCGAGATCAGGGGCTGGGGGTGGGCCTGCAGGCTATAGTTTGCTCACCCCTGAAATAGAGGGTTCACCGAAGTAGGGATGGAAGGAAAAATTACTCTGCACTCACTATAATTGATCTCTAAATCAAAGACAATGTGTGTGTGCACCAAATACAATCCCTCATATATTTAAAATATCCTTGTTTGGAAGGGCTATAAGAACACTCATCATAACTGTCATTTTAATCTTGCTGTGTTAAGGTATCCATGCTAAAAACACACACATCCTGAAATACTCTGGTCACACAAATTTCTGAGGCAAGTGGTTCTAAAAATGTACTCAGCTCACTCTATTAGGAAAGGAAAAAATAAGATCAATTGATTTTCTTCTTGGGAAAATTAGTTTAGAATATACATGTCTAGACTTCCCTCCAGCATTCTCTAGATTTATTTCTGCAGTTAATAGGTGCTAGACAGTTTTCAGTCTCGTGAAAAAAAGAGGGGAACAATACTGTTCACCCTTACTCATTAACAGGTATTTAAATGCAGTAAGGTGGTCCTCCTAAGAGTTAATTTTAGCTACGAACACTGGAAATTAAGACAAATTTAATCTGCATGTAAAAGTCCACATAGTGATAGGGCTCAGCCCAATCATGAAGAAAAACAAAGCTCAGTTTGTAGGCCCTCATTTAGTTCTTAACTCCTCCAACCCCATATCTGAGCTGGTAGAGTAACAAACAGAGCAGAACTCCCTTCATGGATCCCTCTGGTTAACTGGTGGGTTTCAGTGTCCCTCACAGGCACAAGAATTGTATAATGAGGTAGTAACTTCAAGGCTTGTCTACAAGGACTAAGCAGAACTGAAATTAGATGTGAATTTAAAATGAATTAGTTATTTTGGTTCATGTTTCCATGTAGACAAGCCCCAAGTCAGGGATGATCCTCAGAGCATCAACAGGACACAAGATCCTAGGTGTCTACAGACTGCTGCTTTTCATTCTGGAAGAGATAACAGATCCCTCAGAGTAGACCATCTTCAGATCAACAATATGTAATCCATTAGTTGCCTCCAACTCCATTTAACAATTACTACAAAAACACTGTCTTCCAAGTACAGAAAAAGCAAAGCTTTTCATGTTGAACTGAAGCTAAAGCCCCACATCAACTGGAAGGATACAAACACTTTTCCTCTTCACCCCCCAAAAAGATTCAAGGAATAATGCAATGAAGCAACCTTCTCTGAACACTACCCAGAAACAGTGAAAGTCTCACTTGGGCCTGTGCAAGGAAAAGTTGCAAAGGAGAAAGAGACACGACTAGCACATCTGTATCTGGCATTCTTGTTCAAAAACAGATGATTTGTTTATCTTTTTGGACCTTCTCCATGTTTGTGGACAGTTATGACTGCACATACACTACTTTAAGCCTGTAGACCTGCAGTGATGCAAAATGTTAATTCTGTTGTCTATAAAAAAGGGAACAGCTAAGACTTTCTAACCAATCAGCAAGACTTATTATTAAGTCATGAAACAGATTTCTGAGTAGATTACTTCTCCTGTAGTAACACCACAGGGATGGGCAAACTACAGCCCAGGGGCCGCATCTGGCCCTTCAGATATTTTAATCTGGCCCTCAAGCTCCCGATAGGGAGAGGGTACAGGACTTGCCCTGCTCCAGCTGGAGAGCAGTGTTGAGGGCTTGCGCCGTATGGCTCCTGGAAGCAGTGGAATGTTCCCCCACCAGCTTCTACTTGTAGTGGTAGGCAGGGGGCTTTGCATGCTGATCCTTCCCCAAGCACCATCCCTGCAGTTCCCATTGGCGAGAAACTGTGGCCAATGGGAGCTACGGGGGCAACACCTATGGATGGTGTAGCATGCAGAGTAGCCTGGCTGCGCCTCCGTCTAGGAGCTGGAGAGGGGCACGCTGGTGCTTCCAGGAAATGCTTGAGGTAAACGCCGCCCAGAACCTGCACCTCTGACACGCCCCTCCTCCCCCCCACACCCACCATGCCCCAACCCCAGCCCTGAGCCTCCTCCTGCCCTCCAAACCCCTCAGTCCCAACCTGGAGCACTCTCCTGCCTCCGCAACACCTCACGCACAGCCCCACCCCAGAGCCTTCACCCTCCCCCCACACACATGCACCTTAACCCCCGAATTTCATGAGCATTCATGGCCCGCCATACAATTTCCATATTTGTATATGGCCCTTGGGCCAAAAGGTTTGTATACACCTGTAATAGCAACAGAAAAACCACACAGTGGATGCTATAGATTTGGAGTTCAACAGAAACCATTAAATCATCCAGTTTGACCTACACAGGCTACAGAATTTCAGTTACCCCAGTACCGATCACCAAAAATCTTATGCATATTAAAGCATATATTCTAGAAAGACATTCAAATCAAGACTGGATACAATATATGGTACATAGACCACTTTCTTTGGTAGTCTGTTCCAATTATTAAATCATCCTCACTGCTAAAAATGTGCACCTTATGTCTAATTTGAGTTTGTCAGGCTTTAACTTCCAGTCATTGTTTTTTTTGTTATGCCTGTCTCCTCTAGGCCCTACAAGAGTTTGCATTTCCTAAAACTATAGATGAACTTATCTTATGAGGTAAATTAAAATCTGTAAATAGGAAACTATTTTTCTAGTGATCCTTAATATAATGAGCTAGTGGACCAAAGGAAGTGTATGCATGCTGGCAGGATACAGATTAGCTACCCATACCCTTTATAAAAATTAATGATTTAAAAAAAAAAATAAAAATATAGTACTGGATGGAATTTTTGTTCCAGACAGTACTTTGCACTTCTGTACTGTCATCTGTAACACCCAAAGTATTTTAGAGAAATAAGTAGGTATCATGATCCCCATTTTACAGACAAGTTAACCAAGGCTTGAAGAAGTTTAAATGACTTGCCTAAGGTTATGGAGCAAGTCAGTGGCAAAGCCAGCAAAAAACCCCAAATTTTCATGCTTCAGTCCTGTGCTAAAAGAATCCATAAACCAACCAGTTTTCATGATCATCCTTCATTTTTGACATCCTCTAGGATTGTAGTTACTTTATTATAAGGCGGAAGCAGGTACCAAGGCCTATATTCAGGTTGTCTAGCACGCTCCATTAGAGAAAATTCTAGAGCCTCTGAGGAGGATGGGGGCAGAGGGGAGGAAGAGATGGTTTAACACCATTGTTTGCAGTAGAACATAAAACATTTGGTACAGTAAAAGCTCTAGCACCAAGGAAGAGAGTGTTTTCTTTATCCCATGCTATTCCATTCAGGTTTAGTCAAGAAATAAAACTTCGGAAAGTCATCATTTCCTCTCTGTTGCTTGAAAGGATGGGGGGGATGCTAGGGGGAGTTTGGCAGAATGCCAAAACAACAACTGAATTTTAATATTCTAATCTAAGACTGGGCCCACATGGCCACCAAAGCAGGGGCAGCAACAAACAAACCCTGCACTGGGAACCAGGTAAGCAGACAGCTTCTCTGAGTGTGAACAGGAGTAGAGAAAAGGCCAGGCCATGTTTCATCTGTCTTCTCACCCCCGCTTCCCTGGCCCAGTCCATTTCTCCCTCCTGCCCCCAGAATACATAACATGGGGAAAGAGTTCCCCACATCTCCTCAGAGGAGCTTGGTGGGGTCAGGGAGAAGAGAAAGACAGGCTGTGCTCCCCAAATCAAATTACCCCTGGACCCTATATATGGGCCATTATATACATCAGATAACAGCTGTCTTCCACTGTCAGCTAGTTGTCCTGCATTGCTGAAGGTTCTGTGTTCAAACCCTACCAAAGATGCATAATGGGGACGGGGGAAAGAGGTTTATACAGTTGCAGAAAACATTTTTTTTTTCCTTTACCCCACTTGAGACACCTGGGACCTGATATGCAAAAAGATATAGAGCTCTAACAACTGGAGTCAATGGGACTGGTGAAGTGCAGCACCTAGAGCAGTAAGGTAGTGTGGTCTGGAGGAACAAGCACAGGGAGAGGAGTTCTGAGTTCCTAAATTCTAATCATGGCCCTACTACCGAGTTACTAAGTGGTCTCATGCAATCTCCGTCTCAGTTTCCCCATCAGAAAATTGGGGATAATACTCGTAACTCATACAGTTGATATTAGCGTTTGTGAGGCATTGTAGCAATAAGTGCCCTAGGAAAGACCAAAAAAAAAAATGAATAAATTATGGATTCATTGCAGGCTCTGGATGGCATGCAGTAAATAAGGGACCATCAATTGAATGATGAAGATAAAAATATGAATAACTACCTCATTCCCTCAGCACAGTTCACCCTATGCACTGAATGAGGTAGGGGTCCTGTGGAAAAAACTAGTATGTGATCTTGTAATTAAAGACTGTATCAACACATTTGCATAAGGGAGCAGAATTAAGGTTGTCCATACAACCTAAAATCTGTCATTTTGCAGCTTTCAAATGCTGGACTTTAACACTAAGTAACATTCTTAACACAGGATTTTATTTATTATATAGTCGGTATGGCATGGTGGAACAAACAAAGCTTGTGTTTCAGTGAGAATACATACAAATCACAATGTGTTATCTGGTGTACCAGTTATGTTCTCCTTAATACTTGTTTGTACAGTAACTCCTGTTAAAATTAAGAAAGTTACAGATGCACATCAACAGAACGTAGTCTCAAAAATTTAACACTATACTAAAGCAAAAAGTTAACTGTGCTTTTGTCTCAGGAGAGTTACAAGATCAAGCCTCCAGTGAGGACATATATTCATTTTCAATGTTGGTGAAGAGGTGCAACATTATTGGGGGAGGGTGGAATGTGTGTCTGTTAGACAATCTGCCTTTCAAACAACACATAAAAGTGGAGTCTATTTCCAGTAGTGTCCAAATGTAAGTTAAAGACAACAGGTTGCCCATTTGAAGGGGATGAGGGCAACATTTCTTCATGCAACTTTCTTAATATCTAATACTATGAGTTAGTTAGTACTCTTCGCTCCTAGTGGGGCATAAGGCACCAACCATTCTTCTCCATTCGACTCTATCTTGGGCTAACCAGTAGATTTCATCCCAGGTCTTTCCCATATTTTTCATTTTAACAGGCATTAACAACATAGTGGATGAGGTGAAACAACAAAGATGGAGATGGTTGGGGCACATGCTGAGAATGGATACTACCAGACATCCTCACACTGCTCTAAGATGGATACCACAGGGAAAAAGAAGGAGAGGCAGACCGCTGGGAACGTGGCGAAGAACTATCGAATACTATGAGGGAGCTACTATATTACGCTTTCCACACTGGTCTTATGAAACAAACAGTGATACTTCAAATATGAAAGGCATTATATAAAAGTACACTTGGGGTTTGAAGAACCCCAAGTCTAATCTGTTTTCATAATGGTAGGGGCAACAGTGTTAATTTTGGCTTTGTGAACATAAAGAAAATGTTTTGGCCTCTTTATAAATATTAGTTTCGTCATACCAAGAATTCACAAGCACCCAATATGCTTGTCACGATCACTGATTTTATTTATTAATGAGCAACTCCCACCCGAATAAGGACACTGCCCTCACCCAGAACCCCTGCCACCAATCGGCTTCACAATCACCACTTATTCAGCCTTTATTATTACCGAATAAAAGCACATTGAGATCTTTTTTGAAAAATACATTCGAAATGTGTCTTGCTTTTTTGTTATGGATTTAAATAAAAAGTTTGTTATGCCAATGATATGGGGGTTATATAAAGTCTGTACTAGAAGCTATCTATATTGAAAAGATTTCCAGGTACCAGTATCCAGTATATGCCATATACTCACTCTACTGAATTTGTAACCCTTTTCGCGAAACAGGTATAAAAATCCTAGATATAACATCTTGTGCAACATTAGAAAAGTAAACATGTTGTTTCTTTCAGATAGATTTGGTACATGAGCATTAAAAAAGCATCCAACACCTGGGATAAAATCTCTTTATAGATATTTTAAAATATAAGTTTTACAGTTATTTTGATTTATAAATTAGACAAAGTGTTCATGCCCAAATCTCTTAACATGCATAAAGTGAAACAAAAATTCTTCAATAATATGCCCCAAGTAAACAGATTCAGTATCCTTAAAATTTTTTTCAGCACCACAAAACAAAATATAATGTTTTCCCCTGGATCTACACATAGGGGAGTGGTGAAGTTTTCCAATGGCAAGTTAAACACAAAAACTGACACTGACCTACCCATGAAGTAAAATTAAACTGCATTCGACACAGCCACCCTGTTGCCTCAGCCTGACTTCTAAATTTCTCAAGAGGGAGTCACTGAGGACTCTTCCAGTTGCCTAGCAACTGCCCTGGGGACCTCATAACACTGACACCATTTCAGAAGGCACAATGCCCCATAATTCAAATAACTTAAGTTCTCAAATCCGGACTCATCACATTTGTAGTATTTTAATTTTCACAGCTAACAAGTTCCACTTACAATTCTCTGCTTCATTATATTTTCTTCAAAAGTGCTTTTAGCACTTCCAATGGATAGCATTAACAGAAGTGCGAGTTCTTAAAATTTATCCACAAAACAGGTATAGCACAGTTAGTGCATTGAAAGCCCTCATACTGCCTTGTCCATTTACATGAATTCTAGCTTAGAGGGGCTACCTTAGGAGATAGATTTATGGAGTTTACAGCCAGAATGGACCATTAGATCTAGTCTTACCTCCTGTAAATATCAGCCATTAAATTTCACTCCGATACCCATATATTGTACCCAATTATTTTGGTTAAACTGAGCATTTTAGTTCTCAGGAGACTAAACTACTGCGTGCCACAGGCAGAGAACAGAGCTATCACCAAAGCCTGATGCCTCTGAAATGGCAGGGTACTGATTTGGGGAGATATGCCCAGGTGATCCTCTGCACGATAGTGCATGGATCACCTACTAGGAAAAAACAAAACAAGAATACCAAGGCCTCTGCCAGTATGACCTAGGAGAAAATTCCTTCCTAACACCAAATCTGGGGATCATTATGAGCAAGACACATTAGCCATGTCAGAACACTGGTCCACTCCATCAAGTGTCCTGTCTCTGCCTGTGTCCAATTTCTGATATTTCTGAGAAAGGCAAATAACCCCCAAGAATACATTTGATCACATGTGCCTAGGAAGGCATCCTTCCTCACCCCTGTAGGTGACTGGCTAATGCCCTGGAGTATGAAATCTGATCTTAATGTAGAGCTTCATGTGTTATGAGCATGTAGGCAATTCAGTCCTACTCCCCCCACAGACCATGAAGAAAGGGATGAACTGGACGATTCATAGATTCTAAGGCCAGAAGGGACCATATAAATATTCAGATGACTTAAAACATATATTGTAAAATATCTAATCTCACTTTAAAGACTCCAGATGAAAAGCAGCTCAACTTCCACATCCACTCAATTCTTAGTTTATACCAGAGGTTCTCACACTGTGGGTTGGGACACCAAAGTGGGTCCCAGCCCCATTTTTATGGGGTCACCATTGCTGACTTCAGCCCCAGGTCCCAGCAAGTCTTAAGCCCAAGCCCTGCTGCCTAGGGCAAAGACAAAGCCCAAGAGCTTCAGCCCTTGGCAGCGGGGATCAGGTTACAGCATCCCCCTTCTACTACTCCACCCCTCCCTGCCCAACAGTGGGAGTCAGGCTTCCCTCCTGCCCCCCAACCTGGGGCAGGGGGGCTCGGGTGGGCTGTGACATCTGTTCCCACCCCCAACATCATGTAGTTATTTCGGTTGCCAGAAGGGGATCGTAGTGTAATGAACTTTGAGAACCACCGGTCTGTACGACAAAAATCAGCAAAGGTGCTTGTTATGTATATGGTTGTCCACTGAGAAGTGATCTTAGACTATCAACTCAGTTCACATAGGACTCAATTAGATGATAACCATATTCAGCTACTATCAGTGTTAGCTGGATTTGAACCAACTACTTTGAGGAGATGCGAAAATTAGATCAGTGGTAATCACCAGAGAACACCCGCAGATCACTAAAGGAAGTTGCAGAGAGCCACAAAATAGCTACACTGAATTATAATGTTTAGAAAATAATGCAGTACCAGTACATGATGATGTTTATCATTACACATCAATGTAAGAATGTAACTTCACAACATAAGCCTCTTTTCCTACTTTCCATTCTCAAATGCTAGGAAGAAAATGGTTTTCCCCCCCTCTTCCCATCCTACACCACCTGATAGCTACCAGCCAAATATTCAAGTCACATGAGACTACAAAAAGTTGACTATTATATGCTAAGACATCCAGTCTTCCCAGTTCTCAGTACATAACTCATTATATTACAGTCTACAGACCAAAGACCAGAAGACTGGAAATCAAAAGAATTGGGTTCTACTCCTACCCCTGCCACTGATTTCTTGTGTGATCCTGGCAAGACACTTAACTTCAGGGTTTCCTCGATTTGCAAATGTTTGTGAAGTGCTTTGAGATTTACACATGAAGAACGGTATACAAGTACTAAACAGCAGCATTATGAAATATCGTTTGGGTATATTTAATTCCCTGTAGCCATATATATCATAACCTCTGATAACTAAACATTTGAGTCTTATACTGGAGAGCAGATAGCAAGCATGAGCAATTCCCCGCTCCCCCAAGCTGTCACACTGATAACATTTAATACAGTCACTGCTTATATTGCAACATGCATGCTGTGTTGCTGAAGCAGTGTTAGTTGCAGGATAGGGTGTATTGTACCACAACTTGGTTTGTCTGAATTTTCTCTGTCTTTCATGCCAGAAGGTGTCACTGTGGCACCACTTCCACAAGAAGTGCAGCAGGGATTCCCAAATTTATATTAAATTGGTCTCATGGACTGCTCATTCACGGTGACAACACCCCTGTGCCAACTACTACAGTATTGCTTTTCCATGTAAGCAAATGCTGAAGTATTTAGTGTTTTTTATCTGCCTTTAAAATACTGACTTGGGGGTGGGGGGTTCTCTCCTTTCCCATCTGTTATGTTCTTTTTCTCCCTCTCTTGCATGAGCTTCTCTGCCACCTGGTCCTCTTTTCCAACTGCATATGCTTTCCAGTTTCCTGCCCCTCCTCCTCCCATGCACATGCTTCCCTGCCACTTGGAATCCTCTTCTCCCTTGACACTTCACTCTCTTCTCCTGATGGCTGGTAACTCCAATCTCATTGGTGTCTCTCTTGTCCCCAAGGGTAGCTCATGTCCTCTCTTCCTATCCAACAGAGGCAGCAAAGCTGTCATCTTTCTTCCAATTATGTTTATAGGCCTCACTGTCCTTCTTTGCATCTAAGAGCCTAAACACCTGTAGAAGCAGCTGGAAATAAGAACTAGCTCCATGTGCTCATTTATTCTTGGTCCATGAACCAGTGTGAGAACCTCTGACTTTGGAAATGGGAGTCTACTGTATGCCAGATAAAAATGGAAAGGGCAGGGGTAGCTGGGAAAATACAAGAGAAAGTAAAACCTAAGTGATTCAATTAGACTTTCACATCCGAGTCCAAAGGCCAGAGACTTGGCATACATAGATGTAACTAGGTCTGATCTGATTAAAAGGGGGAATAAAACAAAAAGATAAACACCCTAATGAACAGTATCAGGGGATGCACAACACAGACTACCTCCATGGTTTTGGAGAAGTGACAGAGTCTTTATGCCTCAGTTTCTCCATATATAAAAAACAGGGATAATGCTGCCTCAGAAGAACTTAATGTCTGATTTTGAAGATGTAACATATTAAGTAATATCCTTCCAAATCCACCCCACCCTTCCCAGCAAGCCTTTCATTAATTAATAAAATCTAAAGCAGTTACAAATAGGGAGAGTTCAGGGAAATATCCCCTTTAAAATTTACTGTATAAGGATCCTCCACACATTCACTAATCCTTTACATAACAAAATGACCAATACAGACCTCTAGGCAATAAGCCTATTTAAAAAAGAATAATTTAAAAGCAGCAGCTGTAGATCTGTCTAGTCATTGCTGATCCATTATAGGTAGAAAAATCAATAGAGATTGCCTTGATCAGCAAATTAAACTGAAAAACCCACCCTAAGGGGGAGGGTTTATAACCAGGAACGGGGATCTTTGGCATGAACCTCTAAACTGCAGGCAAAAGTCTTACCACCCTTTTGCGGCTACACCTTTAGCAGCAGGAAGGACAGTCAAGTGAAACAAGGCAAGGGGAGGGGAGGGGGGAAAGATGGGGGACTCTTATTCTGACATGAGATTCAGTCTGGCTGCCAGCCGGGTTAAGTGCCACGACTGGGGCTCAACCAAGACACACAAATATGTCCACTCGCCTCCCCCTCAGTACACCTTCCCCACCCTGAAGACCACTCCACACCCCCTAAGGAGCTTATGCTACACTTCTCCCAAGATAGAAGGAGGGACAAAGCAGCCACCCCGATACTAAACTCTCTCCCCCAAGGAGACCTCAAACTGAAACGCAGCCCACTTCTCCCCAACCCCCAGTCCACCCCCCCTCCCCCACGCAAAATATGCTACCCACCTTCCAACAGAAGAGGCAGATCTGAGTCGGATCATTTTAAAATCGCGCCGTTCAATGCAATGGGCTTTCCCCTGCATCCAACTCCACTACAGGCTCTTTCCAAGCCGGGAGAGAGTGTGAGCGTGTGATGGTGGAAGAGGAGGAGGAGGAGGAAGAGGAAGGAGGCAGGATTGAAAGCCTGTAATAACTTTCCGAAACAAATGTTTTAAAGGCTTTTTAAAAAGCCCCCCAAGACCGAAAACCATGATTTGTACCCAAACCAACCACATTTTAAGACTCTCTTCCTGCCTGGAATTTTGGAGCGAATCATGGAGCAGAAACTTTTCGGGCACCCTGGAATTGCAACCCCCTACTTTCTTTCATGGCCCCCGCAAGCAAAGGTACAAAACTATTTCCTTTCCAAAAGTATAAATTAAAAAAAAAAACCCAAGGCAGAAATAGTTAAATTCTAGCAGTCGGACAAGAATTTGCACTTTCCTCGGGTTAAGTAGGACTAGCTTTAGCTCCTTTATATTTGGGGAACACTCTCTTCAGGTCCCTAAAAGCAAAAGGAGGGGCATCCATACCAATTTCCTTTTACAAATAACTTCCACTCCTTTCTCTCCCCAAAATGACCCCAAGAAGAACTTTGAATCGGTGAACTTACAATCAGAGACACTACCCCGTAATTCCCCACAGATCCGCACGATATCGATCCTTTTCTGGGATTAAATAATTAGTACCCCGATCTTTTTGTGCAGCCGGGGATCCCTCTCTGATCCTCTCCGCTGCTGCTCCCCTTGCCAAATAATGCGCTTCTTACACATGGAGTCGCGGCGTCACTCCTCAGAGCATGCGCACCGAGGCCAGCACACTTTAGCCCATTACCAGCTACCCCCCAAACACAAGGGAGCTCTTAATTGGCTCCAGCCTTGCAGCTGGAGATTCTTGCTGGGTGCCGGGACATATGGAGCAGCTGGGGGGTGGAGAGGGTCGAGTTTCTGGGCAATGGTGGGCCAGGTCTGTGACCTGGGGCACCATTGGCAGAAGGGGTCAATGCACATGGCACAGGAACAGGGATTGGCTGGGGGGTTGTGAGACGCCAAGGGAGGGGTCGAGATGGGTTTTAAGGAGCTGCTGCCGCCTGCAGCAGGGGAATGATCTCTTCTGCTACGTATGCTGTTGGGCCACGTGGATAAGCAGCCAAGAGGAAGAGGAGGGTGCTGCTGGCAGCCGATTCAATAATGCTACTAGCCGGCTGGTCCTGGCAGGGGCTCCACGTGTTGGGGGTGAGTATTACAGTGGAGTGGCTACATCCGTTCTGGTTACTAGTCTAATAACCAGGCAAGGTTTGTAGCCCCATTCCCTTTCCAGTGCGACTGCAGCCAGGCGTTTACTTCTAAATCCTGAGCGGTAGCGGCGCTGCCCACGGCTGGGTGTGCAGAGGAATTTTCTCCCTCCCCTACATGAGCTTCTCTGCCACCCGGTCCTCAACTCCTTTCGAGGCAGTGTGGTCTACTTTGCCCTCGGTAAAGAACGCTAGTTCCTACGTGGCTTTTTAGGCCCCACCAACTTACTGTCATGATGTGAGATTCCAGCTACAATCTACTGGTACACCTATTCCCATCTCTGACTCCATGGTCTGGCCACTGTAGCCCTGCTAGGCTTCCACCCCGTGCCAAAAATTTCCTAGTGCTTCACTCTAATGGAGCTTAACGTTTGGATAGCCAAGAGCTGAGATCTACCTTCTTTTCTTAGTATCCTGCAGCCAACAGCCCCGAGGCAAGTAGGTTGTACCCTAGAGCAGGAGTGGATTTACCATGAAACATTGTGTGGTGGCATGGGGCTCCCAAACTCCAGGACAAGTATCTGACAGTCTTCCCCTGAGACCTAGCTGGCAGCACATCACCAGTAGCCCCATACCCCTTTTACATGCCTGGGGTGCGGGACAGCTCCATGCACTGCCCCTGGGCAGCGCAAGGAGACCCACTGCCCTTTTTTTTTTTTTTTTTTTTCCCCCCCCCCCCCCAAGAGATGTGCAGAAATGCACCAGCAGCAGCAGGCTAAGGCAGCTTCCTACTTGTGCTGCTTTGCTCCTTAGACTGCACCTAGCCACTGTTCCCTCTAAGGTGTGTGTGCACACACAGATCCTAAACCCCGTGCACACGGCAAAAGACTGTGTGCAAAAAAATTTGCAGAGAAGAATTTTTTTGCGCATGTGGCCTGTCAAAAATTAGAGGGAACATTGCCTAGCACCCAAACTTCCTCCCAGAGCTTGCACCCTCTACTGCACCCCAACCCTCTACCCCAATCAAGGTACCTCATTTTATTTTCATTTTCTTCCCATTATTTATAATATAGTGAGAAGATGAAGAAGGAAAAAAAGAATGAAAAACAGGGTGGGGATAAGAAATGCAGAGTCTTATCACAAAAAATGGACTTGTGTAAATCACTCAGTCTCTAAGACCACAAAGGAAAAGACTTGGACAGCATCAGAAATTGAAATAGCTTCCCTGTTGCATAGGAAGCAGCAACTGGTTTGATGGGAGGCTAGGTATGAAGATTCCTGTTCCTAAAATCTCAAGATGGCCCATATTACTGCTAACTGGAATTCCACACCGAGTTCATTCCAGCATAACTAACAAAAAGCAGCTTGGGGGATCTCTAAATACAAAGAAAAATATGCATCAATTGTAAGAGCATAAGAATTTTGTAGAGTACAAAATGAATTTGCTCCCTTTAGAGAGGTAAAGACAAGGGTGCGCTATTAGGTATGGAGGGAAGAGGCCTCGCCCCCATTAACTTGCCCATGATTTACATACACACAGATAAAGCCATCTTACAAGTATCATTTGCTTTTGTGTATGTTTGATTCCTAATGAAGATCCTGTGACACTGTATTGTGCCACATCTTAAAACTGTGAGGTAGATTCAGGTGAGCCAAGTTTATTACTGGAATTCCAAATTGGCTGTGTTGCTGAGCTCTCTAACTTATTTTTCATTACTTAATCTTTGGTGTGGTCCTGGAAAAAGACTCCAGGTAAGAATCCTCCTCTTTCCTAAATCAAAGGTAGGTCAGTGAATGACCTAACTGACCCTGAGGTTTGTTTGGTATGTTAAGGGTTCTGACCAGATCATAGTTGTGATTCAGGACTACAAAAGAAGAGCTGTGATGGCTAACTCAGTTTTTGGATTGTTACTAGTTCATTCCATGGACTTGGATTTACCTGACTTTGCCCTGGATAAGCATTTATGTTATGGCAAGCTAATGCCAATACAGATTTCTTATGCGGCCTCAGAAAGGCTCCAGTTCACCTCACATCTAGACTGGACTGTTTTTGTGGGAGGTAATCTGACTGGAAGCTCAGCACCTCAGTGCTTCAAGACAAAATGGGACAATGTTGAATCACTTTCAGCAGCATATATCATGTTAGGGTTTCTGTTTGGCTTTGGAAGAATGAGGATCCTGCCCCCATATTCCAATCTCTGCCATAGTTTTTATTTTAAAATCCAGGTGAGGCACATCTTGTGAAAGAAAATGAGCATACTGAAGGAGTTCGGAGAGGTGAAAGTTAAGGTGAGTACTCCATTACCAGCCAAGGTAATGGAGTACTCACCTTTGCGTGTCAGGCCTGGAATCCAAGTTTGAACATTCTCTTGGCATTTGAACTCTGCTGTGCAACCATGGCCTTACTTCCATTACCATGTTAAGGTTACTGGGGATATGCAGAAAAACTTCACTATCTGAGAGATGGTGCTTTCTAACAATGTACTGGCTTGCTATCTTAGCACACCAAATGGGAGTGGCCTTCAAATCTACAACTGTATTATACATCTAGGGGGTTTTTTGAATGCTTCATTCTCAGGGGATGGGACTGTGTTTTGTTTTGTTGTTCCATAGCACATTTTGAATATAGTGTTGATCTAGTATGACAAAATGCATTGCCAGTTCTCTCTCTCTCACACTCATCCTTGATTCTAGGAATACAGTGTTTGATGACTGGCTGTTTGAAGCAGACAGATTCCCATAGTGATGGCAAAGATACTGAGGAAAGTTTGTCTCTCTATAAGGTCTAGCCTCTTCCTGTAGATCACATCCTGTAATTTGTAGCCCACATAGAGGCTCAAGGGCTGGATTGTTTCAACAGCAGCATCTTATCTGCCAGCAGCGTCCTCTGTTTCCTAGGTAGCTGAACATGGGGAATGTTGCAAAGAGGTTATCTGAACAATGGACCAAATCGGATCCTCTCACAAAAGATTCATTGCCTTCTCATTATAAAAAGAGCATGAGGGCTTGGGAGTATATTGGGAAGGCTACAGCATAAGACTTGGAGAGCCTCTTGTTCCATACAGTATTTACAGCAGCCATCTGACATCTTCAGGGTTTGAAACTTGGCAATGGGACCGCTTGGATGGCTTGCCTGGAACCTTGTTGCCCAACAACCATTAGTGGGGATCTGCCCCACCTTCTCTCACCATCCCAAAATATGCCTCCACAAAATAGACTAAGGGCTTGTCTTCACTAGAGCCAGGAGAGATCAATCTTATGGCGATCAATTTATCGCGTCTTGTCAAGACACGATAAATCGATCACCAGCGGCACCCCCGTCGACGTGAGGACGGCAGGTAAGTTGGCTGTAGATATGCCAATTTCAGCTATGTTATTAATGTAGCCGAAATCGGCGTATCTACAGTTGATCCCCCGTGCTAGTGAAGACCAGCCCTCAGATTCAAAGTTCAGTGGTGTATCCCTACTCACAAAGGAAGCTGTGCCTAGTTTGGAACTGGAGGCTTATCTGCTTATATAACTGGCACGGGGAGGACTTTTTTGTCCTGCATGAGGATGGATGTCTGCTGACCTTTTCATTTTATGGCAATACTCTGGAAGCCTTCTGGCTCTTCTTGGCTGCTTCCAGGTGAGCTTTAGCCCAATGCATTTTAGACTGAGGTAACAATGTCTGCAGTGGTAGTTGGTTTGTTGCAGGACAGTTTATGTTCTGGCCTTTGGTAGCTGAGGATTAAATTGCTGTAGGGTGTCCGTGCATCAAGAGGGATTGAGCAGAGGAGAGATGATTTCTTCTGATTAGCTGTATCTCTCCATGTCCAGGATTTGTGGATGCAGTACTGCATTATGGGTGCACAAACTAGTGGTGGAGCAGAACTACATTTGCACACCATTCAGGTGTGCAAGGGATGAGATAGCACCAGCACCTACCCTTAATATGTTATCTGATGGAAGAAACTACTTGATGATCATCTGTTGGTTAAGCTTAAAAGACTGAGTGGTACTCACAGATGTACTTGTCGCAAACCTGGTTTGGCCAAAACTATTGCTATGGTTCATAGTGAGACTGTTCACAGAATTCGTAAAAGCAAACTAAAATAAAATGATCCAGGAAACTGCCATTGGGGTGGCTTTTTGAATTATGACCTTGTGTATGACTGCAGAGTTGTTCCACATTTGTCTGGGTACACTATTATAGACTGAAGAGAACACTTTCCTTTTGCCTATCTGTATGCTGATGAAGAACTTGTGGAGTTGAGTGAGGTGTACCAGCTAAGTGATAGGCCAGTGGCATTTAGTAGGTAATGATTGAGGTTGGATGTAGTTCAAGTGCAGCTACTGTTAGTATGGAAGGCAAGAGGTTGGTCTCTTTAATGGCAAAGTTCAAATACTTTGTCAGATGCTTCTGGGGAGATTGGGGGGGGGGGGTTCTTTTCTCAAAGTAAGGTAGGAGGATCCTTCCATCTTGAGACACAAAAAAAGAGTTGTAAGCAAACTAGTACTGGAGTTTTTTAAAGTTTGTCAGCTGTGGGGATTACTTGAAAGTTGTGCTGGTATTACACATATTTAACCAATAAACTTGCAGCCTGCTGCCATTTAAACCACAAATTGTGTCTAGTATAATTTTGTTGTACCCTGAGAAAGCAAAATACCAGTGCTACAGAATTGTGTGAGCCTGGGAATAAGTAGACAAGGTGCAGTAACTCTCTCTCACAACAGATCTGTGCAGGCTGCTGAATGATATACCTCCCGCCACTGATTTATGTGTAAAGTTCTATGAAACTACTACTACTAGATAAGAGAAGAAATACTAGAGCTTTAACTAAATCTTTATCTAACTACAACAAATATAAAATTGGTACACAAACATAGTTAAATATAACCTGTTGTAATACTTTCTGGAAAAAATCTTAGAAGAAAAATTGGTAAGACTTAAGTGAGGGTTAGTGATGCAAAAATTCTTATACCTTTAAAGAATTCTACAGGTCCACATTGTTTCTGCTCCCACTTTAAACAACAAAGAAAACAAAACCAGAACTACACAAACAGTGCACTAATCTGACACTTGAAACAAGGGTAATCACAGAGGTGATGAATTACTCCAGCTTCTCTCTAAGTGTATCATGTAAATAACTTTTCAAGTGGGGATGGAATAGAGTCACTCTCCCACATTAAAGAAGTGTCATTCAGGAACACACACTAGGTGTTCTAAATATCCTAGCTGATTCTGAAAAACTTCTTCCTGGCACTCATATAGTTCCTGATCATGCTAACTCTGGTCACACCAATTGAATATGTGGGCACCTGCATGATCAGTTTGAAATGGCCTCACTATCATGCAAGCAAATAAACAGTGTTATATCTGCACTTGTATCTACTCATGAGCCTTCATTTGTGTTTATTAGCTAGTATACTGACAGACATGGAACTTCTAAATAACTGTAAGAGTTCTTTTCAATTATGCCCACGTTAAGGTTAGGTTATAATTAAACAAAGCTGTTTATATAGGCATTTAAAAATATATGAATAATTCTTCATTCCTGGAGCCACACTGCCTTGCCTTTTATGAACACTAAGTAGTGAGCAAGGTTACTAATGTAAAGACCTAAGTGGTGCAGAAAATGTTTCAGTAAGTGATGCTTTTCCCTGTGTTAGTAGCCGAAAGAAACTGAGCATGGTCCTGGAAGTGCCTTCTTTCATATGAGACTTAAAGCTAAGGTGTTGACCACTTTCCCTTCTTCCACAATTCTCAGAAGATTAAGGCTCTGTTGCTCCAGTGTCCTAGTCAAACATCAAGCTGCATAACTACATGCTCTACCTGTCTGAATTTCCTCTGTAGCTTCAGTATGAGAAACTATTCACTATGTCCAAAAATATCATGGGGTATTAAAGTTTCATAAGAGGTGTTTGCATTTCAGTGGTGATGGAAGTGATTGCATATCTATAATACAGGTTGTTTAAAAAGTAAAATGACTTGGGATCTTTCAGAGGGAAAGATGATAGAAATGTAATATGTGAAAAAAGAGCTTCTGCTTAACTTGATGGGGGAAGGCACAAGGTCTTTGTCGCTCTAACAGTTGCCTTCACAACTCGTGTGATGTGGTGCCTTTGGAGGAGGAGCTACAGAACTCTGATCCCATTTTTTGTCAAAGAAGTCTAAGTTACTGTGATATGTAGCACCTGACCAAATGGGCTTACTTACTATAAGCCTTCAAATAAAAAAAGCATTTTAGAACCCCAGCAGTTTGAACAGCTCAATGTCTGGCCGCAAATAGGCTTGAACCCTGCAAAACAGTGGGTAAAGTAGTAAAGGTGGGCTTACAGTGGCTTGAGGTGTGGTACTAAACTCTTATACCATTCAATAAATTGTTTTTAATCAAGTTTTTAAAAATCACTCTTGCCATTAAATGAAAATACTTCTATTATCTGAACTTTCAGACTGAATAAAATTTCAGACTACTTAGAACTTCTTCCATACACCTTTGCCAGTTACTGTGCTGCAAGGATGACTAGGGAACAAATTTTATAAATATAGATACAGTTCCTAAATCTGAATTTTATAATCTGATAGTGCAAAACTATAGAGAAGCTATTTTAGTAAGCAAATACCTGTATATTTTCCCCAGTATCTTTGTTTACTGTGTATTTTAAAACAATGCTAGCAAGGTATTACCTCCCCACTCCTCATCGGGGCTTTGATTGCTATGTTTGTATCTAGCTAAGTACATGGTAAGGTGTGGACAAACAGGAGAATGAAGTCTGAGACAGCCATCAGAATTTGAGTTGAGATTAGCAGGTTCTGGATGTCATTAGGTAACAGGGTTTTGCAGAGGAGAGCACCAGCTGCACTTCAGTAATGACACTCCTATGTGGACTGGTGCATAGGCTGGCAATAGGTAGGTGGCCCTTTCACTGTTGCCAGTTAAGCTAATAGGACAGAAGCAGTTAAGTGGTTTTTAGGTTGGTTGGTTGGTGATTTTTTGAGGCACGAGGAGGAGTTAGAACTAGAATTAGCATGTTTTATCAGCAGTAAGCTCAAGTAGATGTTTATTCTAAGATGAGGTAGAACAGTCTCACTTATGAAGGGGGCACAAATGCACAGGATAAAAGTGGCATACATATTCTGTTCCAATAATCAGAGCTGATGCAATATGATCCAGATTCATGCTAAAGCTGAGCATCTAATTAGGAAAGCAACATGATTGCAGCTGGAGCCATAAAGTCCTGCTATTAAAGAGCATTCTCCCCAAGGTCTTTCCCTAGTTCCAACCACCAACTCTACAGATTCTAATGTGGCTCTTGTCAACTTGAGTAGTAGCTCTCAACCTTTCCAGACTACTGTACCCTTTTCAGGAATCTGATTTGTCTTGCATACCTCAACTTTCACTTCATGTAAACTACTCACAAAAGCAGACCTACAACTACTGAAAATTGCTTACTTTCTAGTTTTTAACATATTAATTGGAATAGAAATATTGTACTGAAATTTCAGTGTACAATATGCAGAGCCCTATAAAGAGAGAATTGTATGAAATTTTAGTTTGTACTGACTTTGCAAGTGCTTTTTTTGGGTAGCCTATTCTAAAACTAGGCAAATATTTAGATGAGTTGATGTACTCCTTCAAACACAGTCCTCATCCAGGGGTCTGAGGCCCCCTAGGGGGCCATGGGGGTGTTTCAGAGGGGCCACCAAACAGGGCCAGCTTTAGATTCACTGGGGCTCAGGACAAAAAAGCTAAAGCCCCACCACCCTGAGCCCCAACAGCAGGACTTGATAGTAAGGCCTGAGCAGCTTAACTTTGCGGCTGGCCTGGGGCAATTGCCCTTTGCTTACTACCCCCTAATATCAGCCCTGGCTTTTATATGCAGAAAAGCAGTGGTAGGGGCACAGGTGGGCCACGGAGTTTTTAGAGTGGGGAGGCAGTGGATCAGAAAGAGAGGTTGAGAAACCCCTGCCCAAGAAGACCTCAACATACTCACAGGGCTCTGTATATCCCTGGTTGACAACCACTGAACTATGCTCCAATACTTCATCCTTCTCACACCAATAACTCAACCATTTTGTACACCTGTCACCAAACTGTACCTAGAACTTCTTGCTGTAATGATAGAGCAGAATTAAATAGTTTGAGGAATCTGAAAAGGGTGGATGGTTTAGGGTAAATCCTAATAGCATTCAAAGCACCTGCCTTTCAATGTATGAATTCTACAGTACTGTGACAAGCGAAGCTAATTCTCTTATTAAATCTGGGACACTTGTGCATATCACAGCTTACACTTTCACAAGCCCTTCAGTAAGGAGAGGGACAGGATGTCTTATAGGAATGGTGAAAGTCATTATGGCTTTCACCATTCAAGCCTTCTGGATGGGAGGGGACAGTAGATATGATATCTTGACTTTAGTAAGGCTTTTGATAATGTTTCGCGCTACCTTCTTACAGAAGAACCAGGGAAATACAATCTCGTGGAGCTACTATAAGGTGGGTGCATGACTGGTTGGAAAACTGTTCCCAGAGAGTATCAGTGGTTCATAGCTGGAAGGTCATATCAAGTAGGGTCCCATGAGGATCAGTTCTAGGTTTGGTTCTGTTCAATATCTTCAAAAATGAGTTAAATAATAGCAGTGAGTACACTTGCAAGGTGGAAGAGGGGGCAAGTACTTTGGAGAATAGGATTAAAATTCAAAAAGATATGGAAAAATGGTCTGAAGTAAATAGCATGAAACTGAATAAGGACAAATTCAAAATACTCCACTTAGGAAGGAACAATCAGTTAGTTGCACACATACAAAATGGGAAATGACTGCATAGGAAGAAATACTGCAGAAAGGGATGTGAGGGCCATAGTGGCTCACAAGCTAGATATAAGTCAACACTATAACACTGGTGCAAAAAAGCAAACATTATTCTGGGCTGTATTAGCAAAAATGTTGTAAGCAAGACAAGTAGTAATTCTTCCACTCTACTTCATGCTGATTAGACCTCAACTGGAGTACTGTCCAGTTCTGAGTGCCACATTTCAGGAAAGATGTAGACAAACTGGTGAAAGTCCAGAGAAGAACAACAAAAAAGAGAGGTCTAGAAAACATGACCGATGAGGGAAGATTGGAAAAAAAAAATTGGGTTTTAGTCTGGAGATGACTGAGGGGGCACATGCTAACTTTTTCAAGTACATAAAAGGTTGTTACAAGGCAGGGGGAGAAAAATTGTTCTAACCTTTTAGGATAGGACAAGCAGCAATGGGCTTAAATTGCAGCAAGGGTGGTTTAGGTTGTACATTAGTTAAAACTTAACTGTCAGGGTGGTTAAATACTGGAATAAATTGCCTAGGGAGGTTATGGAATCTTCATCATTGGATATTTTTTTAAGGGCCAGTTAAACACTTGTCAGGGATGCTCTAGATCAGCAGTGTCCAATACGTTTGCCACTAGCCACATGTGGCGAATAGGTTACTGAATTGTGGCTAATACATGAGCAATGTGTTAGTATATTGAAAACAGCAGTACTGGAAGACAGGTTGTGTGCTTTGATATACAGTTTGTTAATGTGGCTAGCATATAGTGCGAAACAGCAGCATAGATCAGTGTCTCCCAAACTTTTCTGTCCATGGCCCCCTTCCGCTCTCCTGAGTCCTCTCGTGGACTGGGGGTGTGTCCGCGGAAATGCCGCCGAATGCAAAGCTTCCGCGTTCAGTGGGACACAAATAGATTCCTTCTGCTTTCGGCGGCAGAACAGGGCCAATCCTGCGGCAGTGCCGGGACACCGCTCACCCCCTTAGTGGGTCTCACACGCACCCCTTTGAAGACCACTGGCATAGATGACAGTGCATGTGTGTGTGCCGCATGTAATAGCGACAGGCGCTAGTGTGTATGTGTAGTATGTTTTTTAATCCTTTTTTATAATGTGGTGAATAAGAAAAATTAAACAAGTGTGGCTAGCATCGAATTTCTATTGGACACCGCTGATCTAGATAATACTTTGTTCTATCTTGAGTGCAGGGGACTTTCAAGGTCCATTCCAGTCCTACAATTATATGATTATACTGTGGCAGCTCACTATAGTTTTTAGCCTGCATCCATCCCAATGCAGCAATGTTAAGGGGTCAACAATTCTAATGGCTAAATACTATTCAGACCACCTAACTCTTGAAAGATTGTACATGGTCCAGATCAACCCTTAGGAATCTGGTGGGGAGGGCAGGGAGCATCTTCTCAGCTTTTCCGCAATTATAACCTGCAAAGAGCCCCAGAAAGTGGACTACCACCTCTACCTTCTGCAGGAGGCTGCAGCAGTAACCTCCACGTAGCCCCCAGTGTGGAGTGAAGGGAGCTTGCCAGCTACAGTTCTATTGAGGATACAGAGGAGACGAGATTACTCCCTCCTTATTGAGAAAAAACATAGGAAAGCCAGTCTTTCCCATTACTTTCTGTAGACAGTCTATTGTTGTATGATTGTGAGGAAAGTCTAGTGACAATCTACCTCCCCGGGAAGGAGTCAGTCTGGGTACCGGCTGGCTTGTGCACATTTAGATTCAACTAGCCTGCAGCCTAGAGCAGCGGTCTTCAAAGTTTTTCTCCGCAACCCTTTTCGTGGAGGAAAAACTCGCGTGGCCCCCAGGGGGTATGTTTGCTGAATGCTGCCGCAGAAAGCGGAAGCTTTCGCTTTCCACAGCAGCATTTCGGCGGGACAAAAATAGACCGCCTGGGAGTTTGGTGGTCTCCCAGGCAGGATCAGCGGCAGTGCCGGGGTCTTGTGCACCCCTAGGGGTGCACGCACCCCACTATGAAGACCACTGGCCTAGAGTGTGGAGGCATGGTCTGCCACCACAAGTAGAACAAGGGTAGCAAGATTTGGCCCTCAGACTTTGGCTTCAGCTTGCCAGAGCCAAATGTATCGTTTCAGCAGCATGGCCAGCTCCAGCAGCAAAACACCACCTGAGCATTCAGAAGGTTGAATAGTTATAAGGCATTCAATGCACTAATGAGGTTCACATACACACATTACTTTAATAATTACATTATGAAAATCTCTTCATATTGTTAGGTTTGGAGTGTCTATTTTATATTTAGTGACAATGAGGTTTAATCACATATAAAAGTGGGTTTTCTTAAGATTCCACATCAAAAGGAATAGTTTTAAGTAGGAGGTAAAGAATTATGAGGTGAAAGCCAGTCTACAATAAGTGGATTACTTTAAACTTTGCTCCAGAACATTCATGCTGAAATGCTTAATATGCACCACTGATGGCACTGAACTGCAGAGTTGTGCAATGGACCAGATGCTCACGGAAACAGGAATACAACTATTTTGAATTTTGCCTCCTAAACCTGTTCCATTCCCCTCATTTCCACTATTTAACTATGTATGACAAATTGGTGACATATTCCTTGCACTTGTGGTCCAAAAGCCTTCTTTGGAACAAAATGGGCAACCACTTTTTTGTAACTTCAAAAAAAAAAAGTGAGGAGGAATTTAAAAATAGGTCATTAAAAAATTTTTTTTTGCCAATTGAGATACATCTTGATACATTTTTATAAAGGAAAAAAGCCTAAAACTTAAGGATGATGCAACTAGTGAAGCAGCATGAGGAATCATAACAATAGTTTTAAGATGGCTTGTGCTAAGAATAAAAGGAATTCCACAGACTTAAGACTAAGAGAACTTCTATTATTTATTCATGGGGAATTAGCATTCATGCTGTAAATTCAGTTGCAAGGCACAGAGCTTGGAGATTATGTGTTGCCCAAATGGAAAACCTTCACTTCTGGGAATAACATTTCAATGTAAAATGTGTTCTGGACTGCAGCAAGATACTTTACAGACTTGAGAATGTCATAGATCAGAAACAGTGGACTTTCCATGATCCAAGCAAGGAGGTGAAATGAGTCTAAAGATGAGGCTGTCTTTCTGGGACAGAAGATCTGTTACTACTAGTAAATGGAGGCTCCTTGTGAAAAAAAACTAGGGGACAAGTGAATATTGCATTGTCCAAGATGGAGCAATCTGAATGAACTGGACCCAATCCTGTCTCTTGAAAAGAAAACAGGTTCCTTGCTCTAGTTCAGTGATTTTCAACCTGGGGTCTACAGACTATGCCTAAGATTTCCAAAGGGGTCCATACCTCCCTTTGAAATTTTATAGGGGTATGCACATGAAATAAAGGTTGAAAACCACTGCTCTAATTCATCAAGTGTTCAGTGGACTTTCTATCCTCACCAACTTCAGAGCAAAATCAAGGGCATTTGTTGCAAAAATCTGTTACAGACCGTTCCACCTCCTGAAAACAGGTCTACCACAGTTTGCTTCACTCCATTTTGTGGTCTGCAGCTTACCTTGTTTGGTGGCAAGATATATATCCAATGAGTCAGTCGCACAGGGCCATCACTTTGACAGAATTGCTGTGAGGGAGTACCCCCTTGCTTTTTATCAATCTCTATTACATTGCCTGTTAGCATTTTTATCTCTTGACTGATTAAAAGCAGAAAGGCCTTATACCATGTTCACATGGAGTTTGGCTTTCCACATATTCCATCTACCATGGACTGTCATGAGAGACAGAACCTGCAATCACTGACGATTACTAGCAATTGAGAGTTGAAAGAGATCTGTCTTTCACTTCCTACCAATTCAGAGACTCAAACTTTAAATATAAAACGGTTACTTACTTTCTCGTAACTGTTGTTCTTCGAGATGTGGTGTTCATATCCATTCCAACCAGGTGTGTGCATGCTGCGTGCATGCCAGACGGAAGATTTTCCCTTAACAGCATCCATAGGGTTGGCCTCGGTGCCCCTTGGAGTGGAATCCTCCATAGCGTTCAACATAGGGCCCTGCCAATCTCCCTCCCCTCAGTTCCTTTTTGCTGGCTACTTCAACAGAGAGGTAGGAGGGTGAGTATTGGAATGGACATGAACACACCTCAAAGAACAACAGTTACGAGAATGTAAAAGTAACTTTTCATTTCTTCGACTGATTGTTCATGTCCATTCCAACCAGGTGACTCACAAGCCAAAGTTCAGGCAGTGGGGTCGGAGTCATCTATAGATTGCAGCACAGCATGTCCAAAAGCTGGTCGAGTAGACCTTTCGGCCAAAGCGGTCCAATTTTTTGGCATCCCTGTTTTTAGGGGTGAAGCCCTGGAAACCTTGCCACTCCCTTTAATTTGCCACACTGACCACCAAAGAATCTGGAGGAGGATGGGTGTAGAGGTGTTCATATCCCATAGAAGGTACGAAGTATCGTCTTTTTGTTTTCCTAGCCATAGGGGCCAGAGACGCAGGGATCTGCCACAGTTCTGGAGGTGTCTGCCACAGTTTTAATTAGCGGCAGAGTGACCCTGGATGGGCCCAAGGGAGCAAGTATGTCCACCACAGAGTCCACATCCTCCTTTACTTTCTCAGTCTGAATTCCCAGGCTTTGAGCAGCCCTTTTCAGCAGCTGGAGAACCCGGTTGTCCTCGAGAGCCAAGGATGTTGATGTCCCCGCGACTGCATCGTCCGGCAATGACGAGGAGGAAAGGACGGGTAGTGGACCCTCCTTGCTACCCTCAGTCCCTTTGGGGTCCCGTGGCACACGGTACTCAGGTTGCGGTGCCAATGCTGATGGATAATTCGGCACTGCGACCGGTGATGGGGCTGACAAATTCTGCCGAACCAAGCTTGATGGTGTTGGCAGGGTCAAAGATGGAGCTCCCATCGGTGCTGTTGTCTGGAGACGTGGAGCCAGAGCTGGTTATGTCAGTGGTACCCCTCCCTCAGACAACAGTGCTGCTGGCAGCAGCATCTGTGCTGGCATGATCAACGCCAAAGACACTGACACAGACCTGGATCTCGGGCCATGAACTTGACCCTAGCTCTGATGGTAAGCCCAAGGTGTTCAGAAAGGCCATTGTGAGGGCAGTTGTCATTGTTGCTGCCATGGTGCCGGATATCATTGATGGCTTCTTTGGGACCTGGACCTCTTGCTCTGCAACTTGCTGGAGCGAAAAGAGTCTGCCTCCGACTTTGAAGACTCCGAGTAGGAGGACCACAGAGGAGAAGTACCCTCGGTCGCCGGTGAGCGGTGCCACGAGGCTGGGGAACGGAGCAGCCCTTCTCTCTGCATGGACGGTGCTGGGGGAACCCGAGGTGGAGATTGGTAGCCCATCATGGCTAGTTTGCCCCTGGAGTGGAGCGGGGGGCGAGCGGTCACCGGCAACTTGTCCCTCCTCTGCGGGGAGAACAGTGTTGGTAGGCGCAGTAGGTCTGAGGCCGCCTTGAAAACTTCTGGTGTCAGTGGGAGCTGTATGTCCTCCTGGTGGTCTGGAGACCGGGGCAGGTTTGGACTTGACTGGACCCCGACTGGGGCAGGAGTCAACGAGACCTTAGAGGGAGGCAAGGGAGGAGCAGCTTGTCCTGACTCGCTCGTGAACGCCACCAGGTGGGGTGATTGGCCTCTCACCGGTCTCCTCCTCTTCATAGGTACCGGGGATAGGAAGTGGTGCCATACGGAGGCAGATTTCTTATGGCCTGAGCCTTGGCGGTGCCAGGCCTTAAGAGTCTTTTGACGGGGCTATTTCATGTGCCATCAGTGCTGGAGCACTGCACACAGATGAGGACGGGTTCCGGATCGGAGTGTGGCCGTAGTTCCGCCTCCATCAACAGAATTTTTAGCCTCTGTGCACAATCTTTAAGAGTTCTGGGACGGAAACCCTTGCAGATATGGCACTTCTCCTTTTGGTGACTCTCTCACTGAGGCACCACAAGCAGGAAGAGTGAGGCTCACTCTTAGGCATAAACTTGCTATAGTTCTCGCAGAACTTAAACCTTGGAGACCCGGGCATACCCCAGGAAAGGAAAAATGTTGTCAGGAGGGAACCCCCCAAACTAACTAACTACTATAACAAACAACTTAACAATATGAGAACTATATACACAGTGCTAAATCACTTGTTGCAAAAGCGAGCAAAGTTCCATTTAGCTGTCACCAGCGGCAAGAAGGAACTGAGGGAGTGGGTGGGGGGTTGGCAGGGCCCTATATTGAGCACCATGGAGGCGCCACTCCAGGGGGAGCCCAGACTGACCCTACAGACACTGCTAAGGGAAAATCTTCCAGCTGGCATGCACGTGGCATGCACACGCCTGGTTGGAATGAACATGAAGAACCACTCAACGAAGAACCAGAAGTACCCTTGTCGCGTTCACCTGCCAACCTATTACTGTAACTCATCTGTCATTACGTATGTAGAGGAAGCCCTGAGGCCTATTAGTCTCTTCTCTGGAATGAAAACCTTTATTCCTTTAAGTGCGGAGTATCCTAGACTGTTCAAATAAAGGCCCATCTTTAATACATTGCTTACGAGAGATCTGCGAATCAGTTTAGCTATACATCGGTTAGATAGCTGATCATTTAAGATTTTGTTTTTTTTTAAATCTTTGAACCTTCAAGTTGTGTAACAGCCAATGATCTTATTTTTGTTATCCTTGTCTGCCCTCTTTCTCCAGTCTTGCTCACTTGTTGCATTTTGTCTCAGCTAGACTGTAAGCTCTCCCAGGCAGAGACTGGCACTGTTCATATACAACAGGGACCACATCCTGTACGAAGCTTCTCATTGTTACTGCAGTACAAGTAATCAAAGGCTGCTGCTTTTGAGGCCAGTAATGAACACTTCCACCTGAATGCATTGTTCTTTGTTGAACTCTTTGTACTTGAAGATTTTTTTTAATTTTTCAGAGAACTGTCAATTCATAATCCACTAACAATCCAGCATTTATGCACCTGTGTTCAGAGATTTGGGATGTAAATAAAAAACCTGATCCTCAATAGGAAATCTGGGAGAGATGACAATTAGAGCTCCCACTGTTAGAGGCAAGTGCTCTGAGAACCAAATGAAAATATCCAAGCTGGAGCTACAATCATTGCTTGGGCCTTATCCCTTTTTGCTCTTTATGATCCTTTGAATATGAAGTAATGGAGAAAAGATACACACAATACTGTCTGGAATCCATAATTCTTGCCATGTCTGGAGCAAAAGTGACTGTACTTTGTATTGTCTTTCATGAGGAAGAAGCTTCATTTGTGGGTCGGTTGCTCCGTCTCTAGAAGAAAGACATAACCATAGTGTACTTGAGGGACTGAATGGGTTGGTTGGTATATTTCCTTGCTGAAATGTCTTTTTCACCAACATGAAGAAGCAGAGGCAATGTTGGCCCTGCACTGTAGACATCATGCCTAGAACCTTGGCCCTCTCCTGACAAGACTAATGTGCTCCTTCACCTATGACTGATGTAGCGAATGACTGTGATACTGGACTGATCTGTTCCTGACTTGAAAGAAGCTTTGAAAGTCAGTCAGACTATACTGTTTCAATACACTTGTGAAATTTTGACTCAGGATCTCACTTTGAATTCAAATTGTTCAGATCTGATCCTTTACAGGCTCCGAGTATGTCACCAGTGAGTGTCCTGAATCTTTAGGACTTAGTTGCTATTGATTCCATGCTGGCATTGTTGCTGGCACACTATCCTTAACCAGACCTGCAAAAGCCACCATTAAAATCTAGCAGTCTGTCATATAGGGTGCAGGAAGGCATATCTCCTGAAGCACCTTGCTGTTTTGTGACTGGTATCCCACAAGCTATTGATTCCTGAATATCTTGGAATCTGTGTTTGGGGCAGGGGAGGTTTCTTTTGTGAGTTTGGAAGGTAAGTGGACTTGTGTATATATAGAATGAAGAACTGCTCCTAAACTCTACAAACTGTGTTTAGGTGGTTCAAGGGGTTTATGCTCAATCCGAGGGCAGCTTGGATCCTTAATAGAGATGCTGATCTGTGGCAGCAGCTAGCCATGTTTGACCATAGAGAGTCCAAAGAAAGCACTCTGTACTTGTCAAGAGTTCTGGCCATACAGAACATTAGATTTGATTAAAACGGATATCCTATCTGTAGAAAACCCAAGAAATGCAGTCAGATGTAACTAATTTTTCTTTCTTCTGGAGTTCTTTGAATACAAAGACTTTGAGCTAGGCATCAAGCTTTCTTCTCTTGCTAAAGACATTGCTGACTACAGGCAGCTAGGCTCCTCAGACTGCACATATAAAGTCGTCTTCTGATGTAGAGATTAAAAACCATTCACCATAAAACAGGACATTATTCTGAGCAGTGAAATTATTGGTTACTGACAGGCATAAGTGTCAAGCAAGATGGGGACAATCTGCACCCAGACTTCCTATTGGGATCATTTTTTTCACACTACACATATAAAAGTAGCTGGATGAAAAATACAAGGATAACCTTACAGTAAGCTAGACACAGAACTAAAGTCAAGTGTGGAAGTCTTGCAACAATGCAGAAACTAACTAGTACAACTACATTTGTCAGTGCTTTTTAAGGCACAACTAAAGAGGGAGGGACTTTCTGACAATGACAGGGAATTCAGGAATGGTTATGATGTAGTTCCTTTTCTATCCTTGAATATTCAAAGTTATGAAGGGGCATATGCAAGGCCTCAACTATCTTTGCTTTTTAGAAGGTTTAGACTAGATACCAACATTGCAAACACATCCCAGAAATAAGGATCTGAAAATACTCCTGACTAAGGGACAATTCCTTCTCACAGATAGCATCATTTAACCTTGATTTAAAATCATAGCAATGAGAGTGTGTAGTTCTGTTGACACGAGATCTGGGTTCCGTCTCAATTTCTATATTGTTTTGGGTCAGTCACATAACCTCTCTGTATCTGTTTCCCCGCTTGCAAAATGGGAGCATATTTTCCCACTGGGGCAGTCTTCAATAACAAATTGTAAAGAGCAGAGAGTGTATACAACTCAAACTCCTAGTTCCCTCGGCCATCTGCACATCCCCCTAGGCTAAAAGGGGCATCGTGGTTGAGAAGCTGGCAGGGTCAACTTGCTGCAGCAACTTCTACTAGAACCTTTGTTTCCTATGGACATTAGGAAAAGGTTCTTAATCAGTTTGGAGTACCAGGCATATGCAATTACCTTTTCTATGAATCTAGAATAAAAAAATTCTTCTTTAAAATACACAGAAACAGAGCTTAGCAAAAAAATGGACATGCCAAATCAAAACCAGTTTCTTCCAGAATAAAGCTGTGCACTGCTCCTTAGGGAATACGATTTCCTTGTCTAACTTCAACCTCCAAACTATTCTGGATACAGGACTCTTTAAAAATAAATAGTGGAATAAGAAAAATATCCTTCTGCTCTCCGCCGCGTTTGAACCTTTTTTACTCTCATTTCTCTAATACCATCTTCAGCTAGAGACCAAGCACAAAGCATTTTCAAGACCAAAAGTGAAAGCTTCAAAGAGTTGTGACTGAAAACAAGGCATTAGATTAGGAACTATGATCTAACTAAAGACGGTCATGCCCACATTGTAAGAGGGTGCACTATGGATACTTCTGGACTTTTCATTATAAAAATCCTCTCATTGTTATTACTTTTTAAAAACTTTTCGTCAAAATCAAACAATCATGTCAGTGTCTATCAAGCCATGCGCTCCTTTCTTAGGGCTTGGCTACACTGGCGCTTTATAGTGCTCTAACTTGCTGGCTCAGAGGAGTGAAAAATCACCTCCCTGAGCGCTTTACAGCACTAATGTGGACAGACTCTGAGCGCTGGGAGCAACGCTCCCAGAGCTTGGAGCTAATCCCCTTGTGGAGGTGGATTACCAGGCACGCTGGGAGACCTGTCTCCCAGCGCTCACGCGTGGCCACACTCACACTTCAAAGCGCTGCCGCGGGAGCTTTCCAGTGGGAGCGCTTTGAAATTTCAAGTGTAGCCAAGCCCTTAGATGGGAAAGGTGAGTAAGAGCTTCTGATAAGCTGTTTAGTTAGAGCATGTTTAAAACAAATTAATATTTTTAAAGATCAAGACACTGCCTCCTTTGACTTTTTCCCATTTAACACTTCCTTTAATGTTGAAAAGTTACCCTGAATGCACAGTGAATACACTTTAGACCTTACATATTTATAGAAAGTATCATAATAAAATTGACATTGCCTATTTTCAAGGACAGTTTGTGTCTATCCAACATTTATACAAGCACTTCACAAACAACATATACATAAAAATTTCCCCTGAATGGTTTATGGTTGAATAGACTAACAGCGCACAGCAATTCTATACAAGTTTTGGCCAGAAAGATAGGAAGAATACTGTACCCAGTTGAAACTACAGGTGGACTTTGGTAAACAGATTGTATTTCCCAAGTTGAAACTTGGCCAGGACACCAAAGCCAAACACCTCTACAATAAAAATTGTTGGGGGATTTGCACATAAGTGATCTGAATCTCTAACTTACATCACAGCCCAAAGATGATACCTTTCAATAATAAACTATCCCTAATAGGATGGTGAGGTGTTGGCTTTGATAAGAGTGCCATGTAGTGCATCATCAAATCCTCAGTACCCTTGTTTTTTTCTTGGATAGGAGGAAAGCTCTTACCGGACAGGTCTTATCCAGAATCTGTAAAGGGCATAAATCGTGCAAGAGGAAGACGTTACAAGACAATCAAATTCTATGGTTCCAGTGTTCTCCTGAATGAATAAATTCTGTACTTGATTAATAATTCCAAAAAAGGATAGCAGAGCTCTTATCTGGGTCTCTAGAGATTTAACATCCTTGGCATTGTATCCAGAAGGAAGGAAATTTCTCACTTCCCCAGCTATTTTGGTTATATAAAATCAATTGCTGGATAGCTAACTGATCCATGAATACAAATTGAAGTGATTACATTGGTCTACAATTTTTTAGAAGTCGTCTGCTTCAGAGATAAAATGTGATATTTATTATGTATTTTGATGTGCTGAATTCAAATATGACAATTAAAACAACTGGCTACTGTTTCTAAGATATTTAAGTTTTTACATTTTATGTCTATGTATATTGTGTAGATAGAGTTTTAATCATAAATTGTAAACCTAGGTCTTTTCATGTTTATGGTTGCTTTACATGATGATTTCACCTGTCCTGTTTATGTAACACTTTAAAAATCAGCAAAAGGGTTATATAAATAAAATGTATTATGAAACAAAAGGCAAAAAACTATTATGTACATAGTTTACTCCTATTCAGTGTCTACTCGGCGCTTCTTGGCTTGTCTCTTGTATTTATTAAATGGAGCATCTCTTGTCACTGTCCAGCAATAGTCTGCAAGCATTGATGGGCTCCATTTGCCCTGATAGCGTTTCTCCATTGTTACAATGTCCTGGTGAAATCGCTCGCCGTGCTCGTTGCTCACTGCTCCGCAGTTCGGTGGAAAAAAATCTAGATGAGAGTGCAAAAAATGTATCTTTAGTGACATGTTGCAACCAAGGCTTTTGTATTCCATAAGGAGGTTTTCCACCAACAACCTGTAGTTGTCTGCCTTGTTGTTTCCGAGAAAATGTATTGCCACTGCCTGGAAGGCTTTCCATGCCGTCAAATGCATCATCTCGAAGAAGTTCACGAATCTGAGAACCAGCAAAGACACCTTCCTTTATCTTAGCTTCACTTAAACTTGGAAATTTTCCATGGAGGTACTTGAAAGCTGCTTGTGTTTTGTCAATGGCCTTGACAAAGTTCTTCATCAGACCCAGCTTGATGTGTAAGAGTGGTAACAAAATCTTCCTCTATTCAACAAGTGGTGGATGCTGAACACTTTTCCTCCCAGGCTCCAATGACCGTCGGAGTGGCCAATCTTTCCTGATGTATTGGGAATCTCTTGCACGACTATCCCATTCACAGAGAAAACAGCAGTACTTTGTGTATCCAGTCTGCAGACCAAGCAAGAGAGCAACAACCTTCAAATCGCCACAAAGCTGCCACTGATGTTGGTCATAGTTTATGTACCTCAAAAGTTGTTTCATGTTGTCATAGGTTTCCTTCATATGGACTGCATGACCAACTGGAATTGGTGGCAAAACATTGCCATTATGCAGCAAAACAGCTTTAAGACTCGTCTTCGATGAATCAATGAAGAGTCTCCACTCATCTGGATCGTGAACAATGTTGAGGGCTGCCATCACACCATCAATGTTGCAGGCGACAAGATCACCTTCCATGAAGAAGAATGGGACAAGATCCTTTTGACGGTCACGGAACATGGAAACCCTAACATCACCTGCCAGGAGATTCCACTGCTGTAGTCTGGAGCCCAACAGCTCTGCCTTACTCTTGGGTAGTTCCAAATCCCTGACAAGGTCATTCAGTTCAGCTTGTGTTATGAGGTGTGGTTCAGAGGAGGAGGATGGGAGAAAATGTGGGTCCTGTGACATTAATGGTTCAGGACCAGAAGTTTCATCCTCATCCTCATCCTCTTCCTCTGACTCAAGTGAGAATGATTCTGGTGTATCAGGAACCGGCAGTCCTTCCCCGTGGGGTATTGGGCATATAGCTGATGGAATGTTTGGATAATGCACAGTCCACTTTTTCTTCTTTGACACACCTTTCCCAACTGGAGGCACCATGCAGAAGTAACAATTGCTGATATGATCTGTTGGCTCTCTCCAAATCATTGGCACCGCAAAAGGCATATATCTCCTTTTCCTGCTCAACCACTGGTGAAGATTTGTTGCACAAGTGTTGCAGCATATGTGTGGGGCCTACCTCTTGTCCTGATCTCCAGTTTTGCAGCCAAAATAAAGGTGCTAGGCTTTCTTAACCATAGTGGTTATACTGCGCTTTTGTGATGCAAAAGTCACTTCACCACAAACATAGCAGAAGTTATCTGCACTTTTCACACAAGTACGAGGCATCTCTGCTCACTTTAGCTAAACAGAAATGTGTCCCTTTGCAAAATTAAACACTGACAAATAAGAGAGCATGACACTGTATGATTTCTAGAGCTTATATAGGGCAATTTGTTCAGCAGAGTGATGTAAGCTTCGTTATGATTATATCATCCATGACTTCTAGGAATAACATGATGCAATTCGTATCATGTATGATGCAATACCAGCTTCAGATTGCATCATTCATTGTTTTGCCTAAAAAGCAAGTACTATCCAAACCCAGTCATAGATTTATTCATAGATCCCGTCAAAGATGTATTTTAGTCATTTCTGGTTTAAATTGAGATTCCTTCCCTTATCCTCCATCATTCCGATGTCAAGGGTCGTATATGCTGACCCAATAGCATATCTTGAAAACTAGAGCCAATCAACAATTTTAAGCATCATTTTCGTTCTCAGTGACCCAGAATTAGTAAAGTTTGACTACATTTATTTCAGAAGCATTTTGGCTGTAGAGCAGTGTTACACTTGGACTTAGATGGTCATTAGAGTTGCTTATTTATATACACGAGCAATAACTTATGAGTAAATATACATGTAAATTATTGCTAGGTCTCCATAGACCTTTTATATATACAAAAATGCTTTTAAAAATTGACACTTCTTGTTAGATAAAGACTTACTCAACTTTGTATTGGCATCATAACTGATAAGTGCCAATTCTGTTATGATAGTGCCAGCAGCATGACAGGTTCAAGAAATTTGGGCCTTGCGAAGTTATGTGTTGGGAGAAGGGGAAAGAGATACAAGGCCCAAGATTGTGTGACTACCCCACCATCTACCTCAAACTTTTATGCTTTGTAATCTAGGAGAGTGAGGTTCAATTTATGAAAAATGGGGAAAATAGGGAATGAATCAAGAACTAGTGGAATAAAAGATAGAGGATTATTTGTAAAATAAAGAAAATCCTGCAACATGCCCCAGCAAGAATAGTAATCAAGGTGGAGACATCCTAATGATCTAGGTTCAAGTTGCTATCAGACAGCAGTTAGCACAAAGCCACTGATTCTATACACAGTAAAGAAGCAAATCCTCTAGACCGCATAGTAGCATTTCAACCTGTCACTGGCAGGGCACACCTCCACCCCAATTACCCACATGTTGCAGCTTTGGCAGCAATTGTCTGAATCGGCCTTAAACAACAGAATTCTAAAGGATGAACTGATGTCATGGCTGACTTATGTAGCTAATGTTTTAAAATGAAACTGTAATAAAGGCACACAAATTGAAGTTCTGGTTCCATATGTGCTCTGTTCTATTTCAGGGGAAGTGTTCACTATAAGCATGTTTCACAACTGATCTTAATTTGCTTACTTTCCCTAATCTAGAAACCTGTCTTACTAAAAACTACAATTCAAGGAGAAAAAAGCATGAAGTCTTCAGTTAAAGTAAATGTAAAAGTGGATTTGGGGGAAAGTGCTCCTCCAACTCCAACACAACCCCAAGTCACGCTAACCATCCTTTTAATCAAGTTGGGTTGTCCGATTGTGTTGATGTGGCTCTGGCACTTAGCGGGGGCCAACACAAAACATAAGTTTCCTTATGCTGAAGGTAAGCTAATGGCAACACAATGCACAGCAATGCAAGCAAGTAAGCTTTGGCCCCATCACTGGGACTTCTGTGGGTTCAAGGAATGCTGGAGGAAGGACACCTCCAGCTACTCTTATACAATTAATTAGCCCCCGTTTGCATTAGCAGATACCTGCAGCCATGATTCTCAACTGCCCTCATTCCTCTTGCATTGGCTTGGAACAGTGTTGGTGGACTTTGCAGAAAGGTACATCCATCCTTCCTCAGTGGGAGAGAGGAGGAGTGCAAAGTGAGCCTGTAAAGGGATATTATTCTTAGAAAATGTGACCCTCACCACTGCCCTGTGGAGGCCACATCCATTTAGCTTTTTAGCATACCAAGACTGTGAGATGAGGTACTCTTGAACAGGCCAAAAGAGAGAGGTCAATAGTTAAAAAAACAAAAGAAACCCCAAAACCTACCCTCCATTGCATTCTTATTTAGGAGAAAAAAAGATTGAATCCTGGTATACTATAAGGCAATGGAGAGCACCAGGCCAGGCCCAAGTATATTTCTGTTTCAAGTTTTTTTTTCTTGAGGATTCCTTCCTTCATTTTCTTTTATTCTTTCTTCCTCACTCTAGCCCACAATGCCCTGTGCAGACACTTCTTACCTATTAAGTAGTGTTGGTTGTGAAGTCCATCAATACTTTTCAAAGTCTGAGGCAGAGGTGAATCAATCACGAGCTGTAAGTTACTTCTCTTTAGGTAAGATTAGCAATGCTAATCAATGTTGGTCTAATGAGCAAGAAACCTGAATTCTGATTCTATTGCATGGTGCTGCTACTAAACATTTTTAGTATTGTCAAAATCCCATTGCACCTTTAAGATTGATCAAAATTAGACCCAGCATCCATTTAAAAAAAGTAAGGGTGAGGGCATGTTAAAATTTCCTACCTGTGTTGGGAAAGAAGACTTAACTGACTCCCTAAATTCAAGCACAAGAAGGCACTAGAGCAGGAATCTGCAAATTACAGCCCGGGGGCCAGATCCAGCCTGCAGCTTCGATTGGTCCAGCCCCCCAAGCTGAGCAGGCATGCCAAGCAGGCATATGGAGAAGCTGCCACTGCCCCACCCCCTGTGAGTTGCTGCCGGCAGCCCCATGTGCGGAGGCCAGAGGAGCAAGGGTGGGGGGGGCGTGGCAGCAGCTGGAGGAGCAAGGGGGAGGATTTTGCATATATTTGCATATATTGAATTTGTTCACAGTCACTTCAGCCCGCAAAGCCCTTTCAAAAATCTAATATGGCCCTTGTCTCAAAGTTTGGAGACCCCTGCACTAGAGTCCAATGCACCTGAGCTCTACTGAAAGAGGAGCAAAAGATTCCAGGTTATTCCCAAATCTAGCACTACCCTTTTATTTTTCCTGCAATAAAGAGGCTAAAGTGTTTTTTACATACTGTACACGTAGCTTAAAAGGTTTAGGTTTTGTAGTGTCAGGAATTGGACATTATAGATAAAAGCTAATTCACATCTTTCAAGGGGCTTTTCAGAAATAAAAGAAATACATATATACAGATATATATGAGTTACTTGGCTGGTTTAAAATAAATTTCAGAGATAGAGAGAAATGTTTTGTCATCTGAAAGTGGTAGAAGTTAAATAAATCTACTATAATATAAGGTAGATTAACTGTTTACTATTTGGAACATGTATGTGTTATTTTTCACACTTACATGCCATGAGATTGTCTCAAACCTCTCCAAAAATTCATCATGGCATGAGGTTAGAATGGAAACTGAACATAAACCTTAAAACGGGACACTGTCCCATTGGAAAAAGTGACATTTTTAAGAAACTGTTGCCTCTACTGTTGCAAATGACACTAATATTACTAAAAAGTTTGTGGGGGAGGGAGGATTAAGTATTTTCAGTTTATTTTGTGCCTTTGGAAGCACTTTGTATACAATACATTTAATTAATCCTTTGTATAATCAATTTCTCCTTTTCTAACTATATAAGCTGAAGAAACTTCAATAAATATCACTGGAGTAGAAAAACAGTTATACTTTTTTCTTAAAGGATTTTTTTTTAATTCAGGATATGCAGTTTAAACAATGCTTACTCAGAAAACAGGACTAGTCATTTTCAAATGTTCAATCTGTGTGTTCTTTTAACTATAGCTCCTACTGCATTATACATCACAGAAAAAAGATCTACACATATGTAAGTATACAGACTGCATATACACACCAAAAGTCATTTGTTATGAATTGACAGACAAAAAGTGAGTTGACATCAATGCTAGGGTTAAACTAAAAAGTATCACCTGAGCACAACCTTTCCACCCCTTTCTGAGTTGGCATCCAAATAATCTCCATTTTGTCCTGACTAGCTTTACCCTACACTATTCTGGGGAGAAATGTTGTTCTGCTACAAAGACAGAGAATAGAGGGAAAAAATACAAGACAGAAAATGAATAACAATTTTTTTTAAAAAAAGTAGCCTATAAACATTTTCCTAACCATAGCTGGGGAAAGAGAAGGTGGTAGACCACAGACACAATATAATTTTATTTTGTATAGAATGTCTTGAATACCTATTGTATCGTCCCCACAGGTATCAGAGATATACACCAGCAGAAAGTAGAAAAATTAAGACTGATAGTGGCAAAGGAATAGGAGAGATGCTGTTGGGGGAGAGGAGAAATTAACCCATTTTTTCACTAGATGGATACTTAAGTGCAGTTACCCATTTTTGGCAACAGCCCCACAAAAACACATACATTTAAACCCCATAATGAGCTCATCCCTTCTGGCACTCCTCAGCATGGAGCCAGTATTTTGCAGGTACTTTCTTCAAGTGGCCTCATATTGCCTGCATTCACCCTTCTTTTTGCATGACCCATATAAAAGCTTGTCTGTCCATACCATGACATTTCCCAAAAATCTCACTCTCCCTTAGGGCACACGCCAAACAACATACCACAGAAGCCTGTGCCAGTCTCATTAACCTAAAAAGTGCCTTCCATTTTCAGCATCCACCCTTTTCTCCCCATATCATAAATCTTCCCTCTGGCCTGTCCTCCTAACCAGTCTCACTTTGCTGCTGACTGCGACCCTCTCCCAAACCACAGCCTTATTCCCAAAGTTCTTCACAAGATGCCCATCTTTGGCACATGTACAG
Source organism: Dermatemys mawii (assembly GCA_007922305.1). Classification (NCBI taxonomy): domain Eukaryota; kingdom Metazoa; phylum Chordata; order Testudines; family Dermatemydidae; genus Dermatemys; species Dermatemys mawii. The sequence continues at coordinate 2,310,133 of ML677376.1, read as the reverse complement.
CCCCCAACCATGTCTCTGCCACCAATGATCTGTCTTTACCTCTGCTGCCTGCCTCCCTCGGGCAACTCCCAGGACGCACCCTTACCTCCTCCCTGCCCTTCCACCCCCAGCTTTGCCCATGTCCCTGGTACATCCAGAGCTCGGTTCTCCCTTTAAATGCCTCTCCGTCCAGTGCTGGGGCTTCCGTAGGCCAGTCTTCCCAGAATCCCCTCCACCCTTCTCCCTGCCCCCACTCCTGGAGCCCTGCCCCCCTCAGAACCCACCCCACCCCCAGCACTCGGCCTCCTTGGTGCCCTTCCCTCCCCACCCTCTTCCCTCAACTCTTCCTGGTTCCCTCAGCACAGCACTTCCTCGGGCCTTGCCCCCGCCCCTTTCCTCAGGCCTTGCCGGCCCCCCCGTCTTGGCTTTAACCCACCGCTCTCCTCAGCCTCGGGGGCCCCCTTTTCCACTGCCCCCCTTCCTCGGGCCCGTCCCCACATCCTAGTGTCCCCCTCCCTCATCGCTGCCGCCCCAGTATCCCCTTCCCCCGACCGGCCCCCCCGGCCCCTCCCTTCCTCCGTTCCAACGCTCCCCTTTCCTCAGCCCCGGTGCCCCCCTTTTCCTCAGCCCAGCCCCCCTTCCCTGTTGCGCCCTCTCCCCGGACCCCACAGGCTGGTGGGGGTAGCGGATGTCACTCACTCTCCTCAGCCCCCTCAGAGCCGCCTCCTCCTCCTCAGCGGGGCCCGGGCCGGACTGGGGCCGTGGGGGGAGGGGAGGCGGCTCCCTCAGGTGGCCACTGACAGGAGGAGGGAGGAGGAGGAGGGGGCTGCGCGCGCAGGGAGACCCGCCTCGCGCCGGGTTCCCTCCCCCCGGCGCCGCGCGCCACCGGCGGCGCGGGACTCCCAGGGTGGCGCGCGCGCCACCAACCGTCACCTCCTCAGGACGCTTTTCCCGCCCACACTAGTTGCTAGGCAGATTTTACAGACTGCCCCTCCGCCTCTCGCTGGAGAAATTTGACAGCTCCGACAGCCAATAAGGAGGGAGGATTATAACCCCGCCAACCAACCAGCTAGGGTCGGAGGGGGAAGGGCGTGTAAAGCGGGAGAGGGGGGCAGACCGGCCTCTCGGTAGATGGTGATCGACAGCCAAATCAGCCAATGAACAAACCGGGAAGCGGATAAGGGGCTCATCAGAAGTGGGGCTTTGGTTTAAAAGGGCTGGGGCTGGCGGTGTTTAATCATCGTAGGGTGCGATGGAGGATGGGATTGCTGGGGCGGAGAGGGCTGTTGGGGGGCAGAATGGGGGGTTGGGTAGTGGAGGGAGGCTAGCGGGGGGGAATGGGGTGTTGGGTGGTGATGGGGAACGCGTGGAGGTGCGGGTATTGGGTGGGGTTACTGGGCAGGAGTGGGGGATGGTGTGGAGGATGGGGTTGGTAGGGGGAGAGGTGGTGGGGAGGACAAGACATAGGGGGTGGGATGACCGGCCAGGGTGAGGAGCTGGGAGGATGGGGCACATGGGGGTGTGGGGTAGGGGACAGTATAGAGGATGGGGGTGCTGGGGCAGGGGGGACACTCTGGAGGTACATATAGAGCCAACTGGTCCCTACAGTCTGGTTTGTCTCATTTCCAGCAATAGAATGGGCACACGTCAAACATACAAAATCCTGGTTCCCTGAACACAGCTGTTCCTTTCCAGACAGGCTAAAGGAGGGAGTGGGTTTGTATATTCACCTATCTTTCATTGTGAAAATTAACAACCTTTATCCCTTTGTAGATCTGGGCCTAGGTGCCCACTACAAAAGAGGCTTGGAATTGTGAGCAGAGACTCTGGCTCTTGTTTGCTTCCTGCCGTGTTCAGGGAAACAGGATTTTGTATGTTCTTTGTAAATAAACAGGATTGCATCAGACAAATACGTGACACCATCACTGATTTCCCCTCATGAATGGAACAGCCTGCAAGACCCTGATTTTTTGGTTAACCATTTCAGTCAAAAGGAGTGAGAGCATCTTTCACCTTGCACCATGGGGTGCACACAAGCAGAATCTACCTCCCAGAAGAGGATAACCAAAAATACTGCCATCTTACCAGCATTTCCCTGGAATTTCCACATTACTTTTAGAACACAGAGATGTAGATTTATTTACTTATGACACGTTCCTTTCCTAAGGCCTGGCCATCATCTCTTTGATTTTCTGTCCATCACTTTGGAGATCTTTTATTCCACAAGAAGCAACTGGAACTAATGGCGCTGGGACAAAACAAAAAAGTGAAGCAGGCAAGTGGACATGAGGGTGAAAGGGCAGCTCCACATCCAGTTGTTAGGACAAGCAATAGCCTCTGTAGAAATAGGGAACCTGTTAGGAGTGGCAGACATCTGCCTAGTGTCAATGGTCTCTGGAAGGATCTAGACCAGGGGTCGGCAACCTTTCAGAAGTGATGTGCCAAGTCTTCATTTATTCACTCTAATTTAAGAGTTCGCATGCTTGCTGGTAATGCATTTTAACATTTTTAGGTCTCTTTCTAGAAGTCTATACTATATAACTAAACTATTGTTGTATGCAAAGTAAACAAGCTTTTAAAAATGTTTAAGAAGCTTTATTTAAAATTAAATTAAAATGCAGAGTCCCCCAGACCAGTGGCCAGGACCCGGGCAGCGTGAATGCCACTGAAAATCAGCTTGCGTGCTGCCTTAGGCACCCATGTCAGAGGTTGCCTACCCCTGATCTAGATGCTTCATCATTACCCAAAAAATGAAAATGGACAGAAACAGCCTCCTCTACTTCAAAAGGGCCCTATGTGATAAATATATTCTAACCTAAAAAGGTCATGGCAAAGTGAATGCAGTCCCCATCACACACAAGGGAAAGACCAGGTTAAAATGAACGAACTCATTCAGGGAATTTCCTTTCTTGGCCACATGGGTAGAGGCTACAACTCTTCACATTGAAGTGTGCCACTTAACAACTATGGGGAAGCATTCTATGTTTTGATGATTCAGGTAAACTACCTGAACAATCCTTTTCATTTAGGGAAATACGCACTTGAGCAAGCATCTAACCATGCTACAGAGAGCAGAGCTCCAGAAAATGTCTAGTGGCGAAAAGGGTGAGGGATCTGGATTTCTGAGTTCATTTCTCACTTCTACTACTGATTTTCATTGTGACTTAGGGCAAATCTCAACCCCTCTCAAAACGTGATAGTTTACACATTTGGAAAATGATATAGTACATTATCTCCTTCAGAAACAGCTGCACCTTGTGATCCTTAAAGTGTAGCATAATCTCCACACTGACAAAGATTCTATAGAGCAGTTGATCTCAACTAGGGGTATGTGTACTCCCTGGGGGTACACAGAGGACTTCCAGGGGGTAAATCAACTCATCTAAATATTTGCCTACTTTTACAACAGGCTACATAAAAAGCTCTAGAAAAGTCAGCACAAACAAATTTCATACAATTATTTATTTATACTGCTCTCTATACTATACACTGAAATGTAAGTACAATTTTTATACCAATTGGTTTATAATTATATGGCAAAAATGAGAAAGTAAGCAATTTTTCAAGTAATAGTGTGCTGTGACTTTTTTTATTTCTATGTCTGACTTGGTCAGCAAGTAGTTTGTAAGTGAGGTGAAAGTTGGGGTATGCAAGACAACTCAGACTTCTGAAATGGATGAAGTAGTCTCGAAATGTTGAGAGCCATTGCTATAGAGGAAGTGGGACCAAGTGGCTAGAGCACTAGACTGGGATTCAGGATACCTGTGTTCCATTTCCAACTGTCCTGCCTGGTAATCTTATGCAAGTCACTTCACTTCATCTGTAAAAGGGAGAAAATGAGACTTACCTCCTCTGTAAAGTGCTTTGAGATCTACTGATGAAAAGCGATAAAAGCAAAGTATTATTACCAACCTTCAGCAGTAAACATCCGAAGCAAAAAGGCACCAAACCAACCATAAATTATAGTTTAAATAATTTGCAGATGAGATAACCTCATTTAGAAATGGCCTTATTTGCCAAGAGCAAAGTAAAATATATATTGCAGTCCCACATGTGGAGGACAACTGTACTCTTTTCCTCTCTAAGTTTATTTAGCACCTTTCATAACTTAGGAATTATCCATGATCAGTCTTGTGTGTATAGAAAATGTCACAAACTTTCCTTGGGTGACAATAGAAAACAAATAAAATTAAAGTTTTAGTGTACTGCAACATCATTATTCTTTCCGTGCATCCCCATTGTATATTCACTCAAGGTTTATGTTGAGTGGTACATACCACTCTCCAGTGCTCTGGTTCCTCCTGGCATTATCACAGGTACATCATAGGCCTCTACTAAATAGCTTGCTAGAGCTTCATAGCATTCAAGGGTCTGTTTATAAGTGCTGAAACATACTCTTTCATTACTTTGGTGCTCAGGAAGCAATTCGAACTGATAATCACACACTGGCAAGGCTGGAACTTGTAAACCTGAAAGACATATTCATTATTCTAAATTAAGGCCCACAGCAACACCTGGTGGCTGTGGGTAGACTGCAAGATGAGGCAAGATCATTTGTGATAGATCAGACTGCAACTGTCAGAATTACAGAGTGACTCACCCCCACTTCCTCTTTGTATCTAGGTCAGGGGTTTTCAAATATTTTCATGCCATGGACCACACCTTTTACCAGAGGGGCCATTAGACAATCTTCTCGCCAAGAACTTTGAAAGGGATAAACTCTTTGTGCTCCAGTCTCTGAGCCAACCTGTAACTAATGGGGATTAGAAGGAAACTTTCTTGGGGTAGGGGACAGAGAGAAGAGGTGTTATTGCATTACTGCCCTTTGTACGGTTTCTTCCATCTTCTCAAGCATCTGAAACTGGCCCCCAGCAGATACAGAACAAGGAGGAGTATTGGTCTGATGCTATCTGGCAAGTCCTCTGTTCCCATATTTTCATGGACTAGCCTTCTTCCACTCTGTGATCTTGAGGGTAAGGACCCTGTGGCAACTGGAACAATTACTTACATGGAAGAGCATTTAGAAAGCATTTCAACGTGCCCCCAGATGGCCCACAGACAAATTTCAGGAGCTCCTATCTTTAGACACCCTGCTTATGAACTTGTTAATGCAGTATGGCGTTGGGCAAGTTTAAAATCACTGTTTTATTTTCATCTGTTACAAGGGAAATGATAGGAACTGGACTTTGTTTTAAAAGGTTTTTATTTTTACACATTGAAACTTGTCTTTCACCAGCTAATTTACACACACTAACAGTTCTTTCTGGGATTAGATGGATCTTTAGATCAGATAATTCAGGTGCTTGTTTCAAAGAAATAGGAATAATTAATACTGAGCTCTTGTCTAGTTCTTTTCATCCACAGATCTCAATGTTTAACAGAGACAGGTAAGTATTCCCCCCATTTTACTGAGGCAGGAAGATGAAGGGACTTACTCAAGGTCACAAAAGAAGTCAGTAGAAGAGCCAGTAATAGAGCCCAGGGCTTCTAGTCCAGTGTCCTAGCTGGCAGAGCATCTGCATAACTAAACAACACATTTGAACAGATTGTACCTGTGATCAGGAAAACTAGTTACTCATCTTCCTTTACCTCATTCTGCATGGAATTTAATAACCTCCATTGACCTTTCCACAATACAATCTTTTTCTAAAACTATCTTGAAAATGGGCAATTTTTCCTAATATAGCTTTACAGCAGGTTTTTCACTTTCAAGCGCTCAATTGTAGTTCTCAAATGATTAACAGTTTAATAGCAGTAATTCACTTACAACTAGTTGTTACTCTAGTTAATGACTCTTAGGCTTAAGAGCCTCTGGCTTCACCTCATGCTACTGAGAACCTTACAGTTAACTACTGAGGATGACAAATTATTTTGAAGTTATACTTTCACACACATTTGTTTGGGTTCTCCAACTTGTGCTATTTCATTGTGTTAGCATCAGGGTTTAAAGTAGTCTTTAGCACAAGAATTGTTACACCACCTAGTGCAGTTTATTTAAAGAAAGGTGTAAAGAGTGTTTTGCTATCCTGCTTGATCAGAACTTTGATTAGTCTAACATTGTAATAGGCAGAGAGCTCTGGAGTACAGACAAAGACATGCGCTAATGGAGCTCTCATTCAGCTCTGTTTAAGACTGTGTGGTCCATTTTACATTAATAACTAGACATCCTGCATGTCAACAGTTAAGTGTAAAAAGCTAATATAGGCTGGCAAGCTGCTTACTCCTAACAAAAGAAATGACCCACAGCAATTGAAGAGAGTGCCTGGTTGCCCCGTTAATGAAGTTATATCAGCAGCTGGAATGCCTCTGTGCAGCTCCTGGTGAACAGGCTGCAGTAATTTGCCTGCATGTAAACTGGGATGTTTGTAGGGCAAGCACCTAACTAGTGATAACTAACCCTTGCAGCTCAGCCACAAGGACACTAATCATAGTGCCAGGTATGATGCTGAGCCGATCTGTAGTGATAACAGGGCTCTGGGAGCAATTGTGAAGGACTCAGGGCACAGGTTGTGTTCTCATCCATCCTCCCTGGATTCCCCTTTAGTCTCATTGTTTCAGATGAGTGGAGAGAGTGAAAGCGGACACAGCCCACAAACACACTGGGCAGTCCACCTCAACTACAACACACACTGAAACATTATATTATACAATCAAGGAAAGCATAATCTTGTTAGCTTAGGCATCACGCTTGTTAACAAGTCCTAGAGTTGCATTCATAGTAAAGTTTTGTACCTGATTTTGAGTAGCTGCACCAGTGCTAGTGTGTAAATATCAGCATAGACCAGGCTCAGGCATTTTTAGCCCTGTGTCATGAAACCCCTGGTTCACACCCTGAGACAGGAACAATCAACAGCAGCAAAACGAGGGGCAACCTCACACTGAGCAGCCCTCCACCTCCCTGCATGCTGTCACATCACCTCTGCATGTACCTGGCTGGGGTCCTGCTAGGGCACGGATCTCTCTGAACAGTATTTTGTCCCAGAGCAGCAGCACTTTAAACTACTTTCAACACAGATCTGGAGGATGGGTTGAGTTGCTACTTCCAAACAGGAGGCCGTAGTAGTCACAATTACTTACAACTAATGGAATTAGTATTTTATTAAAATTAGAGGTCAGATTAAACTTTATTAAAAATTCTTCTAATATAGAAAACGAGAAGAACCAAACGCAACAAACTAATGCCTAAAGTTACGTTGTCTTCTATCAGTTACGGTATTTACAGTGTTAGACAGAAGTAGTCCTGGTATTTAGGGAAAACTACGAACACAAATACATTGTACAGACCCAATCTAACATTAACATTTCATTGCAGCAAATAATTCAATACACTTGCTCAGACAGATATCAGAACAGTACAGTCAAGTGATACTTCACTTTGTTGTTTCACCAAAGGTTTTTCTGTACAAGCTGAAATACTGATTGGCTCCATGCTCACTCCTCTGGCGCAAAAGAGCTTTCATAATTGTGGCATGAATGCTATATATTATAAATGCTAATAAGGTTCATTTAGCCGGATATGTAGTTTTGTCAGCACCCCTGTACATTAAAGCAAACTGGTATACTAATTAGAATTTCTTTGTCATAAAAGAACATTTACTATCCATTCTCTGGGTAAGTTGAAAAACTGAAATCAAAGAGGTAAAACAGAGTGCTCAACTGCATATGTCTATAGGTAGCAGAACAACTCAAGGCTCTAACACTGTTGTACCATCACACATTTCTGCTTGTGTATGCGTGCGCGCAGGGGGAATAAAGCTCCCATCTACTTTTTCAAGAAGCTGAGCTAATTTAAATGGTCTTTCCCAAGTGTGCCATTTATTAGCTGAAACCTCTGTGAAGTCTGTACTGCAGGAAATGAAAATATAATAGGAAAACACAGTTTCAGACTTATCTATACATATTGAAGTTTTTACACTATCTACATGACAATGATTAAACGTTTCTGTATAAGTTTTACTACTCATTTAAAAATGCTAAAGAAACTGTACATTTTAAGAAGTATATAAAAACAACTTTGTGTATGGTTTAAGATTAACAGCTGTGTTAGTCTGTATCCGTAAAGAAAACGAGGAATACTTGTGGCTCCTTAGAGACTAATTTATTTCAGCATAAGCTTTCATACCCCACGAAAGCTTATGCTGAAATAAATTGGTTAGTCTCTAAGGTGCCACAAGTATTCCTTGTTTTCTTAACTTTGTGTATGTTTCATATAAAGGGAATTAAGGGACAGGAGTCTGAAGACTAGAAATATGCAGAGTTGATCAAATCAATGTAAAGTCAGATCAAGCATTTAACCAAAAATTATTTCTAAATTGTAAATTTCTAGTTTTCTGTTCATCTTGACACACAGATAACCAAAGATACTATGCATTTTAAAATGAGTAAGAACTTAAATTATGAGACCATTATTTTAATCTGCACTACATACAAAATGTATTGAAAAGCAATATAACTATTAAATAATTTAATACACAAGTGTAGTCAAAAAGCATTGTACATTGTAGCAAATGTACATTAAGTTTCGAGATACAAAATTACCAGGTTAATTCAAATTTACACAGTTTGTGAAATTCTGCACACAGGAAGGCAGCAGAGAGCTTGAATTCAAACAGAAGGACCTATGGCTGGTGATACGTCAGTTGTCAACAGATATGAACAAGTATGCCATTCTGTCCAGAGAAGATTGGAAATGTAGCATCACCCTCCTATGTAGAAGCAAGTGTTGGCTAGTCAGGTAACAGCTGAAATTCTCATTGGTTTTTTTCTAAAACTTTACAACAAACTTTCTATAGATAGAACAAAGTAATCCATATGCGCCAAGGTATTTGCCAACACGCTAGAAAATCACCACTGCAAACCAAAAAGCTGCACAGAGGATAATTACACAGCCTCTTCATAACCCTTAGCCTTGAAAACCACTTTCAAGACCTTGGGGCACGATAGCTTCCCCTAAAAGCTTGAAGGCAGTAATGCTACAGGAAGCAACGTACCTGTTTAGTGAATATGCCTGGCTTGTCTGGAGACACTTCATGTGAAACATACCTAATCCTCAGCCCACTACAAGTTTTTGCTTCCTTCCCCCTACTTTACTTCACAGAAGAGGCATTTGACTAACATTTATAACGGATCTCTTTCAGTTGAATGGGAACGTGATGGATAAATAAAGAGCTTAGGGTGGATGACAGGAGCCTAGAAGGAAGGCAAAGGAACAGTGTTTGGATCATCTGAAAAGATTGATCTTTGAAGGGAATTTAAAAATATTTGTATTAATTTGAATATTACAGAACAAGAACGTTCCCTATCAGTGAGACAGCAAGACAGACAGACAGACAGACACACTCCCACCCCATTTTGTAAAGGTTCTATTCTTTAACACACATCCAAATGCAAAGTATAAACACTCCTAAAACAAGATTCTTTCACAGGATTTTCAGCTGACCACCACCCACAGCTGGGGGCACATTATTAAGACAGGTCAGCAACCAGAAGCTGAGAACCATGAGGGTGGGGTGGGGTGTTGAACACCACTGAGAATATGGCCACTTTCCATAAGTGTTTCAATGGCAGATGGTGTCTGTTCAGCACTTTTGGAAATCTGGCCATAGATGTATGAGACATTAATTGCTTCATGCCCCAGAATAAAGGTTGTGGGCTTTAAAAGGAATGTCCTAAGACAGGGGTCTAGATGGCACATGGAATATGGCACCATTCACCTGAACATCAATGGCTGAAATCCAGGCAAAGTGACTGCAGTGACAGCTGCTTGATTGCCAGTGTGAAAACTCTATTGTGCCAGCACTCTTCCTAGTGGCAGATACCCATATCACAATCTGGCACCTCTGCTGGCAGTCCCACTAGAGGCCAGCGACAGAATCTACCTGGTGAGAACTGAGGCCACACTGGTATTGTGGTACAAGCTTGCAATGCTGCTGCCAATGCTGTCTTATGAGGAGAGAGGATTTCTGTCCCCAGAGCTGTCAATCTGGGATCCTTCGTGGAAATGCTGCAAAGTATCAGTGATAGAATTCAAAGGAAATCAGCGAAGTATACTCTATGTAGCGTGCCTCATGATCAACTCACACAACCCTTCTTGGGTACAAGAATGGCATTCCAGTCTGGGCCAAAAAACCCAGATGACATACACTGGAGATTGTGTCGTCTTCTAAATCAGCACAATCACAAATGTTGTGAAACAGTTTCTATTTGTATAACTACGTGAAACAAGGGATACTTATTTGCATAAAAGGTATCCATAAAGCCCTACCAGCTCACAAAGATGCTGTTACCTTCTGAGTTCAGAGAGGTGGGGGGGGAAACTAAGTTTATGCTGCATCAAGTACTGCTCTGCAGGCCTGAAACTGAAGTATCTTCCCCGTACTGTGCATCTAACGAAGCCTAAAATTACCATGGCTTGTGCATCAGTACAGCTCTGAGAACAGAGGTTAAATAGCAGCAGTACAGCAAGCAGAGAGATCACAAAACCCCACCGTTACATGGACAAAACAGATTTTTGTCCCATTTAATAAAATACATATATCACTCAATGGTCAAGTAGTAGACTTTGATTTCAAGAAGGCAAGTAATACGCTATCAGGCAGATGCCAGGTTGCTAAATAGAAGAACCACCCCTAGAGACAAATTTCAAATACACTCCTGCTAGACTCAACAATTTTAAGGTCAGAAAGTTGCCCCAAATGTAAGATTAGCATTTCTCAAAAAAACCACAGGTATTACTGGATTACCAGTAATACTCATTTGGTTAGAAATCTTAATAAACATTTTTTTGATGAACTATGCAGAGCAACCAAAAAGGGGAAACGTATTTAACCCTGTTGATGACTTTTACACCATTCTGCACTAAATATGTTGGAAACCCAGCTATACGCTGTTGACACTGCTCCACAGAATTAACAACTCCCAAACTCAACTCTGCCGAATGGAAATGACCAAGCTGTGACCACATCTTCCCTGTTTTGGTAGGCAGCTGGACAGCACACAGACAGAAAAACACAGTAACTTTACGGCAGCAGGGCTTTAAAAATTGAGGTACCAAAACAGAAAACTTGCCCAGCAAACAGACAATAGTTTGGAAATGCAAAATTTCCCAGGTGAACGTGTTATTTTGTTGTAGGCCTCTTCTACACAGATATTCATGTCAGATTTGGGGACCCTTTACCCTAAACCACACACTTTGTTTTGCTTCTCTTCAACAGTCTAATAGTAAATGAGCTAATTTTTACCTTCATTATGGGATTCCAATACTTCCGGCACTCTCAAAGCCTTGATATAGAAGAAGAATGGATGCCACCTCATGAACCAACTTCTGAAGCTTGTTGTAACCTATGGGTACTCATGATTCTATCCAATTATTCCCAAAGAGTGGAGAGCATAAAAACCAATAAAAGCAGGCATACATCATTTCAGGTAGGGTTTAAATATTTAGATTATGATTACTGTTCCAATGGGAATACATTCTTCATTTTCTGGTATTGTCTTTTTTAAAAACAAACATCTAACCAATTTAAGGAACAAGTGTTCCTCTTTGTCTAAACCTTAATTCTGGACAAGAGGAAAACAAGTTAAAACCAGATTGTGAGTATACACACAAACTAGTTGTATGTTCACACAGGCTACATAAAAGCAGCTTAAAATGCCCTTCTTGCTTTGTAAGTCCATGAAATGTACATTATGTGATTATCAATCCATACCCTACGAGACCCTTGCTAGAAGAGGAATTTGCTTTGTTTTCTTTGCAGAAAAGTTTTTTGAAAAAGTGTTCTGTTTTATTTTCCCCCGTTTTTGGCTACATTTTTTAAGCATTGTCCTTGTAATTTCTCGGTTTCACAGGAGACTGGCCAGGCTGGTTGTGGGTCCATTCTGAGCCTGAAACTGTACAGGAGGCGGTCCATCTGTCCACTGAAAGACAACATACAATATGAAAACCCTATATTCACTATATGGGTGGTGAAAAAAAAATCACAGCTAGGTCAGAAATAAAGAGTTGGCCATATAATATTTACTGAATTAAGATAGTAAGAGTCAGGGCATCAAAATTAGTTGAGAACCAGAATGTTGGACTAATTTTTTTTTTAAATAATCAGCCAGGAGTCCATTACTAGGATACACTACAGAGACAAAATGCTGCTGTTCAAACTGCCAATCATTCCTGGGTCCAATTTAATTTCAGACACTAGTCTCTTACTTTATTTGATTGAGGATTGACAAGCTACTGAGTGAATGCATTTCCTTTTCCTTCCCATAAGAATAGGAAGGTCCAATCCTGAAAGCACTCACACAAGTACAGATTTGATGGATAGGGCCCCAAGTTGAGTTTGTCTGTACAAGTCCATTAAAATTCTTCAGCTACAACCAAAGCTAAATTCCATAACGGCTTGTTCCTCATCCATCTGAATACATTTGGGTGTTTTACATTTTAAAAAGTCTGCTCAAACAGAAAACTAATTTTTGTATTATACATTTTTTCCAATCCACACCATCTAGACTATGCAATCAGAACATGGCTTATGTAAAGCTCGGCAATGCAGGTTAGACATCCAACCGAGGTCACTGGCACAGCACTATCACTGCAATCCTGTGTCCTCTGGGATTGCAGGTTTTATACACACGCTCCTGGGAATCACACAATTGCTGGGGCATCTTTGTAAACAAAAGTTTGTATCTCAAGCATTCCCACCCCTGGGAAATCTCTAAAGGGACCTACTGCAGACTAAGCAATGAAATGATTTCCTCCCATTCTCTCTCTCACTTTTGTCCCCAGAAAGTTAAGACATTTAAATTATTAATAATTTAAAAAATGGATCAACTTCTTTACTTCTTCAAAACAATTTGAGTGTCTGACTACATCAGTGTCAAAATGTTCTAAGTTAGGGAGTCAGAGGTTAAGGTGATTCTCTGGATTCCAAATTAAGACATTGTATTTAGTTCTGCTGGATGTGAATCTAAGTGACTTCAGAAATCTAGCATATTCAAATGGGTAAAAAAATTGAATAGTTTATGGCAATGTCTGCATAGATACAAAATGTGAAATTAAACCAAAACTTAGACTGGCTACCCAAAGACATTTCTATTTAGGCACAGAAAATCTGAAGATGGCAGAAATGTCGACAGTAGTGGATATTTCTTGCAATGTACAAGACAATATCACTCTCAGATTAAAGATCTGGGTGCACTACCATAACCTAACAACATATCCAGAACATAATTAGTTTCTTGCTTTTGAAAGCAAGAACTGTAAGTAAAATGAACCAGCCGATGGGTTACAAAAAACACTTTGCTCATGCAATAATCATGTGACACTCAGGGAAAAGCACACTTGAGAAATAAAGACATCACCAACCTAACAGCCTTTCCGAAAGTTAACTCATTAATTTGACCTCCATTTCTCTTTCCTGTTATAAATCCATTTTAAATATCAGGAAACAGCCTGAAGTTTGGTGACTCACTGAGATACTTGTGTGTTGGGGGAAGGAGTGGCAGACGAGAGAAGAGATCAGTGTGTTGCTTTACAAACACCACTGCTGAAAGATGAAGACTACCTACCGTAATTAGGTTGTGTTCTGGAAGACTACAAGCTTCAATATGGTCCTGAAGAAGCTGCTGTGAAAAGTTCTGATGCATCTGTGCAGCCTCATGAGCATCCATTGCGTTTCCACAGGCTTTGTTCAGATCTGAAAGAGAAAAACGTGGATCGCGTCACATTTTTGTACTGAGAGAAAGATTAAATGGCTGACAGTTTGGGCAGATGGCAGTTTTTATTGCTGCATTAGTGATGTTTATAAAGTTATTTTCAGCAAGGGAGAACAATGAAAAACAATGACACAGGGTTAGTCTACAGCAGAAATACTGCAGTGGCACCAGTATTGCAGCACTGTCTTAGCACTTCAGTGTTCATATTACCTGTGCCAATGGGAACGGTTCTCCCATCAGCATAAGTAAACACCTTCCCAAGAGGCAGTAGCTAGGTTGAAAAAAGAATTCTTCCATTTACCTAGCACTGCCTACACTGGAGTTTAGATCAGCTTAACTATGTCACTAAGGGGTATGGATTTTTCATACCCCTGAGTGATGTAGCTGGGTTGACCTAACTTTTAGTGTAGACCAGGCCAAAGGCTGGAATTTTCAAAGGGACCCAGGGGAATTAGGCACCCAAATTCTACTACCATTCAGTGGGACTTTGACACTGATTAACTGCTAAGGCTTCCAGCCTAAGTACTGTCTACCACACAAAGTAAACAAACTGAAAAGATTGAAAACCTTTCCCCTTTCAATCCTAGTAACATGGGGTGATACCTGTAGCTATAGCAGGCAGATCGTTCAGATGGAAAGGTGAGTTTGAAAATGATGGCCCTTTATAACAAAAATTTACTTTTCTTATTAGTCTACAACTCATTCTAAAGCACTCTGTGATAACTATCATGACAAGATGTATTCCAAGTGCTTTCACCTCAGCTACTTAATGGAAAAGCAAGATCAGACAGAACTAGACCAAAATAGCCAAAAATCCCATAGGCACTCCTTCCTAGTGTTAAGTAGGAATTGCACACTCGCATCTGAGGACAGATTAATCTTCGATATTGTATAAAGTAAAAAATATTTAACAAAATATGCCTAAAATACTTGATTCTATCATACCAGCCACATTTCACATTCCCCACTATTGCACTGTTCTGTTCTGCATAATGAGGGCAGGAGAAAGTTTAACTTTTGCTGAACGGTCCATTATCCTTCTCCGTTTCAAAACTTGAATTTGTGTGCATCTCAAAATTTATACTCTATTTAGAATCATAGAATATCAAAGTTGGAAGGGACCTCCCGAGATCATCTAGTGAAATTCAACCCGCTGCTCAAAGCAAGAGCAATCCCTAATTAAATCATCCAACAGATTTTTACCCCATATCCCTAAATGGCCCCCCTCAAGGACTGAACTTGCAACCCTGGGTTTAGGTGGTCAGTGCTCAAACCACTGAGCTATCCCTCCCCTGACAATATGCCAATAGCTCCACAGGACCAGTAATTCTTACTGGAACAGAAAACATTTGCTTGCTGTCAACCTTTGACAGCATCTCTAGTTTACAGTGCCATCCACTGGAAAAAAGCGTGCAACTTCATGTCTTGGTAACGACAAGAAATTATATTAACCTGATAGTAGTGCTGATTTTAATAGAAGTTGAGTTATAATTTTCTATTACAAAACCCAGACTTTGTGAGGCTTTAAAACTGTGCTGTTTTAATTCACTACAGGCTGAAACTTGGCATCACAATCACCCTATGTAATATTTGCTCATTTAAACTAGTTCATCCCTTTTTAGCTCAGACTTGCCCTAAAAGAACCCAACACAATTCTCGCTCTCACATTATGAAGCGCTGTCTGGTGGGGGAGAGTAGCATTTTGCATACAGGAGTCACGATGTTGAGCGCCCCTTCTAGTAGCTTTGCATCTCTCCACATTTGTCATTAGCCTCTTTTTGGCACTGCTTGGGGACAGCAGCCATAGCTGCCTTCACTTTACATCCCAGGCATTACCTACTTTGGATTCTGCCTTTCCCAAGATCAGTTTCTGCCAAAGATGCCTGCCACTCTCCTCCGCAACCCCATACACAATCCATTTGATTTTGCATGCTGCTCTAATATTAGGTAACTGAAGTTTGTTTCAACACTAAATATCTCCGTTTATACAGAAGATTCTTATCACTATGGCACTCAAGCAGGATGGAAGTTGGTGCATACACAGAATGGGTTCTCAGTGTAGTGTTTCAACAGGTAGTGTTTCAGCTAAACCATATTTAATCTCCAAAGTTAAAGTACAGCTGAAGTTAACTGAATCCAGGTTCACAAGAGAAAAAAATGTAAGTTTTCGGATGCAATTTGAAGACAGATGGAGAATCAGCGAAGCCCAGAAATACAGAATGGCAGTAAATTAGTGGGTCACAGGTCATAGATACTAATGGAAAAGTATCCACATTAAGAAACAAGTGGACCTCTTGTAGGCAGGCCCGGCAGGTAACAGCCATTGAGACAGAGTTCCCCACTCCACTTGAGGTCTCTCCAAGGCAGGGATAAGGCACACTGATGGGACAGTGTGGTGGAAGTTCATACCACACCCGCACTAAGGATAAATTGAGGGTGACAGTCTCCAGGTCTGTTAACACACCTCCACAAGAGCGGCAGGAAAACAGGAGAATGTAAATCCGGCCTTTCTTGCTTGAAGCACTTAATGTGCAGGGCAGTATTTGTAGTAATATGACTATTTATATTAAATTGAAGCTGTTGGGTAAGTCAACTGTAGCATTAACATTGTCTGCCAAGAAACTAGTCAATATTTCTACAAAGCATCCTGCGTCTTAGGGGAGTCAAATTAAATGATATTTATGTATGATGTAGTAGAACAGTCCCCCCTCCCTATTTATGAACACTCTGATCGCAGCAGAAACTATAAAGTGAAACAATCAATACTCTCAGTATCCAGAACACAGGACATGGTGAAGCACAGAGAATAATGTTGAAAAAGGGATAATTTGTGAGAGAATCAACTACATACAAGGAGAAAACATCCTCTAGAATTCTACCTATTCATTCACCCTCTCAGCTTTACAGCAGGCTAACCTGCCTTTTAGTCAAGAACTAGATCAACCTCTCTGGATTAATTTTAACGCTGCTCTTGTGCTAGCCACATGGGATTGCTAGACAGCAAGATAAGATTCTCTCCTATCCCTTTTGCAAGATGTTCATGAAGAGACACTATAAAACTGCAGGCATTAGTGATTCTACTGCTGTAGCAAAACATGCTGGGACGACCTCAGCACCCAAAAAATCTGGGGCTGGTGTCAAGGTTAAAGATTCAATAGGCTCCTGAAACAGCCATTAGCACGCATCTGGTATTTTCTTGGGGTTTACTTTTGTTTTCCCACCATCTCCCCCTCCTGGTTTAATTTACTTTCCTTTCTTTCACCTTGCACCCTAACGCTGAACTAGAAAAGGTGACATTAAGATTTCAGACTACCATGCCTGCTATCAGGCACTGAAAAGGCACTCCAAGAAACATTTCTCCTCTTCTTTTCAGACTGTGCGGCACCAACTCATAACTGTCCCCACTGTCAGCCAATGTATCCTGATCTCTTCCTCCTCTGAGAATCACACCTCTTTAGTGACTAAGAGGTGGTGGTGTTTCTAGGCAAATAAGATCAGCATACAAGATGACTGAGAGTGGCAACAGTTAGGAGCTAATGCAATGGTCTGAAAAAGTGGGAGAATAGTTTCTTAAAAATTACAGGCTTCCAATGAGACACCAAAGGCCAAAATTTAAAAAACGTGTCTAGTGATTTTGGGTGCTCACCTGAAGACACAATGTGGGGCTGATTTTCAGAAGATGGTTCTCAGAACCTTCTGACAGTCAAGCCCCTTTAAGGTGGCAAGTTGAACATTCAAAAAATCAACCTGTCCCTTTTGAAATTCTTGGCCAAAATCATTCTGCCCAAATCAGGGCATCAAGTCTGCACACCTGCAAATCACAGGCTACTTTAGCATATGTGAGTTGCTGCACAGCAAGACTGACAGGATTTCTAACACAAGTGACTGACCACCAGCTTCTCCTGCAGAGCTTCTCTGGAAGAAGCACCCGATTTCCATGCACTTTAAATATGAGCATATCAGGCCAGAAAAATTAACATTTCTTGTATTCCAGACACATACACTCCTAAAAAAAATGAGTACATAAGATGTTTATGCCACTAGCTTCTTCGTAAGAATTAGAACCAAAAAGCATGGTCTTTCCCCTCTCCCCAATCCTGAGAATTCAACTTGCTACTTGTCTTGTACACAAACATACAGGAGCTACACTTTGACTAACTTACCTCGCAGCAGAGCTGAAGACCATAGTTGTACAGACATGTCTGGGATCTTGCTAGCAAGTTGCATGGCTGGTACCACCATGTTATTACTTTCCTAGTCAAGAATGCATATTAAGGTCAAACACTCATTGAAGCTACAGATATTTTTAAGATAAAAAATTGTTCCATAAAATTTATGTAACAAGTCACACAATGGCATGCTCACAGATCCCAGCCCCTTCCCCCCGCACCCCCAAGAAAAAGGGAAAAAAAGAAGAGAAAAAGGATATCCACCACCATGTAGAATATCTGGCTCTCTTTTAAACCAACACTGTTCTCAGGTATTAGTTAAGATCTACTAAGGGCAATTTTCACCTATGCAGTAACGACAGAGTGTGCCACTCCTGGGCTATTAGAACTGATCTCATGTGAGATTATATTCCTCTATATAACTCCACTTTTGTTATTTCATCAGTTACTGGATCTCCTGCAGCAAACTGGATCTCCAAGCACCAAATACCAGGATTTATTGAGAAGAGACTACAAACACCTGAACACATAGTTTATACATTATGTGTATGACAGATTGATAGAGTACATATAGGAAGTTCAGAGTTAAAGTTTACTGCTCCCTAATGCATAAAAAAAGCAAATGAGGATTGAGAGACGGTGGATGTAGAGAAGGGCTACACTATACAAGGGAAAACGAGAAGTCCTGCGGCACCTTAAAGACTAACAAAGTTAGAACATAAGCTTTTGTGGGCTATGTTCTCATAAAGTTATTAGAACATAAGCTTTTGTGGGCTAAGTTATTAAAACATAAGCTTTTGTGGGCTATGACCCACTAGGCAACTCCCTTCTTCTCTTGGGCTGTATATTTATGCCTGCCTACTGTAATTTTCACTCCATACATCTGAAGTGGGTATAAATGAAAGTTTATGCTCTAATAAATTTGTTAGTCTTTAAGGTGCCATAAGACACCGCATTATTTTTGCTGTAACAGACTACCACAGCTACCCCTCTGAAACTATACAAGGGGCCAATTAAGACTAGTAACTTCAAAGCAAGTATTGATTAAGGATTTTGTTTCAATATATGGATCACCAATAATTACAAATATTAAGTTATTGCTGAAACTGAAACAACTTTGATAACCACAGAATGGCTGCCATGTTCCAACCCAGTAAGTGGCTGTGTTTCTGAGGTAGAACGGTAACCCCAAAACACTGTCTAAAGTGGTCTAGGATCTTCAACACAATAGGAACTAGTACATCTACTGGGCACATCAAGGAAAACACTGCATGCTTCACCTTGCCACAGCATGAGGATTAAAAAAATAAAAAATGAGGATCTGAACACAGAATCCTTTCCAAAACAATCCAGTTTAAACCATTTCTCCTCTACTTTGATGCTCTTTTCAAGGGATTTTAAACATTACGAAAATACAATCTTCTGAAATAGATTGCAAGTGTCACTGCTTTGTCAACATACCATTAAATATGCAAATCACAAACTGAAAAGTCAATACACTGCCAGCTTTAGGTAGGATACTGCTTTGTGTGGAACTCTTTAGACAGATTAGTTTTACAAAACCCACTGATTTTTTTGGCAAATAGCAAGTAAAACAAGTGTCTCAGTAGTAAAAGTGACAACTGTAAAGGCTTACCCTGTGATTCCCTAACACATAGAATATATGACCCAGGAGTACAAGAGAACATGCTGTTAATCGGTTCAAGTCTTCTGCATTTGACATTTTCAGTGTCTCTCGCAAAAATCGTCTACCAAAACAGAACAAAAATAAAACATGCTATAAAACAAACCTTCTCCTTTCCTTTTTAATATGCAAACATGTAATAACCATAATCCAGATCAGAAAGACTAACTGTGGAAGCTAAGAGGCAAATATTGGGACTTGGGAGACCCAAGATCTACTCCCAGCTCTGACACTGGCTGGTTGAAGACACCTTGGGCAAGTCATTGCCTGTGTGCCTCAGTTTCCCTATATGGGAAAATGGGGGTAACAATACAGACATTTGTAAAGTACTTTGAGATCTACCAATTAAGAGCGTGCTAGATATTGTCATTACTAGGAATACAAAGCTGTCAAAAAGAAAATCTAAAGGAGAATTTCTCTAAACTGTCAATCCTATTTAGACAAACAGCAAGTATTAAATCTGCCTGGCCAAATTCAAGGGGAGAAAGATTCTAGTAGGCCTGGAAGAGATCTCATTT
Source organism: Dermatemys mawii (assembly GCA_007922305.1). Classification (NCBI taxonomy): domain Eukaryota; kingdom Metazoa; phylum Chordata; order Testudines; family Dermatemydidae; genus Dermatemys; species Dermatemys mawii. The sequence continues at coordinate 2,290,076 of ML677376.1, read as the reverse complement.
TCTCACCCCTTCCAAATGGCACTGACTTTGCACTCACTTTGCTTCATTGTATCTTCCTTGGAAGAAGGAGAACAGTCCTCGAATGTAGAAAGCAGCTGCTCGGAGACAGTGAGAGCTGGGAACAAAGTGATAAACTTAAACCCAAGAGTTTTACAATAATTAGATGCGTGATACAGAATACATTCTAGGGATTTATTTTCCAACATTTCATAATCTAAGAATAATTCTTTGCACCAATGATTGAAAAACCTGTAAGCACTCCTTCCTTGACATCAAAGGTGATCATTTGTTTTTTATGCTACATGCTTTATTTTAAGAATTTTACAAGGCAAAAGTCATAAAAACACCCTTGCAAAAATAGCATTTAGAAGATATCCAGAACCCTTACCTTACAGGGAAGTTGTGGTCTGGATTTATCCTTTCCAATAAACTGTAAAGCTGTATTCGAGAAACAGAAGTGGGAAAAAAATGTTTACAAAACTATGTTTTAATGGGAGCACTACATAAAGCAGAATGCTGCAAGTTATATAAAAAAATATAGCAAACATTTGCCATTGCTGGATAGAACACAAGATGGAACATTCCAACATAGGAAGGATATCAGCTCAATATTAGCCCTAAAAATCAGGTTTATAAAGAACAATTTTCTGGGTTTTTTTTAAGACATTGTAAGTATTACCATGAAACTTCAAATTTAACTGGAAAGACCTTTAATGGAAACATATGACTGCAGTAGTTGCAATCCAAAAGCTGAATCTTCTTGCTAATTAACAAGAATCAGAACCTGACACTAACCAAAAATTAAGCTAGTTTTCATTCTCCAAGTTTCCCTTTTTAATGTGCTTCATGCTTTTACTTGTTCAAATTGACACTGTACAATTTGTCCACAAAAAACTTAGCATAACACTTGAAAAGTCTTGTTTCTGAAAAGTAACTAAAGAACCCAATCGCAAGTGCTAGAGAGAATACACAGACTATTGTACAAATGATAAATACTTAAAAGTTGATGCAAACTTATTTGGGAAGAGAGTTGGTTGATCAGTCCTCTGTGGGTTACAATTAACACCTGCAAATGTTCATTTCCAAAACACATCACAATCATTTAATTAATTCTCATTAAACTCAACGTAATGTAGATGGAAACTGAAATGGACAACTTAAGTGACTGGCTCAAGATTACAGAGGGAGTCAGTGACAGGCCTGAGATTAGGACTCAAGTTCCTGACTGCTGTGTTCAGACATCTAAATCACACCTCTCTGTAGGATCCAAAATGCTTGTTTCCTTTAACAGTCTGTCCTGGGCCAACTCATACCCTCAAACCCCATAAGTATTATTATTAATAAATGACACTATTGTACACTGATCAGATGGATGATTGCCCAACAAAGCACTCCCCCTTGTGGCTAATCACACCAAGAGCGAATAATCAAGCTATTGTGCTAAAAAATTTTCCTCTTGCAAATATGCACCTTGTAAAACCACAAATCAGAAGCAGCCAGTCACATACCTCTTGATGTCGGTTACCTTCCCTAATGTACACACTGGCCAGGTTTGTCACAATAAACGCCCACAATTCCTGATGTGTGGTGAGCTAAAATAGAAGAATATAAAACAAACTAAAACCAGAAATAGCTGGAGTGGTATTAGTTACTAAGCAGCATGTTTACAGCCCTCACACAACAAAGAAAGAGTCCAGCCCAGAAGATCCAAGCCATCTAGACACTCAAAAGTGCATTCATACACAGAACTCATTTCTGAGAAGCTATTAATAAATGTTAAACCCAACAGCAGTCTGTAAAAGTCTCTAAAGCAAAATATATGACAGGCAGCATTTAAACACCACATTCCTATGGTGAGGCTTTCTTGTTTTGTTTCATTATTCCAAGCTCCTTAAGAATTTGCTGCTTCATTTTAGTTACTCTTGTATCTCCTCTTATTAAAGTGCTCTCAGTTTGGATAAAATGGAACTGCTAAGCCAGCCCTTTGGGCAGTGTCCTCTGATACTGCCCCATTCTAGTAGAGAGAGATTGTTGTGAGCACCAATGAGAATATTAATGCACTCAGGCTCTGCGTCCCCCAAGTCTTAATCCTCCCCCTCTCAATAGGAATAGTGGAATGATCCATTCAGATGTATCACTGGGTAAGATAGCTTTGCCTTACCCAAGCAGATGTCAAGCAATACCCATGTCTGCTTCATGAAAGGTGCTAAAGCAGGGGTTCCCAAACTTGTTCCATGGCTTGGCTAGGGTAAGCCCCTGGCTGGCCAGATGTTTTGTTTACCTAAGTTGCAGTAGGTTTGGCTGCTTGCAGCTCCCACTGGCCTTGGGTCGCCATTCTCAGCTAATGCAAGCTGTAGGAAGCGATGGCCTGGCCCGCGCTGCTTCCTACAGCTTCCGTTGGCCGGGAATGGCGAACCGTGGCCAGTGGGAGCTGTGAGCAGCCAAACTTACCGCCACTCAGGTAAACAAAACATTCTGCAGCCAGCAGCTTAACCTGGCCAAGCCACGGAACAAGTTTGGAAACCCCTGTACTAGAGGATAGACCCTAGAGAAATTGAAGGTAAGTCTATTCTGTGCCGATATCTACAATTAATAGAGCTACAGCAAGTAGTTTTAGCATTAAATCTTACCCGCAATGCTGTAGTAAACTGTGCTTCTGCATTGTCCATGCAATTAACAGAAATGCAGTAAAGCCCCTGTAAAAGGAAGTGCGTTTTAGACTATGCATTCTAGCAACTGTGGCAAAATTGCAATTCTACAAGTAACGGACATGGTTGCAAATTTGATCCACTAAATCCTGAAGTTCTGAGGCATTTACAGGAAAACAATGTAATGTGTGTTATGCCAGACACCAGCAAGCCTCAGTGTAATTCCTGTATTGCCAACTTCTCATCTCATTAATGTAAAGTTCATTTCTTCTTAGAATCTGGGTGTTTCATAACACATTAAAAATACAAATTCTACATACAATGAATCATCTAATGCTTATTCTGTTACCAAAATGCATTCCCTAAAGCATACAAATATACTTTGTGTATGTTCACTTGAAAAGCTCCCATACTTAAACGTGCTGTTAAATATTTAACTGTTCTATGGCTGTTACAAAATGCTTGATGTTTGCTTAAAAGACAGATTGAGGCAACTTACAAGACTTCTATAAAATTATTAAATGATTTTCCTCTGTGCAAGTCTAAAAAACTGGCTGAGGTTTGCATAACTATAACAGTTATCTGTAAAAATTAAGGTGAAACTCTAGGTATGGTGCCATGTATAGGCCAAACTTCAACAGGAATAGAGTGTACTCACTAGGAGAGTATGTAGCTGTGCAGCATGATTAGAAAACAGTCTGGGAGACTGCTGGCAGAGTTGACAGACTTGTGAGATCTGTTAGAAAAAAATATTTTAAAAGATTTAAACCAATTATTTCTTTATTACATCTAAGCTGAGCCTGCCCCCACTTCCCAACAGCCTGAACTGTAGGAGCCATTCAACTTCTTGCTGTGCTTTGCTCAAAATTAAGTTAAGCTATGACTTGCACCTTTAAAGCAGAGCCCAAACATGTCGCAAGCTAAGCTGGCCATAGATCAGCATGTATATGCTCTTTCCCATAGTGGGATGTGTGCACCAGTTAGTTTTCAGAATTATTTGCTTTATGGTAGATTCTATCATGTGCTGTAAATAAGACGAGGAAGACTATGTAGCACCTTAGAGACTAACCAGTTTATTTCAGCATAAGTTTTCGTGGGCTATAGCCCACTTCATCGGATGCATCCCACTTAAGCTTATGCTGAAATAAACTGGTTAGTCTCTAAGGTGTACAAAGTCTTCCTCGTCTTATTTATAGATACAGACTAACATGGCTGCTAATCTTAAACCTATCATGTGCTGGGCACTATTCAGGACGGAAACCATGACTTCACGTGGGTGAAGAACTCACAATCCAAAACAACATGCAACAGACAAAAGATGGAAGAGAGGGACAAAATATTCACAGGGTTTAAAAACAGACAAAAAACCATGAACTATCACCTACTGCTCCTTTATTTAGCCACTATTACTTGACTAATTTATTCTAAGAGCTGTGGTAGGCAGTGTTAAAAGATTTGAAAAGTCAGTAGACCAATCCAGAAAGCATGTTTCATAAATAAGGGATGGAATGAAAGACAATGCAAACATTTGTGGGAGGAAGGACAAAAGGGAAGCCAGACCAGAATTACCCTCAAAGGGGAGGAAGGAGGTCACATAATAAGACAAAGATAAGTAAGGAAGGGCAGAGTTGTGAAGGGCTGGGAAAGCAAGTGCAATATGCCTGAGCTTGAGCCAAATAGAGAATGGGGAACTAGTGGAATGATTCAAAAGGGAGATGACATGATCAGAGGAATAAATGAGGAAAATTAATCTTCAGCTGCATTTTTTTATGAGCTATCAGGAGAGGAGAGCCTGGATGACAGTTTTAGCTGTATGGATAAAACACAGTTGGATCTTATATATGCACAGGTTGAAGTGCCACATGGTGAACACTATGTGGAAGTTAAGGAAAGAGAAGAGTTGAAGACAACTCTAGTTATAGGTCTGAATTAAGAATGACAGAAAAGAGAATGAGGGAAAAGTATCTGGAACTCAGTCCTGGCCATTAGCAAGCTATACTATTTTAAAACCCCGTGAGTAAAATCTCTGAAGTGCTCTCAAATGAGGTACAGAGGTAGTTTAATTTCAAAGCTTAAGAACATTGTCAGCGTCTTATTAAGGATCCCCAGACACAGCTATGCATGTTAGTATTTACTGGCTTCCAGCGAGAGTCTGAACATGTTATTTGGAAATTAAATTTCCATATTTTTAAAACTAAGGCTTATTGCAAAGATTCATGAATATCCAAAAGATTAAATGAGCATGGAAGTGATCAAGACAGTTTTACCTCCTGCAGTGCTGTAGCTTTGTGCCCCGTGACAAGCCGACACATGATAATATGTTCCAACAAAATAACTTGGAAAGATGACAAAATAGGACTGCAGTCCAACACTAAGAGGGAAGCAAGGGTAGTTCAGGAAATAAAGTTACATAGCACTATAACATCCTAACCCCATAGCCTAAACCCCATATAACTACTACAAAAGCTAGATTCCCTCATGCCGATGGTTCAACAGAACTTCAACACAAAGACTTTTGAGCAGAAGTCCATATGAACTATGCGGCACTAGAGAAGCCAGCTTGCTCCCACCTACTGTTTCAGTTGCCACTGGGTAAGTGAGCCTATTTTTGAAAGGAGAATTGTCCCTTGATCAGGGAAGAATGGTAGTGCAAGCGTCACTTAGCTGAACGCCTGGAGGTCATAACTTTGCTTCCAATAAGTGAGATCTTGAATAGTCCAGTGATTTGGATAGCCAAGATTTCACAAAGCAGTTTAAAAACTGTTAGGAACTGATAGATTAATCTATTTATAGTCCCATAACTCAGCAGGCTAACCAGTAAATATGTATGGGAAAAAATTCTGTTCTGGACTTAGAACTTAATAAACCAATTTTCAAACCAGAGCAAGACTCTTACAGCTGAGCAGTAAATCCTCATACACAGGTTTATGGAAGTAACCCTGAACAGATCAATAGCATTAGATGTGCCTGTTGTTGCAGGTAGATTGCATTTTTGGGTATTTTATTTAGCACCAGATAAAGGCGCCATGCAATTCACCAGAAGTTTTAACCCCCATACTTACTTTTTAGCTTTTCTAGCTGCATGAGTGCTTTGTCTGTGTACTTTTGTGCCTTCTCCAGGTATCCTGCTTGCATGGAATGCATCACTGTCACCTGCCACAAAACATAAGAAAGAGGGTCTGAAAGTCTAGAGCCACATTCCAAAACTGAAGTCAACAATTTAAATCAAACTGAAATCTAGTCAATTTCAAAAAATGAGTTAAATATTTTCAAGCACAGGGAGTCATATCTCCTTGCTTTGTTAAAAAATAAGCTTCTGCCACTATCAGTCATGAAGAACCAACATAGCTCTAAATTCTACTTGGCTCATGTAACAATGTCATTGTTAACCAAGTTTCATTTTCAGAGCTTCTTGTACAACCCCTTTAAATGCTGCCGTTATTGAAGGGAATAAAAAGTTGCATAGGCACACAGACCACAATTTGAAGCTTATGGTAGAAGTATAACAAAGCAACACACAGCCTGAAAAACCTTTATTACCAGTGATTACGAACAAGCTAGAAAAAACAGCGTGACTTTCAGATCTCAGTTTTAGTTGGCAGGGCTGATTGATCTGGAAATTAACACAATGATCATGATACCAACTTTACAAAGTCACTTTCTAGAGCAAAACTCCACAGATTATTAAACTTCCATGTAAATTAACTGCTCTTCCAAGCTGAGTCTCCCACAGTATATGACATCCTCTGGTATTTAAAAAACCTTGATTGTCAACTGCAGCTTACCATGTGGTGACTTGGACGACTACGAACTAAATTTGAGAGCACCAGATTCACGCTTACTTGGACCACTCTGGACTCCAGAAGCAAAAGGCTACTGCATTTAAAACACACTACAACAGGGTGGGGATTGGCAAGCTCTCCTAGCCAATTCTTTCAGACCATATTTGCCACCTCTTGGTTGTTTTAAGCCACATAAGTCATCATACTCTGACCTCAGTAAGTATGAACTTACAGGATGAACTGCATCTTTTTGATCCCTGCGGAGGGCAAGGGTCAAGCATTAGATGAGAAGAACTATTTACCTGTGGGAGGGTAAAAGTAAAAACTCTTTGCTCTAGACTGTGCATTCAGTCCTTACATAACAATGGCAAATTCCACAAACATTTCAAGAATTAAAGTGCTTGTACACTGGATCATACTCTGGATACAAGGTCCATCCCCACATGAAATGAGCATATTTGTCCCCACACCTCATCAGTTAACAATGACCACTTAAGTAAAAGAAAGTTTCTCACCAGGTAGACCAGCACACACATATGCTCCTTCGGCAGCCAGTGAAATAGATCTGCTGGATTGCTGGGTAGAATTTCATCATCATGAAGAGTCGATATGGTCTGAATGCACTGCTGGAGCTGCTTTAGACATGGTTTCACACTTTTCACCTGTGAAAGTTGATTCATATCAGACACAGGTCATGCCATCTGGAACAACACCTGAATATACATACAGTTCAGTAAACGTGCCAACCAGTTAACAATCTTTGCCTTAAAGAGTTTAGTCTACTTTAAAGCATAAGCTGATGTAGTAATTTCACAATACACCACAACCTTTTGGACAGTAATCTTTCCCTGATTCCCAAACATGTAACTCTGCAGAATTATCATTCACATACCTGCCCAGCATCCAGGTAATGAGTCACCTGCAGCACCAAGAAGAATACACGCAATGATTCTTTCTGGATGGGATTTCCTTGCCAGTTTTCAACTATCTGTCCGCACAGAGTAAGGAGTGGGTGTACTTCCTGCAGTTTCCGTTCCATTAGAAGAAGCTATAAGAAAAGCATTACATGTATAAACATTGCAGAACAAACAGCTTAAATGCCCAGTGAAGCTGAGTCGAAGCTGTTGAGTGTTCTTCCATTTTGACTGTTGGGTCTAATTTATTTAAGTCCTTTAATGTAGACTTAAGATTTTAACTTTAAAGGCATCCCTTTTTAAAAAAAGAATCGGTCATTGTGTGTTACTGGACCTTTCATCCTGCACCACAAAAGGGCTTCTTCTTTGCAGATTATAATCAAGTTTGTTAATCTGACATATGCCAATAACTAATGGTGCTTGATTTCTTCATGAAATTGCGTATTATGAGCAGGCAAGACATTGAACTACATAAGAATCCTGCATTACAAAGAGCAGATTTCAGGTTAATTTAAAACATCATGCTTGCTTACAGAAATGAAACAGTATATGCTTGGCACAAGGAAGGCATACACCACACGTTCAAACCAGACATAATTTCAAGACCAATAGCCTTATTTTGTCCCTATAAAAGTGTATGAACTGAAGTAATAGTATTAACTTGTTTATTTTATTACACTTAAATATATCCAACTTACCATCCCTTTACTGAGCAGAAACAGTGCCCTGAAATAAAACAAAACTGTGTCACAGCTCTAAGGTGGTACAACATTGAAAAAGATATACACTGAGTTTTTTCTCATGAGTAAGAGACAGCTGCAGATCTCTTAATCACAGGACCATATTATGCCAGAGGAAACAAGCTATTGGTATAGACATCACACTTATAATGCTTAGACTGCCTAGAACCCAGGGTCAAAAGTCAAGTAGAACCAACTCAGCCCTTCACCCTTTCACGGTAAATAAAGTCCGTGCAATTTATCATCTGAGGGGCTTTGAAATGAGATCTGGTATTTGCTTTCTTCTAAAAGAAGCCTTGGATAGGCTTACTAGTACACATACAAGAGACTCAGATTTGAGAGAGAGAATACATCAGAACTATTTGATTTGAGTATTTGGTTTGATTATGATGGATTTACAGAAGCTCATTTGCAACCAGTGTGTCTATGTAAATCAGAATACATTAGGAGATGTGGGTGAAGGAAACATACCTGGTATATTCTGATCCTACTACCCGGGCATATTCTGCTCCAACTCCTAGAAGATCACATGCAGATACCAAATCTTTTTCAAGTGTGTGAAGTTGCTGAAGGGAAAAAAATAAAGTTTTCAAGCTAGCATTTTTAATAACTCAAACTTCGTTTTTTGTTTGTTTTTTTCTCCTGTTTGCTCTAGGTACGTACTTCTGTTACAATAATTGGATATTTTGTTATGAAATTAAAGTTTGATACAACTGCTTAATAGGAGTTCTTTACATGTCACCTGAACACACCAGAAGGCCTTTTCAGAAAACTGCCTGATTCTTTTCTGAAAAAAGTCTTCAACATTTCAAAGACAATCTCCTTCAAACCATTTTTTTTTTTTTACACTTATCCAAGTTATCGTAAAGTAGAGGTGGTCTATCCTACAAACAGCCTACTCTAAACCTAACATACAGTCAAAAACAGCAGTGGTTCCTTTGGCAGGGGAGGCACTATCGTAAAGTTGGTGAGCACCATCTGCTATTCAATGCTCTAGGCCAGGGAAGAAGAGTGGTATATGTTTTTTTTGTGACACATCCATAGTTTCTGAAATTTTCCCAATCTCCAGCTAGAAAGCCAATTCATCTCAGTGAGATGTGCAACAGAATAAAGAATTCAGGCCTTTTGATCAGGAAGGAGCTAGAAAGAAATATGCCACAATACCAGCAACATATTTGGGGTTTGTAAGAATCCTTCACAGAAACATAATATATGAGTGGAGGTTAAGCTTCTTATTAGTACACATACAACTCACTGATAGGTAAACACTTGTAAGGCTGTCAAAATCTCAACTCAGATTACACTAAAGTCATTTTCAAGAAAACAAGTTGTTGCTATTTGCTTGAGCCTATACAGAATGGGGGAAGAAAAGGAGTACACGTGAATGCTAACACATCCTTCACGAGAAGAGTCTGGCAAACTCTCATTGGAAGAAAGTGCCTCCAGAGAGCAATTCCCTCAATTCTTATCTAACAGCCTTCACTGTATTCTGTATATCTAACATGCTGCTCAAAAAAGGCACATCTATTACTGAACAATGCTCCTTTGACTGTACAGGTCCAGCAGAAAGCATGACCTGCCTCTCTCTCTCTGCTTGGTTGTCCTGTAAAACTCTAATCCTAACAGGCTGGGATACCCTGGAGACAGGTTAAGTAGTATCCTCTGAACATACGGACAACGAAAGTAAAGACAAGATGTCAAGCACATCTAATTCCAAGATGTTCTCAGATGAAGCCTAAAAGCCAGTACTATGTTAAACATACAACTGAACCCATACCTAAGAACATTTACGAATTAGGGGAAATAACATTTCTGATGTTGACCTGAAGCATTCATTGTAATTCCACTTTCTAACCCAGTTCTGCTTTGGATGTTAGGGCAAGTGGAAAACCGTGGAACCCACATTTCTATCACACCATCCTCAGATAGGAAACTCATTATTCAATCAAGGTTTCCATTTTAAGTTAATTTTTAAGGGGATTCTTCCACCTTTTCTCAAGATTCTGTGTCCCTGCTAGAATTCTGAGGATTCCCCACCTCTTCCTCCACCCACTTCTCCTGCCAGCCACATCACCATCCGTACAGGCAAGGAGGCCTGTACTAGACTCCATTTAATTCTATCACCATAGTACAACATGAAGCACTCTCACCATTTCAGTCTATGCACTAGTTCCAGCCATTGGACCAAGAGACAGACACCTACACCTTGTGGTGTCTGCAGTAATACATAAGTATTCTCTCCTCTTTGCAAAAATCTAGAAATTGACAAGTGCATTACATTTTTTTCCTGCCATCTTCACAGTCCTTTTATGCAACTTTATAAGACACCTGAATAATACTTACTGCAAGCTGAAAAAGTAGTCTACAGTGCCAGTACGGCGTCTGCTGTGAAATCTGGATGGCTTTACGCAACAAAGGCTTTGCTGCATCAACTGAATTCTGAAATAAAAATATGTACCTTAAATTCAACAGTAAAACAAACCTATATAAGGAATCTTCAGCACTAAAAGCATTGAGATTTAATGGAAGATATTCTGGTTTGCTCCCAATTTAAAAGTCTTAAAGCACGAAAAACAAAATTGAACACACACGTTGACATGAGTAATCAAATTTGCAGTCCTCTAAAGATGTGCTGAACAATATTAGTAAGCAAATCCATCTGTACACTCATATAACCCTTCATACATGCACAAAAATGCATACTAGGGAACACAAATGGGCTTGCTTGCAAAAACTGAAGACACCTTTTAAAGGCCTTTTAATAAATCTAATCCAAAATATTCAAAGCACATGACAAAAGTTAGCCTCTCTTTTCCTTTATGACTAATGAAATAAGTAAGGATAGTAAACTAATTTTATCACAGAACTTTTTAATTGTAACTGTAATTGCAAGCAGCATAATGTGATATATTGAAACACCTTGGAACTGCATATAAATTAAGCATTCCTGCACCAGAGATTATCCATAATCAGGAGGATGTTGTAACTGCTGTGTGCACATGTGGTTCTAATATAAAAAAAATATGTAAATTGTCAAAAACCTTTCACTCCCTCAATAGGGCACTTATGATCAGCAAAGTACCATATTTTAGGAGCAGCCTCAATACACTTACCTCTTGACAGTATAGTTCTGACAGAAGGCTTGCTGCTTCAAATTTAACATCTTCAAACTGTGGAATCTAGCAGCATCAGAGTTAAGTCATTATTAAACTTTGTTGCAACATTATCAGTCCACCAATCAATACTCAAAGATTTAAGAAAGAAGCCCACCTCTGGAAACTGGCAAGAACTACCTACAGAATACTGAATCAGACTCACTCCAGCCAGTTTTGTTTGCCAAAATACTTCATATTAAATCCAGACTATAAAAGTGAGTTTTCAGCTGTTAAGGTTCTACTGTCCAATGGTCAGGAAAGGATACTTGTTGTGATATCAACCACTGTAAGAGAAGACAACAGATTAGTTAGTGCATAGTCAACAATACTAAGGGGTTCATTTAACAAACAGCCCCAATGCCACCCATTCTCTCACTCTACAATTTCTTTGGTAAACAGACAGAATATGTGGCTCATGGGCCTCAATCGAGGAGTCACCACGTTCTCCCTCCATGGCCTAAAACCTTTCACTCTCTGCACCAGACAACAGCCTGACCCCAATGAAGCAGGGAACCAAATCACGAGCTGGCTGGGGCAGAAATGGGGGAGATCAGCTTGACTTCCACGAAGGGAGCTGGTCACCAGTCCAGGGAGAGAGCGCTGTGGTGAGCGGCGGTCAGGCTCTACCTGTGAGCACCCTACAGGCCCCCACTCTCCTGCCCCCTCAAGTGTCCTCCCTCACTCACTACCTCCTCTGGTTCCCGCTACCCCCCGGCCCCAGCGCCGCCGCTCACCGCCTTCTCGAGGTGCCCGCGGGCCTGGTCCCCGTTGCGGGTGTGGTGGTAGAGCACGGAGCCCAGCTGCAGGTGGGTGCGGGCCTCCATGCGGGCCGGCGGCTTGCGGGGCAGCACGGCCTGCAGGCAGTGCACGCACAGCCGCACCTTGGGCGGGCTCGACGTGCGGAAGTGCTCGGCCAGGCCCAGTAGCGCCAGGTACCACGACTCGCCCCCGCCTCCGGGCCCAGCCCCGCCGCCCGAGCCCGCCCCGGCCCCAGAGCCGCCCCCGCCGGCCTCCCCGGAGCCCGAGCCGGCCGCGCCCCCTGCCGCCTGTTGCGGCGGCGGCTGCTGTTGCTGAGGGGCCGCCCCAGCCGCCGAGCCCGAACCACCCGCAGCTACCGCCGCCATCTCAGGGCCGCCGCCACAACGCGGGGGCGGGAGCGGTTGCCCGCGCAAGGGCGCATGGGACATGGAGTCGCTAGCCTGTCTCCCAGGGCTGGGTTTCCCCGGCGGCCATAGGTCTCGCGAGAACTCAGAGTAAATCCCGCGCGCGGGCGCAGGGGAGCGGCACTCACCTCCGAGGAAGGCCTTGTCCCCGCGAACTGGCTCATGGGAAATGTTGTTCTTCACTCCCCTTCTCCCCCCCGCCTCATTGGAGGCCTCAACAAATCTCGCGAGAACTTCGCGCTGTCAACCGGACTTCCTGCGCGCGTTCTCTTGGGAGTCGTAGTCCCTGTTTTCATTCCTGCCCGGGAGGCCGAATCCGACAGTTGGGGCGAGGGTGGAATCTTGGGCCACATACGGAAGGGAGATGCCCTTTAATCCTTCCACATTCCCCACCCCATCCGCCTCCCGCTTTCTGCATTTCGGACTACAACTCCCAGGCGCCTTTGCGGCGCATTAGCCCTCCCTCCATTTCCATCCCATAAGCCCAGGTGGCCGCGTTGCATTGTGGGATAACGACATCAAAATGGACAACTCCCGGGATGCTCCAGGTACCAGTGTTGTCCCTGCAGCCTAGGCCTGGCTTCCCGCCCCCCTCCCTCCTTCCCCGCCTGTCTGAGAGGCCTCCTCCAGCCCGGCCCAGATCCAGGAGGGGGAACGGCCCCGGCTCCCAAGCAGGACCCGGCTCCTTAACTCATGATCTAGCTTAGGGGTTTCAGCCCCATTCGTTCTCTCCCCGTCTCTCCCCAGGATCGAGTCCGGCATCAGGTCTAACTCCCCCCACCTACCGCCCGCAGGCCCGGCCTCTCAGCAGCAGGGCTGGTGGGGCGCCTGCTGTGAGTCTACCATCTGTCACAGCCCGGCCCTGGAAGCGAAAAGCCTTTTCTCCCTACTAAGCAAATCGGCAGCCACCTGCCCTCAGCACTCTGGCTGCAAAGCTGTAATTGTACAAATGAGGGAGACTTTTCAAAAGTGATATTTTAAATGTCTGATACATGCCCAGCAAAGCACTGTCATCTCAAATGTGAGAGTCCCTAGCTGAATATAAGAATGCTCTGTTTTCCTGTAACACTTTTTTTTTTTTGAGGATTTCTAAAGCACTCACAAAATGTAGCTTAAGTCTCACAGCAGAGTCCTGTTAGAGGGGGCAATTTAAGGGTAGTCTACACTACAAGCACTGCCGCAAGGCTGCTGTACTGCAGACACTCCAGTGATGGAAGGGGTTTCTCCATTCCTGTAGTAAGTCCACCCCCTCAAAAGGCAGTAGCTAGATTGATGGAACAATTCTTCTGTTGACCTACCTGCAGCTACAGTGGGGTTTAGGTTGAGCTAACCATATTGTACAGGATGTGAATTTTTCACAGTCCTGAGCAGTGTAGCTAGGTCGAACTATGTTTTAGATGTAGCCCGAGTCTGAAGTAGAGGTTAAAGAACTTACCAAATGTCCCCTAATCAGATGATGTAAAAGTCAGGAATAATAGAAGTGGGAACGTGGCTTGTTTGATTTTTCCGTCATGCCCATCCACTTATTTATAAACACTCCAATAATTTTCTAGATGATCTCATAAAGGGAAAAAAAGGATTTTAATTTTGATCCCACTTTTTCTACAGGAAAAGCTAGCAGATGGTTTGGTGTCACGCCATCTAAATCCGTGAAGATGAATATGAATATCCTTCATCAAGAGGAATTGATAGCACAAAAGAAGAAAGAAATTGAGGCCAAAATGGAGCAGCAAGCAAAACGGAATCATCTGGCCAGCCAGCAACCCCCTCGGTTCAATGAGTGCGTAAGAATCATGGGGTTTTGTCACTAAATGTTGTTTCAGAAACCATTACGTATGTGACTGTGATTATTTTATATATATAAAACTTTAGTACAATTAAACATAATCTTTTTATGCTAGACAGTTTTCAGTGTGTTCTCTCCTTTCTAAAGTGTTGTCCATGGTTGAGCAGCTAGCAACAACAATTAAACGTGATTGTTGCTAGCAGAGTCCTCGTATGTTTTCCCTGGGGCTTTCTGTCTGATACTTATATTATGTAAACCTTGTTTTGGAAACTATTGTGGGGTTAGAATCTAGCATGGTTTGGTTAGTGTAGTCCTCTGAACAAATGTTGCGCAGGGAAATGATACAGAAACTCTACTAGCAGCAGCCCTGTTTTAGTAGGGTGGGGAGTGAATTACATGGGATGCACAGATAATTCCATAATAAGCGAATTCTGTGGCTGTGGAGCTTTAGAAAATTTAGGGGCATTTTGTACAGAGAGAGAGAGAGAAAGTCCAAGCACTTGACTGAGAGTCAGAAACACCTGAATTCTAACTCCAGCTCTGACCATGACTCATTGCAGGTTTAGAATAAGTGACTTACTCAACTTCCTGTTTCACCTTCAGAACCATGAAGTAGGATTACTAATACCTAATGGGTATTGTGTAAATTAATTAGTAATATCTGATGTTTTGAAAATGCTATATGATTGGGAAGTACTAAGACGGTCCCTTTCCACCTTGAGAGATTAGCAATTATTGGCATTTTATTTTGCTCTCTGAGCTACAAGGAAGGACATGAAACATCTAATCTCGTTCTCTTCTTTTTTTTTCTATTTAGAGATGAAAGTGGTGACAACGAAGCCTCTGTTTCCAACAAATTTGCCAACGATGGCAGCTTTCTCCAGCAGTTTCTTAAGCTGCAGAAGGAAAAATCAAGTACTGGTAAGTTGACTCTTGGGCAACAGAAAATCCTCCCTCTTCTTCTTTGTGACACTAGCAGCGTGAGAGCTGCTCTAAAGATGTGTTTACACTAAAGAGCCCAACGTTAGAGAGTGCAAACTGCTTGCTAACTAGAAGTGGTCCTTCTAAACTGAGATAGAGGTGACTTGGTGAAGCAATATGTGGTACAGAAGCTTGCATTGCTACCATCTGTATTTAGCAAGATGTGTTCTCTAGCTTGAAGTACTTTTTCTTAACATTCCCTGGAGTTCCTAGTCTTCCTTAAAATCAACTGCCTGCTGAGATTGGTGTTTACCAACAAATATCTGTAACCTTAAAATTAAACACAATCCACTGTGATATCCGTATTGGTGCCCTATGCAAACTACAGATTAAATGAGAAAGAATACGCAGTTGTTTTTTTTCTCCCCCTTCTTTTCTAGAAGCTTCCCCAAGTTCTGGCAACATTTCTGCAAACACCTCTGCTTCGAGCACCGGGAAGAAATCCATCCTGATCGGGAAACGTCCCAGCTTGGGCACGAGCAGTGTGGTGAACCAAGTGAAGAATTACTCCCATTCAAAACAGATGCCAGTTGCTAACCGCCTCAGTGTGTTTCAGTCGCCAGATGACGATGAAGAGGAGGATTATGAGCAATGGTTGGAAATTAAAAGTAAGTTGCATCCTACTAAACTGAAATTCACCTCTTATTTATTTTGCATGTAGATTCAGTTAGGCTATCAATAAGGATTCAGATGGGAAACAGATTGGGTTAATGCTTCTTCAGACTTCTGTTTACAGTATTTGTTATGGGAAAAAGTTATTGCTTGATGCTTTCTCTTTGGAAAGATCTTACTTCCTCATGTGCTGTGATTTGGTAGTTCTCAGCCCAGATCCCAGTGGGCAGGTGTCTGTATCACAAAATATAAACATTATAATTGACATGGATTGAGCCCCTTGTTGCCAGCGTCATGACAGGGGTTGAGGATTGAATTACTGGACCATGGAGAGTGAACTCCTTCCTCACCCTAGATACTGTTCCTCCAGTTTGGGGCTGATAAACATTTATTAGCCAGAGTGAGGGGGAAGCTCTCTCTACCATTGTCTGTGCTGTGAATAGAGGACTCTCTTCTCCAGGGCTGTCAAGCCAACACCTTTCACAATTACAAAATTCACACTCTCTCAGGAGTGGGGTGGGAAAGGATGTGTTCTAATCTTTCCTCCACTTAGATGACCTTGCTTAGATGTTGGTAGTAGGAGGGTGTCTGTCTTTCTGCAGCTGGAAAGAAGGCTCGGTGGTGCAGAGTTCTTTTTTAAAAGGTGATTTTGAGACATATCTGGTTTGTTTTAATCAGCTGAAAATGAAAGGCTCCCTCTTCAGGAGTGGCTGGCTGTCCACTAAGCATGTTATGAAGATCAGATAGAAGTGAAGGCCTTCCATCTTTCCAGAGTTTTATTAGGAAATCGCTGTTTCTGACATCTTGACTGTGAGCGCCTTTCCTGACCCTTTAAATCAAGATTGGATCCTTTTTCTAAAATAAATTCTAGGAATTATTTTTGGGAAATTTATGGCCTGTATTATACAGGGGGTCAGACTACATGATCACAGTGGCCCCTTCTGGCCCTGGGATCTGTGACTCCTTGGCTGGGTTGAAATATCAAGGAGAATAAATTACGCTGCAACATATCAAATAACAGAAAGTCTCATTTAAATTTGGGGCCAAGGTTTATCTTAGAGAAACTTACGGAGCTCTGCTTCCCAGGTAGTAACTTGAATTTCCATTCATGTTGTGCAGTAATGGTTTAGAAGGAGAGTCAGTCTGGGCATATTTACAGACGTTCTAACTAAGCTTGGTGTTACATGATTAAACAAACTGAAATGGTCTTAGTGGTGCATTAGAAAGACTACTTCTTGCTATATGGGATCAGCCTTATTCCTATTTCCATCAGAAATGTAAGCAAAATCTCAGGCAGATCTACACATAACAGTGTAGAAACCAAGGCAGGAATTAAACATCACTACAACAACTGGAAAACAAGTGCGGGAGACCAAATGGCTAATGGGATTGGTACTAGGATATGGAGCCTTTTTGCTTTGTGGTTATTCGGTCAAATCTAGTCTAGGTCAGTGCTGACAAATCTGTTACTGATAGCTGTTCAGTGGCCTATGTGAAATTTGTTTGGTCCTATCTAGTTCCCAGCAAACACGTGTCCTTTAGTGGACTACCTGTGACATCTAAGATGAATTGGCCCCTTGATGGCAGTCTCAGCAGAGAGGCCAAGGGTAACTTCTCACAGAGTCAGCTGTCTCCCCTCTGGTAATGGTCCTTCCTGGTTAAGGCACACTGGCAGGTGCAGCGTGAGGAAGTTCACGTTCCCACTGCCCAGGCTGTGCTAGTACATGGATAAATAGTGACATCGCAGGAGTTGAAATCCACACCTCTTCATGAAGAATACATTATTGTAAAAAACAGCCACGTTGTCCCCACTCCTTTGTGTGTGTGTGTGTGTGTGTTAGAATTGTTAGTAGCTAATTACATAGCAAATTGCAATTGAACCCTAAACTAGAATGAATCCAAATCTTATATTTTCCCCTCATAAAAGGTTCTAGTTAGATCATTTCTTTCCCACTGGGAGGGTAAGGCCTGAGATAACTCAGATTTGTAACTTGTGCAGCTATGTAAGACTGGCTCCCCATTTCATCGTTTTTCTCCTCATCCCCATCCCACTCTTGTCTACCGCTGTGGTTCTTAGAAGTAATGTGCCTGTTGGGTGTGTGAGTTGAACCCCAGTACTGACAGCCTGCTTAAAGTTTTACCCCCAGAGGATGCAGAGACCCGGAAAGTGGTGGAAAAGCTGGCTAGGTTCGTGGCCGAAGGGGGACCAGAATTAGAAAAGGTCGCTATGGAAGACTACAAGGATAATCCAGCATTTTCGTAAGTTTGGGGGCAACCTTCATTTGTTAAAGCAGCATATTATATCTCTAGGTGAAGAACCTAGGCCCTGCATGCATAGAGCGGGGGCTTTGTGATCTTCTGGGGGAGGAGGGCTGGATCTTTATAGTGTCATTTTCTTCATATGTTTTCACAAAGTACCATAAGAATACTCTGTGCATCTGGACAGCCTTCTAGCCATGGATCTCAAAGTGCTTTACAAATGCCAATCAGTTATGACTCACTATCTCCTTTGAGGTAGCTGAGTGTTATTGGCCTTGTTTTATAGATGTGGAAACAGGTATAGAGAGGAGACGATGTTGCTGAGGACATATGGAAATCAGTAGCAGTTAGGAGGAGAACCCAGAACCCTGACTTTGTGCTATTGTGGTCTAGCAGATAAGAGTACTGGGCTGGGAGTAGGAGACCATAGGTTCTCTCCTCTCTGCCTGCTTGGTCATCATTTTCCCCATCTGTAAAATGGGACTAATGTTGCTTACGTTCCTAAAGTGCTGTGAGATTTACAGGTATAAAGTGTTTATATGCCAGGGATCCTTCTGATTTTGTCTAGTCTAGTCTTTTTCAGTTTTGAGCCAAGTGAGCAGAAACATTAACAGTTCAAAACATGCTTTAGTGACTTTTTTCTCCCATCTACTTCAGATTTTTACATGATAAGAACAGCAGAGAATTCCTCTACTACAGAAAGAAAGTAGCAGAGATGAAAAAAGAGAATCAGAGTTTGCAGACGTCCTCTTGTCAGAAAGGTAAATGAGGGGGTCGGGAGCACAACCTATCAGTCATGAAATTTAGATCATAAAGTCTTTGTCAGTGCTCTCTGTAACTGCTAGTTAGGCATTTTAAGAACCAATCCAAGTGGAATATGCAGCAACTTTAGTCTTGCTGTTGGTCTCTTGCTGCCCATAAGTAAAGCACTGTCACAAAGGGAGTTGTATGGTGTTTCCTGGCACCGATCTCTGATGCTGCTATATTCATTTCTGAAGTCCAAAAGAGAGCCTGGTCCTGGGAACTCTCCATGCATGAAAGTCCCATTGAAATCAGTACAAGTCCAACACACTGAGAGCTTGCAGGCTTGATTCCTGTGGAGGTAAAGTATCCTAGTATTTCCCAAACATCTTCAAGAAAGTGAGCTAGAAGGAAGAAGATGCTGCATGATCCTGAAAATCATGTTCCAGCTCTGAAAGACAATGGATTTAGAATCTGTCTTGCTTCTTGGGTACTCTCGTTTGCTTTGTAACTTCACTCTACATGAGTCAAGACGGAAACAGGGTCTTTGTTTCTTCAATATTCATTCCCATTTCCGTCGTGTATTCCCTATTGAAAGCCATTACATTCTGCTTGCATCATAATTCCATAGTCAACAGATGGGTTCTTGCAATTTGGGAATTGTGGCTTTAGGTGGAAAAGCAGCGGGAGCAGATGATCTGCCAGTGAATTAATGTCCTGGCAGTGAAATGCAAAAAATATATATATATATTTTTCTGGAAGGAGGGAGTGGCCTAGTGAGCTAAGCATGATTTCTGGGTCAGGAACATCTCTCTTCTAATCCACCTCTGGCACAAAATTCCTGTGTGGCCGTAGCAAATCAGTTAACTTCTCTTTTCCATTTCTTCAGCTGTAAAAAAGGGATTAACGCTGTTTACAAGTGCAGGGTGTTGAAGGTTTATTAGTTAACACACTGTACCAATGATTTTTGTAGAGCTTTTTAGGTCCAGAGTGCTTTGAAAACACCAATTAATTAATCCTTGCAGCACCCTAATAGTTGAGTGGTATTACCCACCCTTTGTAGATGGGATCTCGAGGCAAGGAAATGTTCTGACATGCCCTAGCCCATTCAGCGAATCAGGTCGCCTGGATGCCTACTTCTGTGCTTTAACCATTAGGCCTTGTTGCCATAGTGCTCTGAAGATGAAAAGTACCATATAAGGCAGTTGTATGTAAATAAAATACTTGTTTGATTGTTCATAAGAGGGAATTGCTCTGACAATATTCACGGTCAGAGCGTTCTCTGCACCATTGCACTAGGGCTGCGGTAGCTCCCTCCTCCAGGTAAGAGTGGGACCAAGGTTCTGTGCGGAGCACTGCTTTTCCCTTTCCCCCCAAATTGGCCAGCAGTAGCACAACAAT
Organism: Dermatemys mawii; assembly: GCA_007922305.1. NCBI lineage: Eukaryota > Metazoa > Chordata > Testudines > Dermatemydidae > Dermatemys > Dermatemys mawii. The sequence goes on along the minus strand of ML677376.1, from coordinate 2,269,894 downwards.
GAGAGTAACACAAACCACTCTCTCACATCTGACCTGCCACATTCATTTCTGAAGGTTGCAATCCTGGCAAAGCTCCCACTTACTTCAGAAGTGGGAGCCTTAACTAGAGATGACCGATTGCTTTGTGGTTTTCTGCTATGACAAAACTAGCTGCCTTCCTAGGTGCGAGAGGCAAATGTGGATGTTCGGAGGGGGAAAGCTGCCTTATGTATTGACCTACTCTCACCTGCCCCCTGGCATGCAGAAAATCAGAGGGTGGAAGTCCTGGCCATTCCCCTGGATACAGAGCCATTGCGCTAGCTGATACCTCACTGCTTACCCAGTGATATGAACTCTTGAGCGTTTGACTGTGTTTCTTTACGTTATTCTTAAAAATAAACCCCTCCTCTTGCCCTTATTCCATTCTTGGGGTCCGTAGAACAGATAGGCTTTTGACTGTTGGGTGTGTGAGTTGGGCCCAGTATTGACAGCCTGCTTAAAGTTTCACCCCCAGAGGAGGAAGAGACCAAGAACTTTGCTGAGAAGCTGGCCAGGTTCATAGCAGACGGGGGTCCAGAGGTGGAAGCTATTGCCTTGCAGAACAACCGGGAGAACCATGCTTTCAGGTAAAGGAAGAAGCCTGCAACTGAGAGTCCATGTGTTTTTATGTTTGTTTTTAGCAGGGTTTACAGGGGACAAACCCATGTGAATAAGACTTAGGATACATGCTTCAGAATGATTATATTGCAAAGCTGGGTATAGAGCCCAGGAGTCCTACTTCACAGTCCCCAGCTCCAACCACTTAACACTATCTTTCTGCATGTTAATGTGGTTTAATTGTCCTGAAGTCTGATCTTTACTTTTTGCTATTTCCACACTGTCAGACAGTGCTACCCCCTTCGGTACCCTGTGTGTTCCCTTCTGCAGCAATCTCTGTGCTTGTTTTATGTTCCCGTCTGTGTATGGAACACGCTTCCTGAATGTGTTACCCTCGCCTCATTCATATTGCTCCTTAGTCCTGCTGCTGCTTCAGTGGCTGCTAGAAATGAGTCATTTATTATTTCATCTTCTCTTCTTTTGGATATCATTGCCATGGAGTCGTGCTGCTGTCACCTGATCCCTTTGTGTGTATGTTGTATCCCTTTTGGCTCCCTTTAGTCTGGTTTTGTTGTTGTCTTAGGCCCGGATTTTCCAGTGAGTTCTGCCTGGGTACAGGTGTCCCTCTGCACAAAGCTCATTGGAGGATCAGGGCATAGGATTGTAAATTTTGAGGGCTGGCACTATCTCCCCTCTACATCTGTTCATCACATATTATGGTAGCACCCAAAACATGTTCTCAATAATAGACACTGCTTTGTGCCGGTAGGTCACCCCCTTTCCAGTGCAAGCACCTGCTGTGCAACACAGCAGTTGTTCTTATTTCCTGCTACAGGACGCTCCTATAGCTGACCAAGCCTAGAACCCAAATCCCAGCCCAAGACTGCTGTTTCTGAGCAGAAAATACTCTAAACAAACTGACTGGCATATGGTTGCTGTCTGATTTCCTCCCTTCCACGGCAATGTGCTAGAATTGATTCTAATCCTTTACACCTTTCCCTGCAGCTCCCTTTCACCCATGACATCCATCTGGTGCTGATACTCCCTGCCGCTTTGTAGGGTGCCTTAAGTAAATTCCAGGAAGAGCCCTTCTTCCACCCTCTGAAAAATTTCTCACCAGTTTGTCTCACAGACCCCATCCCTCACAACCTCCACAGGGAACCACCTAGTTTTTCTTCTCACACGAGCAGCTCATTGTTTCTGCTATTACAAAGGCTTATGATATGTTTTTTGAGAGTGAAGCTGGACTCACCAGTTTTTAATTAGCCCGTTCCTTTTTTAAACCTTGGCATTATATTGACTGCCATCCTGCCCTCTGGAACCTCCTGCCCCCTTGTGTTGAATGGCATATTGTGCCAGCTTCTGAGCCCCTTTGTCATTTAACTCCCTTAAAGCCCTGCTGGGAATCCCTTCTGGGCCTGCTGCTTGAGTTATTTCATGTATTGCTCATGGCAGGTCCAATCCTGAAGTCCACGCTCGACCCTGAAACAATGCCCATTGAAGTGTACAGCAGCTTTGTCTGAGTTAGGGAGTGCAAGGTCAGACCTCAGTGAATTTTAGAATACAGCAGAGAGACGTGTGCATGCGCCTGTGGAGAATCATGCAATTATAGACGGAAAGGACCTATTACCTAACTGAGGATGTTCTCCTGCAAGAACACAACAGTCTCCTGATGAGAAGCTGTATCCAATAATAAACAAGTCCTCTGAAGATTGAGGGATGGGGAAGTTTGAAGGGAGTCAGGGTTTTACATTAAAATGCTTAAATTGAAAAGGGAGTGGGGGAAGCGGTGGATAGATTTGTTACAAATCTGAGTGTGTCTAATCTGTGTGGCTGTTAGATTGCAGACACTTCCTATGCCTCCCACAGAGATTGCAATAGGATTTTCCCTCCACCCAAAGGGTAAAGACATTATTTGTGCATGAGGTTACAGCCTATGGCAGTGAGCTCTGGGTGTGGGGAGAGGAGGGTTTACATAAGATGACTCTTAGTGTCAGTAAGATGTTGTCTGGTGATCTGAGTACTTGAGTGGGAGTGTGCTCTAATCACTTGTCCATTTTTCTCTTTGGTAACAGGCTGTGTGGAGGGTGAGGGAAGGGGAGGGCGGGATGAGAACGTGATCTTGTAAAGGCTTCAGATACATAACCAGAACAAACACCTTCATATTACTTCTCTGTATTTCCATTGTATTGTAATTATTAGCCATTGTGCATTTACGAACAGCAGATAAGTCCCTGTCCTCAGGGGCTCACAAACTAACTTGCACCATAAGCAAATGAGGCACCAGAGGGGAGAGAAGTCTCCAGGTGTGAAGTGGAAGACGTGGGTTTGAAGGAGGCAGGAGGTGTTTCCAAGTACATGTGGGGAGGAGAGATCCTGGCCAAATTACTGTTAGACCTATCTCTGAATCGAACTGTTGCACACACAACTTTTTTTTTTTTTTTTTAAACTTAGGTTTTTATACGAACCAAACAGCAAAGGCTACAAATATTACCGGCAGAAGTTGGAGGAGTTCCGTAAGGCCAAGAACAACTCCATAGGGACACCTTTTGTGCCGGAACTCAACCTGAAACACAAGAGCGTTCCTGAGGCCACACCGTCGTCGTCATCCTCTCCAGCTTCCTCTAAACAGCCGACTGCAGCTGCTTCTAAAAAGAGGAGGAAGAGCAGATGGGGGCCAGAGGAGGAAAAGGTTGACTTGCCCCCCCCAGAGCTTGCCCATCAGGAGTTGAACTGTTCTCCCTCCCCATTGTCAGGTTAGTAGTTCCGTATTTGGGGTTGATTGGAGATTTTTTTTCCTGGTAGCTTGTGATCTGTCCTAATTCAGTTGGCTCTGTAAACAGGATACCCTGCAAATCTATCTCTTGTTATAATCTCCTAGTCAGCAACCTTCTATCTGTCAGCTAAGTCTAGCAGCTGACTCTCCACATGTGCAAATCCAGATAAGCCACTTTATCTCATTGACACTGGGGACTGGAATCTTATCGCTTTCCAGCTATCTTTAAAACTCCGGTGAGCTATAGCTCATTATAGCCTCAGCCTCCATGTTATTTAGGGCTATTTCACATCAGAAATAGAGATGGTCACAAAACAAATGTTGAAGTATGAACTCCGCTTATTCCCCATGGCAGGCTGACATCCTTGGGCAGCTCTTCTATCCTCTTTTTAATGATGACGGGTCAGAAAAGTAACTAAACATAGATAGCTTTGCTCATGGCGCTACGGCAGTGGCTCTCAACCTTTCTACACTACTGTACTCCTTCAAGAGTCTGTGTTGTGTACCCCCAAGTTTCGCCTCACTTAAAAACTTACAAAATCAGACACAAAAATACAGAAGTCACTGCACACTATTACTGAAAAATGGCTTACTTTTGCATTTTTACCATATAATTATAAAATAAATCAATTGGAATATAAATATTGTACTTACAGAACAGTATAAATCATTGTCTATCAAAGTTTAGTTTGTAGTAACTTTATGTAGCTTGTTGTAAAACTAGGCAAATATCTAGAAAAGTTGATGTACCCCAGAAGTCCTCTGAATACCATGTACCCCTGGTTAAGAACCACTTCACTAAGGGATGCAAGCAAAGCTGCCAGTTTCCAATTTTTGGTTTCCAGGACCTTTTTCAAATCATGGGACTGCTCCCTGATTCAGGGTTGTGATCTCTCTCTGAGGGCAGCAACTCACATCAGACGCGAAAGGACTCTTTCCAATAGAGGCACACTTACTGTGCCTGCAAAATTTAAACACGTATGTCCTATTTATGCATATGTCAATAGGCAATGTGTCAGATGGTGAGCTGGCTATATGCACATGAATGCATGACTTTCAAGGGCAACTGGTGAATGCAGGCATTTTTCAGGTGCAACTTAAGAGCTTGTCTTTGAATACTTTGCCCATCTAGTGTGATGAGAGGAAAGGATGTGGACAGGGCAGAGAAAAGGAGGAAGAAGAGAACAGAGATGAGAGAGGCAATGGAAAGAGAAGAATCAACAAACTATAGGAGTATTGGTGTGAATATAGGGAGTGGAAATGTTGTACTCTTTTTAGTCAGGACCTCTTTGCAGGAGGTAATAGAGCAGATGAAGTGGTGCAAATAATAGAAAACCAGCTGTAATGTCTTTCTGAGCTGCAGAGTGAGTGACAGGTGTTGAGCCGGTGGAATTCACTGCCACAGCAAGTCATTAGGTTATGTTCTGTGACTGGGTTTTAAGAGGTACCAGATAATTGCATGGCCATTAATAACATTGGATGGCTAAGGTAAAGGGTAAGATGCTTTGTAGAGTCAGCTGATGGCCACAGGGATCAGGAATAGAGCTGGTCAGACATTCTTCGTCAAAATGTTTTGAAATCTATTTAAATTCCATTGAAATCTAAACAGCTTGAAAAAATATTGATTTCAACAAAAATTCCTGGAAGGGGGATATTTGTTGTGTCAAAATGTTTCATTTTGGAAAACTTCATTTAGAATTTTATTTTGTGGGTTTTTTTTTTGTTTGTTTTAATTTTATATTATTTTAGGACATGAGTAGTTAGAGATATTTTATTTTTAAAATCCCAAAGGGAAGCTTTTACCTAGCACTTATTGACACATCTTATCTTTTCTAGACCAGTGTCTCCTGTTTGTGTTGTAATGAAACAGTTTAGCACTGTACAGTTTGGAATTAAAACAAATTTTGAAATGTCAAAACTTCCCGCAAAATGGAAATTTTGACTTTCAACCACCTCTGTCTGGGGGAAGGTGAGATAAAAGGGTAAATGGAGCATTGGTCTTATATTCCTTTTCCTAGTGAGACAGAAGTCAAATGCCAAGTTCTCTCCTCATTCTTTATTTCTGGATTCCTTCTTTCCTTCAGACATTTAATGGCTCTAACCTGTGCAAAAGCCAGGCTACATGGGTTGTTACACTTTCATTTATCTATTTTCATAATTTTTTTTTTAAGTTAAAGCCAAAGCTGGGCAGATGCTATCATAATTCCTGCCTTGTGCATCATGCTGCACTTTGGGTCTGATAGAGTCTTACAGCCGCATATTCCTCTGTGTCTTCCTGCTAAAATCACTTGCTTTTTCCTTTAACCTCCATGTTAGCTTCCTCTTAATTAGACAGGTGGCATGTTCACTTTCCACAGTGCGTTGTGTCAAGTAAAAGAAAAGTCGGCAAACAATCTGCCAGTCCTAAGAAATCGACCGTTAACACTGTGTTAATGCTCTGCAGGGAAAGTGTTTATTGGTTCAGATGGAATAATCCTCTTCTAGAATTAACATTCTTAACTTGACAGATGATTAGAATACCAAATTATAGCCAGGGCCCTGCTGGAGTTAGAGCCACAAAATGTGCTTTAGATGGTTCTTATGCATGCCTCCCCAGCTCCATCTTCTTAGTAAATGTTGCTGCTTTGGAGCCTTGGACAGTTAGGCAAGGACTGTTTATTATTTCGCATTAGTTTCCGTGTCAGTTTTCAGTCTTAAATCAGTATTGTGGAGAGTGTAGTATGGCCCTTTGGATGGAAATGATGCTCCTCTTACATATATTGATGTTTAGACACTTAGCAGCTTGTATGCTACAGGGAGTAATGTATTCAAAATGTTGAATAGAACAGGGATGCTATTAATTAGTAAAGTCTCAGAACTACAAGAGCATTCATGAGTGTTGTCTGGGCACGTCTGAAGCTGACTTTGGATTGGGGGTGGAGCACTGTTTTGGGTCTTTCTAGTTGTAATTAATATAATCTTCAGAATACTGAGTCCAAAAGTCAGGCAGCTAATTGCTCCCTTTGGCTGTAGTGTGATTGCACTTGCAGTGAAAGGAAGAAGACATCCTGACCAGGCATGTGGGTAGGGGTAAACTTTCTGGTAGTCTTCTGCTAGATGCTGCAAATACGAATTGCACCATTAACCTTGTTGTGGCCAAAATTAATGTTTTGCAAGACACACTTTTCCTAGGATGAAGGCAGCTCTTTGTCCCAGACTAAGGAGCAATTCCCCATCTTCTGCCTGTTTGCATGGCACTAGCCTGCCCTGGATAACTCTTGAAGTCCCATGGTCCGATTTTAGGTAAGTATGCTGACTTTTGCACGATGTGCTGATTGATACAAGTTGCCCAGGCAACTGTCTTGGCTTTGTTCTACAGTAGTTTTCCCCACCTGCACCAAAGACTTTCTTCCTTCTGTCAACTTTGCCTGGGTATAATATGGAATAATAGGACATTGTGAGCCTGATTCTCCTCTGACCAGTCTTCCCTCATTGACTTCAGTGGAGCTGCTCCTGATTCTCACTGGTGTATGTGAGAGAAGAATTATGTGCTTTATTTAAAGGGCCTCTGTCCAATAGTTTTGTGTATAGGTTTGGTTTTTTATTTGCTATTATTTCATTGGGAATTGAGGGCGTACTCAGAACTTCACAGGGCCTGGACCAAGCCGGTTTATCTCTAACTCTCTCTTAGAAAATCTCTTGCCATGTTTCTGCTGAACTCGGTATACACAGTTTGCTCTTGAGACTGATTATATGAGTATCCAAGTGCTCTCGGCCATATGAGCATGAACTGCTGGACTGCTTTATGTTCTTGTTTGGAGGCAGGTGCTAAGGAAGCCACTTTCCAGATCATGACATGCTTGGCAAAAACCGTATGGGGAAGGGGTAAAGCACTTTGATCAATTGCCCTAAGTGAGAGAGAGAGAACTGGATAGATGACCCCTGGGACCTAATTACCATCTGCACAGACATTGGGTGTCATGAACAATGATCCTATTATTATCAGGCTTCATAATTAATTGATAGTGAATAATTAATGAGCATCAGTTAATCGTAGCCTGAGTTCACATTAAATATGAGGTTCTTGTAGCTACTAGGAAAAAATCCTTCCCTTTGTATTGAAAAACATTGTGTACTTTCAAGTGCAGGGTTTGTGTGAGGTTTCTTATAATCCTTTAAATATTTAACTGCAAATCTGAGATGTTTAAAATGGGAGCTGGCAGCCCAGTTAGTTAGGAATAGACTAGTCTTGCAAGTCATTCTTCATTGTAAATTTTGGCTTCACAGCCCCAGGAATATCTTTGTTTGTTGTTTTTATTGCTGCAGAAATATTTTCTTAAAGAGAGGTCATTGTGCAATTTTAAAATGCCCCTATGAACGCACAGCTCTGAACGGCCATTCAGAATCAGCAGGGCCCTGCCCTACTGAGTTTAAAACCTAATTGCAGGACCTTTCCAATACAAGAGCAGGTAAAATAATTTCAAAACAAGAGCTTGAGACCCAGGCGAAGCAGGACAGGGATACACCAACGGAGACATCAAGCTGAGACTTAAAATATGTCTCCTTTTTGGAGGCCGGAGGTCTGATGTCCTTGGCAATACCCCTTCTGAAATCTGTAGCTGAGAAATTAAACACGTGGTAGGGAGGGGTAATTTCCAAAAAAGGTGAGATCATTTATCATTCTGAATGACTGGTAGTTATTCACACAGTAAACGCGATACAGTTACTGCATAGATGTATTGAGCAATTCACTGACAGGCCAAAGTCTGCTGGGCATGTAAAATGCTGTATAATTAAATACCAGTTTCTTTGTGGTAGAGAGATTCATAAAGAAGCTTAATGAGAAGAAATCAGCTTAAATTAAGAGAGGGTAATGTTAGCCTGCCTGGGAGGACAAGCTTCTTGATAGTGTGATCTCCAAGACTGTGGAATAGTTTCCCAAGGGAAGCTGGGGAATATCTTAAACTAGATAGAACAAAGCCCTAGAGCAGCGGTCTTCCAAGTTTTTCCTCCGTGGCCCCTTTTCACGGAGGAAAAACTCGCACAGCCCCCGGTGGGGGCTGTCCACCAAAATGCCGCCGCAGAAAGCGGAAGCTTCTGCTTTCCGCGGCGGCATTTCGGCGGTACAAAAATAGACCGCCCGGGAGATTGGCGGTCTCCCGGGTGGGATCAGGGGTGGCACCAGGGTCTCGCGCACCCCACTTTGAAGACCACTGCCCTAGAGCATATAAATGTAGGGAACAGTTCTGAGTTGGCCAGGAGGTGGAGTGTGACCTAATGAGTCTTTAAGTTCTTCTGAGAGTCATTGTGCAACTTAGCATCTTAATGCTGGAGTTATGAAACAGACTGTAAGATTTAAATGGATAGGATGTTGGGATATGGTTCCGCTGTCTTGAACAGCTGACTCAATTTTTTGAAAATCTTTAACATTTGCCTATTTCAGTTCAGGACCTCAAGGGTCTTGGTTATGAAAAAGGGAAACCGGTTGGACTGGTGGGTGTGACAGAGCTCTCTGATGCGCAGAAGAAACAGCTGAAGGAGCAGCAGGAGGTAATGCCATGAAATGATTTCTAAGCTAATTTGTGCAATAGTACATTGCAGCATGGTTGGGTTAGGGGAGGAAACATGAGTGGAGATAGACAGCGGAGATTTTCCCAGGGTCTGTACAAGCAAAACCTCTTGGACTCATATTGGATTGGTAAGTATCAGATGATGCTGTGGTCAGCAGAAATGCATTATAGAGCATAGGGGGGACATGAGCAAAATCCAGCCAACCCATCTTCCTACTAAACAAAAAAAAATCTTCTGCCTGTGAGCTCACCTTTCCTCTTATATGCTATCCATATGGGACTTAATTCCCCTTCCGACTAAAGCCCAATGTCTGTAAGGCTTATTGTGTCATTTCTCTTCCCTGCTGAGATTTGTTACTGTAGTTCAGGGGATCATAACTGGCCCCTTTTGGGATCCTGAGGGCTGTATTTAAACTACAAACTACATCAAAAGGCAGTTGCCCACATTAATATATGGGTGCAGCTCTCAAATGTGCCAGCAGGTGATTTTCCTGTTTGACCTGATCAGTAGGCTGCTTGCAGTTTGATTCAGCATTGCCTGCTGGGATTTGTAGTCTTCATGGCTTGCATTTCTGTCTCATTGATAAGGCAGCCATGTGCTATATTGCAGAACTTAGGGACGTCTCTTTGTCCACTCTGCTGCAAACAGACTAGCTGCCTCACTGAGCAGGCTACTGTTTTGCTTCCCTAGATGCAGCAGATGTATGACATGATCATGAAACACAAGCGAGCCATGCAGGAAATGCAGGTGATGTGGGAAAAGGCGGTTCAGCAGCACCAGCATGATTACGACAGCGATGAGGAAGTAGACAATGAACTGGGGACGTGGGAACATCAGCTTCGACGCATGGAAATGGACAAGACACGAGGTGGGTGGGAATGCTACAACACTGGATTTTCTCTTGTTCTGCTGCTGTGCTGAGACTTCCATAGAATGGAGTATGAGGTCTTGTGGCTAGAGCAGGGGATTAGAGTCAGGACATTCCCAGCTCTGGCACCGACTCACTGAGTGCCCTTGGGCAAGTCATTTAACCTCCCCATGCCTCAGTTTTCCCACCTGTAGAGTGGAGATAACACTCATTTCACAGGAGGTTGTGAAGCTTAATGCTTTGTAAAGCACTTTGAGATCCTGAGGTCAAAGGTGCTATAAAAGGGCACTCTTGATCATTATTAATTTTTTTTCTCCCCTCCTTGTCTTGAGCAGAGTGGGCCGAGCAACTGACTCAGATGGGCAGAGGGAAGCATTTCATTGGAGACTTCCTGCCACCTGATGAGCTGGAGAAATTCATGGAGACGTTCAAGGCATTAAAGGTGAAATGAGTGAGACACTTACTAGTATGGCTTCTTTGCAAGCAAGTTTTTTTGGGGTGTTTTTTAAATGTTTTAAGCCTGTACAGGCTCTCCATCCACTTGCAGAAATGTCTGCACTTTGTGCTGAACCTCTTGGCATCAGCCTTTGGAAAGAGCTGGTGTCCTGATTCAGCACAGCTATTCGATGCTGGTGACTAAAGGAAAAATAACTCCATTCCCCCAGGGGTCTTGTCACTGTACGAGGTGTGCGGCTGATCTATTGTGATTCATGGGGAAGGGGGGTGGGCTGAGTGGCAAAACAGCACGTCAGCAAGGGGTACAAGGCAGTAGGTGACATTACAGTGAAACCGACAGAGCTTTCAGACTGCTTACCGACAAGTCTGCAGTTCCACGGTCAGAGCAGGGAAACCAATCACTAAGACCAGGTAGGGAAAATTGGAATTTTTAGCCAGATAAATGTAATAAGGCAAAAATATCAAGCCTATGCAGAGCCCTGGCTCCTGCCAACTCTTAGCTGTACAACTTGCTGCTGACATCTTTGATAGTGTTCCTTTGTAGCCAGCAATGGAGATGGAGCCTGAGGTAAGATCTCATTTGAGCCATCTTTGGAGCCAGTCCAGTGAACAGCTTTAAATTCAGAAGCCTAATATTTCTCAATTTAATCTCATAGTTGCACTCCCTGCACCTTGCAGACTACATTTTGGACGCTGGGTGGTTCTGCTGTGCTGCATCGCTTTCCTGCTTCCTCCCTAGAGGCAGCAGATGCATGTTCTAAGGTCAAAACTAGCTACCCTGATTGCTGCAAGTCTGACTTCGCCTGTGCAATGCAAACATGGTCCCTTAGTCTTGGTCTCTGCTCTGGTTTAGAGAGGGCAGATCCTATGAAGTGGTGGGTTCTTCTGATTAACGGAAAGATGATCTGTGGTGGACAAGCAATGGAATTCCAAGAAGTTTTGTTAAAATTATTAACTGTCCCTGACTGTTTGCCAGGCCCACACTAATTTCCCTGTGGTGCTTTCCCTGCTCCCCTCCTCCAGTGGAGAAATACAATGTAACTCGTGTTGTCTTTTGTTGCCCTGCAGGAAGGTCGTGAACCAGATTATTCTGAGTACAAGGAATTCAAACTGACTGTGGAGAATATAGGTTACCAAATGCTGATGAAGATGGGCTGGAAGGAAGGTGATGGGCTTGGCTCCGAGGGACAGGGGATTAAAAATCCAGTCAACAAGTAAGCAAAATGCTGTATTTTCCTTTTGCTGATTCAGTCCTTTTCTGTCAGGTAGGTGTTGATGTTCCTGTCCCAATTTGTTGGAAGTAGCTGGAACGACTGTGGCTTTAGTTCATCATTTGGACGGTGCATAGAAGCTTTTTAATAAAGGGAAAAAAAATCTATAGAGGTGTGTTTGGTTCCGGAATTAGATTTGTTACTTTACACAAGATTGATGATATGAGTATGGGCCACAGGAGCTTCTGAATTCTAACCTTGACTCTCACACCGCCATCCTCTGAGACATATACTTTGTTCCTCAGTTTCCCCATATTTAAAATGGGGGTAGTGCTTACTTGCCTCACACAGGCCATGTGAGGATTGATCAATGTTTGTAAAGTGGTATATGTGATTAAATATCCAGTGCCTTCCTTATGCAGCTGGAGAACTCTGATGGAGACTTGCTGGTCTCTGGTATGCTGTGCATCGAAGGCAGTTGCCAGTAGATGGTACTGCTCCAACGGCTTTTAAAAGCCAAGTCAGTATAAAGCAGAAAGCTTTGTGTGTGCATGCCATCCCTCTGGACCTCAGTCTGTTTCCTTACTCAAGTGTGTTTGGGATAATAAAGAGTAATTGCATCCAAAGTGGACCAAAATGACCAGCTGTTGGTGGTGTATGCTGGACTATAGGGAAACTAAATATTGATGAAGAAGCAATTAAGAATGTTTCCCATCCAGTGGGTCCTTTATAGTGGAAAACACAGATGAAGTATCTCTACAAAGCATTTCAGCTCCTTTCTCTCAAGACTATCTGTCTGGTGAAGTGGTGGCCCACTTAAATCAAGAGCTGTGGAGAGAGAATATAGTGTACAGAATAATGAGGCTGCCATTGCACCTTTCCCAAATATACTGCAGGGAGCAATTCCTGTACTGCACAGAGCTGGGCAAAATGTGACTTACTAGGCTCTGTCATCTCTGATGTCTATGACTTGAAAAGGCAAGGGAGCTGTCTCGTGCACAGGGAAGAATGCTGATTTATCTTCCAGTGACTCCCTTTTTGGGGTGCAAGGTAGCCACCTTCTGTTAAATGCTCAGTCCTTAAATAAGCAAGGTCTAGATCATTGCATTTGGTCACCCTGCCTGCCAGAGGCTAATAAGCAGGACAGGGAGTCTTTCACTAGGGAGGCACCCAAAGCATTGAGAATTATCCCTGTGACATACTTAACGCTCTGTGTAACTAGAGCTGTATTTACCCTGCAGCGTCTCACTACAGCAGTGGGGTTTGCTGTTTGGAGGAATGAGGTTACAATGTTGTAACATCACTGCGCTGTTCTGAGGTCAAAACTAGCTACCCTGATTGCTGCAAGTCTGACTTCGCCTGTGCAATGCAAACATGGTCCCTTAGTCTTGGTCTCTGCTCTGGTTTAGAGAGGGCAGATCCTATGAGGTGGTGGGTTCTTCTGATTAGCGGAAAGATGATCTGTTAGCATCTTGTGACGGAGTGGGAATACTGTGTGTGTGCCTCAGTTTCCCCTGTGCATTTCTTAAGTCTCTAGGTGATGGGATAAGGGCTGATAGTGTGGCAGAACAAAGGACCCAGTGGGAAGTAGGTGGCCTACGCCCTGTCTCCTGGGCCCTTCCACCCTCTCAAGGTATCAGTTAGCTGAAAGGTGAAAACAAAGAGGTTACCTGACCTCCCTAGCCCCGGAAAGAGACAAAGGAAAGCAGGGGAGGGGCTAGAGGTTGAGTTTTCAGTCTGAAGCTGGCTGGAGTCAGGCAGGGAAGGGCAGACGAGCTGTCTGGCTCTCTGCCCCCCCAAAATGGATCCAGCTGAGGGTTCACGTTCGCTGTACGGTCTGTTACACCATGTACCTATCATCTAATAAACCTCTGTTTTGCTGGCTGAGAGTCACTTCTGACTGTGGAGCTGGGGTGCAGGATCCTTGGGCTCCCCAGGACCCCGCCTGGGCGGGCTCGCTGGAGGAAGCACACGGAGGGGCAGAAGATGCTGAATTCTCCGAGGTCAGACCCAGGAAGGTGGAAGCTGTAAGCTGTGAAGCTCCTAGCCTTGGAGACAGGTTGTTTACGGAGAGGAAGCTTCCCCACGGAGTCTTGACGGGCTTTATAGGGAGCGGTTCCCAGGGACTCCATGACACATCTGCTTAACTGGAAGGGTTTTATTGTTTTTTTCTTTTCAAAACAGGGGTACCACTGCAGTGGATGGAGCTGGGTTTGGAATTGATCGTCCCGCCGAGCTATCGAAGGAGGATGACGAGTATGAGGCATTCCGTAAAAGAATGATGTTGGCCTACAGGTTCCGACCCAACCCTTTGGTGAGGTGACTCCTAAAGCACTTCAGACATAGTGGAGCTTCAATAGTGTCTCTGCCCATGTCCTATTGGGGGGGGGGGGATATTAATGCTCAACAATCCTTTACCTTTATTGCCAGTTTTGCCCTGTGTAAAAACAGAGAGGAAGACAGTATGGCCCTTCATCTTTAACTTGCTCCCCAAATACCGACCAATCTCCACTGCACCCCTCTGAGGCAGGCTCCGGAGCTAGCACAGGGACCAAGGAGTTGGGACACCGGAGCCTCATTCTCCTTTGTCCTGCTCATCATGCAGTCATTTACACAGTATAAAGTGGGTGTAAAATAGTACCAGACATGAGTGTTGGAGTTTCCACTCCTTTGATATTGATGTAAATGACAACACAAGGGGCAGGGGCAGGGAGATCCACACCCCAAGAGTTTATTCCCAGTTCTGCTACTGGTTCACTCTGCAACCTGGGGCAAATCACCTGCGTGTATTTGTTTCCCTACCTGTAAAATAGAAATGTTGAGTCCAGCTTACTCCTTTGCCTCAGGAAAGGGTGTGTATATTGTGAGACTCAGTGTTTGTAAAGCACTTGTATTGTCCCTTTTTACCAGAGGATATTCCTAAATATCCCCAAATTTCCATTTTAATAGAGCAAATCAAGTAACAGTCACAGGGAAATGACTGTAACAATTCACACTAGGAGATTTTCCTTTTGGTTTTGTTCTTGTGTTGAATCAAATCATGAATATCACAACACTCCTGACAGTCAGTTCTCCTTGCTATTATTTTTAATGCAAAAGTTCCTGCATTTATTTAGCTGGAAGTTGTATAAACACAGCACACAAAAGAAGCTGATGGTTTGTCCTTGAATCCTAGCATGTTTTATGTTGAACAATCATTCTTATGGAAAAAAGCTTATCAGTTTGCCTGTGACTGCATTACATCCAACAGGCCAATGCACTGAGTGTTGCATTCCATTTGTAATTTTCTAGAGGAAACCTCAGATTTCACCCCTCGAAACCTCCTACTTCAGTGGAGTCCTCCAATTAATATTAATTAAGCTCACGTGGTCATTGTTCTGTTCAAGTTGCAATTTTAATTAATCTTCTATTCCCTTTTCTACAGAACAATCCGAGGCGACCTTACTACTGATAGTGTTTTCAGGACAAAATGTTTTCAGGACAAAATATTTTCAATACTGTTGTAATTTTACTGTGAAATGTTACAAAACTGCATTATCATCCTTCTTTTGCAAATATTGTAAAATCTATTAAAGTCACAATGACATCTTTCACCCAGAACAAAGGCCTAGAAGCCAACTCACTGCACACTTGAGTGCCATGACAACTGCATCCAAACAAGGCCTGGGATGGTACTCAAAAAGGAGAAGAGAGCAGGTGAGAATGGAGGGTTTTATATGGTGTCCTGTACAGAAGAGTAGCACCTAAGATCCTAATGGGAACAGTTCAGGGACTCCATTGGTTTAGTGCTCAGTGCCATGTTACTTGCCAAGAAATACATTTGTGTTTTTTGCATCCACTGCTCGGATATGCAGCCTATGCTGCCTTGGTCGTAGCTTTATTAAAAATATGTATGAAGCAGCCCCTTAACCCCAAAAGGTGAGTATCAGTTAGTTGACAAGCCTTTTCCCCTGAAGATCTGAGTTCAAATCCTGTAGTAAGTCACAAGTATAAAGAGTCTGGCCTCCAGCTGAAACTGCAAACACAATGCCTATTTGTTTTCTTCTACCAAGCAGAGATAAAAAGTCTTGAGCAATGCGCAGAGCAGCGCTGTGGGGGATTGAGGCCTGCTGGGGAAATTTGCCCAGTGCCAGTTTCATCAGTCCCTCACTTTCCTGTACACTAAATTCACACACAACTTTCAGCAAAACAAGAAGCCCACAGATCCTTCCTGTAGATGTGGGTGGCAGAGAACCAGGCCTTCAAACCTCAGTTATTAAAGGCCAGTGCATTTTTATTGGTCTGTGAAACACTGCTGCATTGCAAGTCTCATCTGCTCTGGCAGTAAACAAACTCTCACCCATCTGCCCCCTAGATTTTTATCACTGACCGATCAGAAACAGTGGCCTTGCCACAGGTTTTTGTGCGTGAGCATACAGCCCCGTGGTGGCATTCTTTCCAAACATCTCAAATTGTAAGATTTTTTTTTCCCTCCCAATGTTTGTTGTTTGCCCCTTCTGCCCTGATACCAAAATCTTACCGTTTAGTATGTCATTCACTTTTTTGTTAACCTTTCTCAATGATGTAGAGTTAATGGCTTGGCTTTCAATAAAAAATAAAAACAGAGACTGGTCAATTTGATATGAGTTCATCCTGGGAAAATTAAAATGTATGGGAATTTCGAAAACACAGGCAGTCAGGCTTGCAGCTAAGAAATATGTGAGCCATTTCTGGCAGTGATATACACCAGTGTAACAGGTGCGCTTATTACAGCTTGCACACTAGGGTATTGCAGCTGATGTGGCTAATCAGCACATGGGCAATAACTATGAAACATTAGGTAATAAAGAGAGGAAATTTTGGCAGGCCACTGGTGAGGCTGAGCTTCTCCCAAAACTGTTAAGGCTGCTGTGACATTCAGGCTTTCCTGAGGAGTTTAGTTGAGCCATTTAGTTTATGAGCTGCACAGTTTTGCATTGTGCTGCTCTGTTCCTGCTTCTCTCCACATGCTGGGTCTTTGGCCATGAAATGAAACAAAGCAGAACTTCTTACCGACGTTTCCATGTTTATGAAAGACCAAAAGCACTGCAGGGAACAGAGCTTGCTGCTCAAGTCACCTGGGCTTTGTAAAATTAACTTACAGCATTGAATTCCAGTGACTCTACCTATGTGAGCTGAAGGCCCAATCCCATAGCAGTGGGGATGGCTGCTGTAGATGGCTGCTTCAAGTATAGGTGTAATAATATATTGAGAATCCCTCATAGCCAGCCATTAGGGATGTTCTTTTAAGGCAATGCAGACTGGTGCTTGTGCAGGTTTCCTGTTTTAAACAGCTGGTGAATATCTACAGCTAATCAAATGCTGCAGAGACTGCCAAGTGCTTTCATTCTCCTGTGGTTTGTAAATCTCTCTTGAAAAGTGAGTATACCCTGCTTTCCCTACCCACTCTTCTGCTGACAGATGTTCTGTATTCCTCTTTTTCAATACACACCAATATGGCAATGACCAGAAGCACCCTGTACACTGGCACAAGCTTTGTTCCTCTGTGTGGGCATCTCTGGCTCACCTTTTTTTTTATTTCAAATTTCAATAATTAAAAACACCAAATGCACCATTAACACAACATCTATATCTCAGCACTATTAAATGATCAATTCAATGGGAGCTCAGACTGCCACTTCCACGAATACTTTTCTGTCTCTTTATCATCTAGGAAGCCTGTCCTCAGCCTTCTCCCTGAATCCTACCAAACAGCTGTCTTCTTTTAGTGGGCCCAAGTCTATTTCTAACAAAAGGAGAGCATGTTCCACAGTCTTGAACCCACACAGAGAATTCCTTGCTATACACACCCTTTAGTTTATAAGGAGGGAATCTCCCTGCTGACCGCAGCTATGGCCAAGGGCATTGGGACAGAAGCACATTTTTAGCAAGGGGTAGATGTATTGATACTTTGATGTTCAAATGGATCATTAGAATGCAGGAAAGGTTCTTTACTTGTAATAGTAATTATAAGTGTGTTAAATTTGGAGCCTAAGGTATGTGCCTATCATTTTTTATTTTACTTTATTGTCCAGTACTTGCGGGAGCAGCCAGCGGTCAAAGGCAGGATGCATGCCCCATGCCAATGGGTGCTGGACAGTGACAGTGCCTTCCCTGAGGAGTTTACAGTCAGAATGTGAAGTTACACACTTTAATCACTGGAATGGGCCAGGGAGATCAAACTCCCCTCTTAGTCCCAGATGGGATCCCTCTGTCGAGAGTGTGTTGGTAGTGCAGTGCTGGGGGGATGCTTACGTTTCTATGCTTCTTTAGGACTTTGGCCTCTGTGACTGATAATCTAGTACCTTTCACAAGCACTAAAACCCCACAAATATGTGAGGTGTGGCAGAGCTGCCTTCCCTTTGTGCACAGAGATGGTTGTGTCACGCCCACTGCTATTAATCAGTGCATGTACAACTGCCTGTACTTTGAATTGTTTGATTAATAAGATGAATTGTCATCTCGGGGCATATTCAAAGTAACATCTACTTCTGCTGCTGCATAACGAAGCAATGAAACAGTGCAGGGCAAAGTGCACAGCCGCTAATTCATCTGTGGACTCTGAATCGTGATGGAGCAAAGGGATGACACCACTGCTCAGATGGAAAGCTTTTGGAAGCAAGGTGAAAGGTCACATGATAGCAGTTTTGTTTTTTTGTGAATGTCTGACAAACAGCACTTCATTTCTTGGAACGTTTCCGGCACATACTAAGTGCTACCATTCAACCAGGTCCCTCCCCCAACAAATGGCATTGACTCTCGATGTTTGAAAAGAGAGGTTAAATGGAGAGATCACAATCATGCTGGAAACTAAACCTGCCTCAGCAGAGACCTTGAAATACCTGTTCTACTGCTACGGATTAAAATTCTCTCAAAGGCATGTAAAAAGTGGTGGCTTTCATGAGCTTTTTATTCTCTCTTTAAAAAGCTGAAGATGTTTTTTCTCTTGAGCTGTTTGAATGCTTCAGATTTCCAGGATGAATGAGGAGAAAATGGTTGTCACCAAGCTTTTCAAAACACTTTGTGGAGTACATCTTGGCCTTCCTGAACAGCATTTACACAAGAATCTCAAGGAGACCAGCATGACCCCTTTGTGTATAAACTTCAACTGTCTATGTAATGAGGCTAGTAAACAAGGAGGAAGGGTGGCCTTATAGTTAAGGCATTGGCTTGGGACTCAGGAGATCTAGGTTCAATTTGGCACCTGCCCCAGGTTCCCTGGGTTGACCTTAAGCAAGAATCCATGCCTCATTTCCCCATCAGTACAATGGAGCTGTTGTGAGGATGCATTCATTAATGTTTGTGAGGAGCTCAGATACTGCAATGACAAAGTGTGAGAGATATAAACCCCAACATTAATACAATTAAATGAAAAGCTGCATATTGGAGGAAAAACTTCCGAGATCAGTTTAGACTGTGGAAAGAGCTTCCCAGGGACAGACTCCAACCCTAGATACTTTGAGAGCTCTGTCCATTCTCTCTATGTGCAGTAAGGAGCAATCCTAGACTGCCATGGCAAAGTGATTTGATTACCTACTGAACTAGGTCTTTTCATCTCCCTGACAGAGGACGTTGACCTTTGGGCTTTTTCTAACTTTTATTTTGGATGGGAGGGGGTTATATTCTTGAACCAAAGCTGCATTATCTCATTCGCAGTCAGCAAGAAGTCTGGGTTGCAGCTTACCTTGTCAGTAAAGTACTTACCGAGCAGTTACAGAGTAATGGAATGTAATCAGACTATTGGGGTCAGCAGTAAGATGTCAAGGGTGAAGAGATGCAATATGCTTGGCTGTCACTTCCATGGGAGAAAGCATTCAGGGAGCAGACAGGAACCCAGATGCATCCTTCTAAGAACCTAGAGGTATCTGTGACATAAAACCAGTCCCAGTGAAGTCCGAGTAGGAATAAATTGGGGCCAGAGCGAGAGGGACTGTCAGATGTTCAGCCTCATGATTATGAAAGGGGGAAGTAGAACTGCCAGCCTGGATTAAACTCATGGTCTATCTAGTCCAGTATCCATTCTCTTCAGAGGATGTGGGGTAATTTCCTCCCATAAAGATCTCATCCAGATTCCTAACAGAAATTGGCTTAACTCCTAATAAACGAGGTTTCATTGCCCTTCCACAACTCTTTCCATTAGCATTAACTACCATTAATGCTGGTTATTCTCATTACCAAATAAATGTACAATCCCTCTTTTTTTTTTTGCTAAGTTCTTTCTCTCAAAACCATCCTTTGGCAATGAGTTCCACAGATTGAAGTAAGGAAGTTTCTTTTGCTGAGGACAATCTTATGTTAGCAAAATCAGGAAGCTCAGTGTTCTACACTGCAAGCTCTTCTAGTGGGCATATTTGTGCAATTGTATCTGGGCAATACGATTCAACCTGATGGAATGTCTTGGGAATAACAGGAAAATGTGGGTTTCCAGGGCACAGGTACTGGTGCCCAGTGTTCTGTTCCCAGCAACCCATCTCTCATTCAGAGGTGTAGTTGATCAGCTTGGAAATGAAGAGCTCAGCTGAAAATAAACAGCCTCCCACAATGTAGGAGTAGTTCTATTTGGTGAGAGGATGATGGTGCTTAGGACCACTTCAGGCCACTTTGCTGTGAAGCCCTTTCTCCTCGTCCATTGTTCCCACAGTGTAGAGCGATCCTGCTGCCATCTTGGAAGACAAAGAGTGTTACTGAAAGCATCAGTGTTGCCGCTTCTTCCTCCATCTGCTCTGAGCTCTTAGCTTCTCTAATTGCCACTGGAGAAGGTGCCGGTGCCAGCAGGATGCGAGGGCTGGGCGGAGGTGGCTGGGGGTTGTTGCTAGCCCGATATAAACTTCTCTGCAAGTGAATCTGACAAATAGCCCAGTTGGTTCTGAGTGCAGCAGAGGTTGGGTGGGCACCTGGTGAGTTGGAGCTGGGCAGCGGCAGGGGCCTGCCCAGGGGAGGGGGTGGTTGCAGGAGCTGGCTAAGGAGGCCGGCAGGTTTCCAAGTCCTTTCCCACTGACTCTGGCTGGGATAAGCCCTTGTCTTCCCAATGCTGCCCAAGCTCTTGGCAAAGGCTGACGGAACCTCCAGGCAGCCCTGTCTGTGAACGTCCTAGCAGGCCAGGCCCAGGTGGGAGAAACACAGGCTGACTTGGCTTGTCTAAGGCCACCCGAGGAGCCAGTGCAGAGGGGGGCTGGAACTCAGGAGTCCCAGCGCCTGGCTCGAAGCTGGGGGAAGGAGGGGGAGCTACCCGGTCTCGATCTTACCCTGTTCAGAAACTTCCTTGGCAGAGACTGCAAAGCGGAGCTGAACCAAAGCGGCGGGCGGGGCAAAGACTCCGGCCCCGGCCCCGCCTCTGGCCAGCAGCTCCGCCCGGGAACGCGCCGTGTTGACTGAGGCTGGGCACGAGAGAATCGCCCTGGGGACGAAAGTCTGCGACCTTTGCATGGGGGCCGGGGCTCCTGCGCCGCGGGCTGGGTCGGATTCGGGGCAACTGCCTGGCCCGGGCGCTTGCGGGGGAACGTCGGGCCGCTTCCCTCTGGCCACAGCGGGGAGCAGGGGTGGGAGGCTGCTGGCAGCAGACTAGCCGCGGGGCCCCTTCGCGATGCGGCTGCCTGCGGTCCCGGGAGCCGTGGGCCTGTCCCTCGCCGCCTTTCCCGTCTCCTACGTGCTGAACTCCGTCGCCGCCTTGGAGCAGTAAGTACCCGGCCTGCGCCGCGCTGTCCGGGGCGCGCTGCGCGCAGGCTTTGGGGCTGCGCCTGCCTCACCCCGGCCCCAGGGCTCCGGAGCCTCCTGCTTTGTGCAATCGCTGCGGGAGTCTTGGCCGCAGCTTGGCGCTGGGAGTTTTAAAGTCAGAGCAGCAGAGTTTCCCTCCTTCTTCTCCTTAACAACCCCTTGCCTGGCGTGGGCCCGTCCCTGTGGCCCTACGACTGAGCCCGGCTCTAGGGCCTATTCTAGTCTCTCCCACAAGACAAGGGGACAACAAAGAACATAAGAATGGCCATAGTGGGTCCGACCAAAGGTCCATCTAGCCCAGTATCCTGTCTACCGACAGTGGCCAATGCCAGGTGCCCCAGAGAGAGTGAACCTAACAGGTAAAGATCAAGTGACTCTCTCCTGCCATCCATCACCCCCCTCTGACAGACAGAGACTAGGGACGCCATTCCTTACCCAGCCTGGCTAACAGCCATTAAAGGACTTAACTTCCAGGAATTTATCCAGTTCTCTTTTAAACCCTATTCTAGTCCTAGCCTTCACTCCTCAGGCAAGGAGTTCCACAGGTTGACTGTGCGCTGTGTGAAGAAGAACTTCCTTTTATTTGTTTTAAACCTGCTGCCCACTAATTTCAATGGGTGGCCCGTAGTTCTGCTATTATGGAAACAAGTAAATAACTTTTCCTTATTCACTTTTTCCACGCCACTCATAATTTTATATACCTCTATCATATCCCCACTTAGTCTCCTCTTTTCAAAGCTAAAAAGTCCTAGCCTCTTTAATCTCTCCTCATATGGGACCCGTTCCAATCCCTTAATCATTTTAGTTGCCCTTCTCTGAACCTTTTCTAATGCCAGTAGATCCTTTTTGAGATGAGGAGACCACATTTATACAAAGTATTCAAGATGTGGGTGCACCATGGATTTGTATAAGGGCAATAAGATATTCTCTGTCTTATTCTCTATCCCATTTTTAATGATTCCTAACATCCTGTTTGCTTTTTTAGCTGCCGCTGCACACTGCATGGAATCTTCCATGCAGTGTGAGGAGTTTGGGGGCAGTTCTCTCGCTTTGTGTATCCGGGTTAGACCAGGTGATCACCAGCGTCCCTCCCGGCCTTGGAATCTCCCCAGCTGGGATTTCTCTGTAGTGTAAAGACCAAAACAAAGCGTGCGCCAATCTACCTTTATTCTTCGTGTTCCAGTCGGGCCTCAGCCCTGCTCAGGGCCCGGCAGGGGCAGGCTGAGAGCCAGCCCCTGCCCTGAAGAATCTGCAGTCTAATGAACACAAGGCAGCCAAAGGGTGGGCAAAGGAAGGATCTCTGTCCCGGAACAGGGATGAGGAAACAGCATGTGTTTATCTGGGGCCATTGTGAGCTCTTTGGCCCAGGGCCTAGTCTGTCTGTGCAGCGCCTGACACAAGAGGGCCCTGATCTTTTTTGGGGGGAGGGGAAGGGTTGTAATTATTGTCAATAATGACAGTGGGGGCAGCCTCTGCTCACATCTCCCCCCTCGCTGGTATTTTGGGGGTTACCTTTTAAGGCCGGGCACAGACTCTTGCTATACTGGAGCATGGCTGCATTAAATATACCCAGAGACTAATTCACGCCCTAGGTTTCTAGCCTGAACTCCACTCCTCTGTATGAACTGGGGCCCGGGGACCTTCAGCCGTGCTTCACTGAGGCTGTTCTCTGCTGTCACGCCGTCTGTGGGCTGCAGATGAGCTCCCGGCTGATGGGTGGGACATTTGGAGTGTAAGCTGTTAATGCCGCCTGTTGAGTGCCAGAATTTGCAATGACTTTCACTTCTTTTGCAACAGGGTTATAGACTTTAGTGGGAAATGCCTTAGTATTTTCAGCTTTCCAGCTCACAGAGCAAAAGTAGTGGCTCTGCTGGTTCTGAAGCTCTTCCGACTAATGAAATTGCTTCTTGGAAGAGGAGAAGAGAGCTCAGGATGGATTTCTCTACAGTTTACCCTCTGTCCTAGCACATATTTGCAATATCTATCCCCTCATTATAGATTCACTTGCTAATCGGTTTACATGGTCTCTGATAATAGTGCATCAGCTAATGGCCATCCATATTCATATGTGATGGCAGCGCCGTGCCTGAGAAGGGAGATGGAAAACTTAATGATTTCAATTCAGATGACATTTCAGAATAAAACCTAGCGTGCTGCGCCTGTCTTGGCATTTTGCCCATTGTAACAATGGGCTGGGAGGCGGGCCCCTATCTTTGTACTTGGGCAGGAGTCTTCTCGAAGACTCGTGCTGTGGTGCAGGGTCTGAATTTCAGGAGGAGAAAGTGCCTGTCATTTCCCTCCATGCTCAGTTCTGTCAGACCTTAGGCAAGTCATCACCCTTCATGGTGCCTCAGTTTCCCCTCCTGCCCTTTGTCCCATCTACTTTGTCTGTGGGCTCTTTGGGTCAGGAATCATCCCTCACATGTCTCTGCAGTGCCCTGATCTTGGCTAGGGCTTCTAGGTGCCACCATTATATAACTAATAATCGACAGGGAGCTGTGGTTCTCTTTCCTCTACTCCTGCCTCCCCAGTGCCACCTTCGTCTCCCATGTGATGGAATCGCCTTGTATTCATCACAAAGCTGCCTGTCACCAAGCAGAGCTCTGGCCTGTTCCCATGGCAGCAAAGGGGTGACCTGGCTCCAAGAACAGCAAAGTTGGATGGGTTAATGGGGCTTGCAGAACTGTAAACCTCTGCTTGTTCCTAGCACCCTGCATGTTGGGGGTATTTCCCTGCTCAACCCAGCAAAGTCAGCAGACAGGCAGGACTCCCTCTGACTGCAGGGAATGATGATCAGGCCCTTCCTGAGCGTTTGAACTCAATCCACCTGGCTCTGGTCTGGTCGGACCTGCCCTTGCAGCATGGACGCTCTGCTCAGCCTGAGGACTTGGCCTTCAGCCTGCTGGGCGAGTAGGCTGCTTGTACTTTAAACCCTGCTGCATCGAGCGGCTGGTGTTCCAAAACCTCTCCTACCCTCCCCTGCCCACTTCCAAAAGCAAAACCCCAGACAGTAGGAGAATCCTTGCAATCCCCTCCCTCCACCTGAGGAGGCACTGCTACCCAGGTCCCAGCTGGGAGCTGTTGCCCAGTGGGTCTGCCCTGGGAATCCCAGCCGGACTGTTGTACTTTATTGGGGGTCCAGTCACCACTGGAGCCCCGAGAGCTGAGGCCTCACGCTTGGTTCTTGCAGTTGGGAATGGGTCGGTGGAGATGGGGGCTCCTAGTCACCCCTGGGTTCCCCACATCCTGGGGCTCTGCCTGGCCCCTGGGGCGAGTTAGAGCAGCCTCAGGGGAGAGGCAAATCTTCCAAGTGTGAAGACCCAGCTGGCCACACTCAGTCCAAGGCCACAGCCACAGAGGGGTGCCCTGAGCTGCCTCCCTGAGGGGGCTGTTCTCTGCCAGGGAAGGATCCCTTCTGCATTTGCCTTCGTAGCTGCATTCATCCATCAAAGCCTTTTCCCTGCTCCAGTGCCTTTGTGCAATACGAGGGGTGCAGGGCTCAGATTCTGCCGACTGTTGCGGGTACAAATCTAGAGTAACCCCTCAGAATTCAGCAGGGGCAAGTGAGATCAGAGCCCAGGTGACATCTTACCCGCTTTGCCAACAGAGTCATGGGGAAGTGTGAAAACTGAGGCACGGGGGAAAAGCCTGGCCCCATTGAACTCAATAGCAAAACTCCCATTGACTCCATCCAAGGTCTTGGTCTCCTCTGTGGATGGGCTCTATGTCCCGAGTGTGGTGTTAAGTGGGGACGGGGCAGTTAATCGGGCCAGAGGCTGGGCAGATGCTGCGAGAGTCTGACCTGTCCCTTGCCGTTGTCTATTATAGTCCGGTGGCTATTGCGGTGACGGGGATGCTGGTACTGCTGGCTCTGTTCTCCGTGGTGTATCTCCTGGGCAAAGGGAGCCATTCCCAGGATCCCCTCTTCTACGGTGAGTCTTGGGGTGGAGAATTCCCCAGCTGACAGGCGAGGCTGGGACTTGTCACTGAAACTCCAGGTCCTCTCTGAGCTGGAGAGAGGCCTGTGTTTTTGGGGGGTCCAGGGCAGCCTGGCAGGGAGGAGGCTGGGGGCCCCCTACAGAGGTGAGCCTGCCTCCCTCTCTCCCTGCCTGCAGTGTTCACCGTGTTCTCCTTCACCTCCGTCATCGACCTGATCATCTCACTGGAGGAGGACGGCTACATCAGCGGCTTCATGGAGTTCTACATGAAGGAGGTACCACCCCGACTGCCGTCCCCTGCCTAGGATTCCCGGGGAGATGCCCACCTGCGAGGCTAGAACATCACGCTGCCCTGGCCAGGCCCCATGGTGTCCCATCCCTGCTCCCTTACAAACACCATGGGCCTGAGCCCCTGCGGACAGGCACTGCCCCTGCTGCAAAGTGGGTATAAAGCCACGCTGCACTCACTGATGCAGGTCTAACAGCTGCATTGGAGATCTGACCCCTTGTTCCTGGCTTCAGCTCAGTGCATATGGTAAACATGGGCACAGCTCCATCTCCTAAGCCACCCGCAACTCCCCATGCCCGGCCAGGAGCAGGGAGTTGCACTGGCCCTGGGTAGAGCAGCCAGATGGGAGCAGGCGCATGTGGGTATTGGGCTGAGCGGGTCCATCTCTGGAGCCTGCATCGTCGTGCCCACCTGAGGAAGTGACTTGTTGCCTTTCTGGTGGGCAGGGTGAGCCGTACCTACGCACGGCTTACGGCATCATGATCTGCTACTGGGACGGCATTGTGCACTACCTGCTCTACCTCGCCATGACCGTAGCCATCACACAAAGGTAAGGGGGGGCTGGGGCGGCAGCCGATTGGGGTCTCCTGTTCAGTCACTGGGCTTCTCACTTGCGGGGCATTGCATGGCTACTTTCAAGGAGAGTGGGGGTTGCTTTTTGCTGGAACAGTTGGGTGGGAGGCAAGTGGGGGCGCTATGGGAATCAGAGTCAGCCTTCCAGTAGCATTTGGCACAAGGTCCCAACCAGGACTGGAAGCTGCAGGAATCTCCTGTATGGGCCAGTTCTCGGGGGACCTCCCGGCCACAGGCACAGAGAGCCGGGCTGAATAACCGACCCGAACTCCAGCCTTCTTGGCATTTGATGCTAGTGCAGAGGCAGTGGGGAGTGCCGGTTGGTACAGGGCAGCAGCCCAGATTCTCCCAGGATGAGTAAGGGGGTCTCTGGGCATGGATGTGCCCTGCCCAGCTGGTAGGTGTGAGCAATGGGCAGCGCCTGGAGCCACTGTGAGGAAGAATTCCCAGGCTGGCGGGAGCCTGCAGCCAGGGAGCTCTGGGTGGTGGGAAGTCAGGCAGGGTAGCAATCCCGTTCCGGTGGTGGGGTGCTGCTAGGGAGGAGGGCTGCTCTGAGGTGGTGGAGTGCCCTGGGACATGGCAGGGCTGACCCCACCTCGCCACTAACCTGGGAGAGCAGGCGAGGGGAAGAAACCTATGAACATGGCAGGTGTTGAGTGATGGTGGAAAGGGCTGATCTGAGCCCCAAGAGGGGGGTGAATTTCCATTGTCCCCTCACAGGAAGAACTACAGGGCTCTGGGTCTCTACTGGCTGGGCTCCTTGATGATGAGCATTGTCGTCTTCCTGCCTGGGAACATGTTAGGTAAGGCGTGCCTGGGGAGCTACCCTCTGCTCTCAACTCTGGTCTTGGGGGGGTCTGCCTGTCTCCTTCCTGCATTGCCCTTGCTCCGCTCTGTCTCTGCAAGGACACACCCCAGAGCCATGGGTTCGAGTCCAGTGTGCGTCACTAAAACCAGCACTGTCAGCCCCCTTGGTGGCAGAGAAGCCAGGGTGTGCATGGGGCAGGAGCCCCCTTCTCCCCTCCCGTGGGGGTGGAATGTTGCAGAGGGGGATGTGGGAGGAGTGGGGTGTTACTACGCGCTCTCCATGGGGTTAACCAAAGGCGCCAGTCTCTAGGGCTGGTCTTGCTCCATGCACAATGGGGACTCTTCCCTCTTAGGGAAGTACAGCTCCGAGATCCGCCCCTCCTTCCTGCTCAACGTGCCTTACATCCTGATCCCAATCTGGGCTGGGATGAGACTCTTCAGCCAGCCAAAATCCCTTCCCTGCTGCACTGCTGAGAAGGTAGGCAGGTCGGCGAGCTGGGGGTCCCAGCTGGGGCAGGTGGCCTGCGAGAGGCATGCAGGTGTTGGTGATGGGGCAGGCGTACCCTTGGCCAGTGCGGAGGCTGGGGATGAGTGAGCAAACCCAGCAGTAATTGCCCCGATCCCTTACCCATCCCTCATCACATGCACAGCTGGCAGCCCTTTGCTGGGATGGGGGGATGCTTTTGGTACCCAGGGCCGAATGCTCTCCCTGTTAATGTGTCCATGTGCTGCTGCCCCCTGCTGGTCGGTGTGTGTCTCAACTGCTCAGGCTTGTCCGCTCCCTTGGCTAGCTGAGCAGAGATGCTGCTTTGACACCATTAAGCCTGGGGGCGTCTTCCAGGGCCCATTGTGCTGGGTGGTGCAGACCCGGTGAGAGACAGGCCCTGCTCCAAGCTGAGTAGACAAGACAGGCCCAGGATCACTGCACTCCTGCATCCCATTCCCATCCTGTCCTCTAGCCCCGTGTTTCTCAACTGTTTTGATACCAGGGACCGGCTTGCTCCCCAGGAGACCTCAGGGACCGGCCCCGGTCCATGGACCGGTCGTTGAGAAACTCTGCACTAGCCCAGGTGTGAGTCCTTTGCAGCCTGGACGGGAGAAGGGCCCTGGGCATGTCTGATTGCCCTGCCTAGGGATGGCTGCAGATCCCTTTGTCCTTAACCAACTGGGCTCGGGGAGGTGGGGGGAGACGGACCCCCTTTTATTCTTTTAAGGGACTTGAATTTAAAAAATGGTTTTTGCATCTGATGGGGATGAACACAGCCCCGTCCATCCTCATCCCCCTCCGCCGACGGAGCTAAGCCTCTTCCTGGAAACCTCCGTACCCAGAGTAGACCTAGCAGGAGGTTCCCGCCGTTCCCTGCCCATTTAAAAGCAGAATGTTCTCGGGCTGGGAATGAATCCGCCAGGAAAAGGAGACGCTGCCTGCCCCGAGCCAGATGCCCCCGGCTGCTGGCCCTGCATCAAGGGTTCTGCCCAACCAGGGAGGGCAAAGAGAACTGGCTTTTTAAATTTGGCCCTTTCAAGTTTCCACTTAAAGGGCCAGCATCCCAGACCTTGACACCCACAGTGGCTGCTTGTGTTCAGATTGTGGCAGAGCAGCAGAGAAGTCTGTATCAGCGGCCCCTGGACTTGGGCTTGATCTTGTTCCTGCTGGCGGCAGCGATGTTCACGTTCTTCAGAGGGCTGGTAAGGGCTGCCAGTCAGTGACTCGGCGAGGGAGTGAGGCGGTGAGGAGTTGAGGTTCTGGGACCTGCAATGTGCAGGAGGTCAGAGATCATGATGGTCCCTTCTGATCTCAAAGTCTGTGAGTCAGTGGGGCACATGGGAAGGGGAGGAACAGAGGCCACATCTCCCATGCACTCTGCTTATCTCAGAGGGGCAGCTGGGCATGGGGCTGATGAGGGGTGGGGAATGGCTGGGGGTGTCAGATCTGGCTGTCCCATGCTCTCTGTATCTCCCAGGGGTGACTGGGTGAGGGGGTGGTGT
>ML677376.1:2079074-2241119 GCA_007922305.1 Dermatemys mawii | reverse complement strand
CCATGCTCTCTGTATCTCCCAGGGGTGACTGGGTGAGGGGGTGGTGTTTGTGGGGGGGGAGGGGTCAGAGCTGGCTCTCCCATGCTCTCTGCTTGTGTCTCCAGGTGGTCCTGGACTGTCCGTCCGATTCCTGCTTCGACTACATTTACCAGTATGAGCCATACCTGCGCGACCCCGTCGCCTACCCCAAAGTGCAGGTGAGTGCGGAGCCTGCTGGGGTCCCGCTACTCTCAGCGCAGGTCCTTGGAGGCTGCACAGACAATGGAAGGGTATCCCCAGCATCCAGGCAGACAATTCAGGCCCAGAGAGATTCAGGGGGAGGCTCTATAAGGGGCCACGTGGGAGGGTGGAGTGTATAGACTTGTGCACCTAAATCCCTTAGGGGAGGGTGCTGCTTAATCATTTATTTGAACTGCCTGGGAACACGGGGGCTGCTTGTAGGTGACTCTTCGGGCCTGAGATCTGGAGCATCTTGCTGGCCTCTCCTGCAAGCCCAGGGCAGCTTTACATCCAGGGGTCTAGTCCAGGCCCACCTCAGTTCTTGGACTTGCTTCCTTCTTTCTCCCGGTCCCGGCCCAGTGCTCACAGTTTGACCGGCAGTGCCCTGCTCCTGCCTGTGCTGAGCTCTCTCCCTCTGCTCCCAGATGCTGGTCTACATGTTCTACGTCCTCCCATTCTTCTGCCTTGGCATTTACGGGCTCCTGCAGCCTGGCTGCACGTGGCTGCCTGACTGGGCCCTGGTGTTTGCCGGAGCCATGGCGCAGGTAACGAGGGTTCGGGGCTGGGATTTCCAGGGAGTTAAACAGACCCCCACCCCGCTGTCTCCACAGACACTGGGCCTGTTCTGAGGTGTGTTGCAGGAGAGACCGCAGATAAGAACAGGGCCCTGTTCAATGGAGAGTCAGAAACAGTCCCTGCCCCCAGCTGCTCACAGTTTAGAGAGAGATGGGAGGGGCTGAGGGTGGTGGGTGACTGGGCCAAGGCCGCCCAGCCAGTCTGTGGCGGATCTAGGAATAGAACCCAGACGTCCTGATGGGTTTTTTTTCCCTTTGACTCAGTTCGTGGTAAAGCGAGGGGAGGGGAGAGAAGGGCCCAGCCCCTGACCACTGGGGTCCCACAGACACCGGGAACGCAGGCTCTCCTCACTGCTAAGCCACACGAGGGCTCCCGCTCTGGAGTGGGGGGAGGAGATAACAATGAGGCTTATCCCTCTTCTTTTGTCCGTAGTTGCAGGGAAGTTTGACTCCTGCCTTGGGTGCTGCGCTGTTCTTGTGTCCGGGTCTCCCTGTGGGTGCAGGAGGGGACAGACCCGGGAACATGATGATTTGGAACCACAGCCGCCCCTTTACACCTGGAAATCACTCCCTGCTCAAAGCACAGCAGGAGTTTGCTCTGAAACTTTCCATTCCCCCTGCCCCTCGCCCCCGGTGTACCACTCCGCCCCTCTTCGGGAATGCTGGGAGAAGCCGCTGAGATGGAGTCGCAGACTGGCTCTCAGGGCCAGCTTCCCAGATCTTTCCTTGAGCCGGTGTCTCGGGGGAGGCCGAGGTTTCAGTCCATGTTCCCAGCAGCCTTTACCCGCCTCCGGCCTGCAGGCAGTGCCCTAGCTACTGGTTAGCCACGCTCTGTGGCTCAGCGAGAGCAATGCACTGAGCTGGCTCTGTAGGCGGGAGCCACGGGCAGTGCAGGGCCAATGCATTGCGGGACCAGCACATTAAAGGGCCGGCATGTCACTAGGCCAGTCCCCCTGCACGAGGCTCCTGGACAAGCGTGTTCTGACCTCTCACGAATCCCCTGGCCCTGGCTTTGCATGTGGAGCAGTTTCTATGGCAACAAGCAGAGCCTGATAATTACTCTCTCAGCGGATGTTAATGACGGACGTGGATTAGTTTCACAGAAATAGACTTGAGCCAGTGCCCTGTGTAGCTATCAATAGGGCCAGGGGGAACATACAGCCCTGCTATCAGCATGGGCATGGATGCCCTAGTGTCGCCCTGGGGCCAGCTAGCCCAAACCCCTCGGCCCAACAGGGATCAGTGCTGGATTCCTTAGGGGACAAACCCCATTGTGTGCCTGGCTGTGCACCATTATTTTCCCAAGGCAATTCCTTCCTGGCCTCAGCTGCTGATGCACTTCTATGCCGTGGAGCATGAGGATGGGTCTTATTTTATTTAATCCCTAGCTCTTGGCCCTGCTGGATTTATGCAAAACAGGATCTAACCCTCTTGTGACACTTGGGCTGTGGGGATGGGGAACTGAGGCCAGATCTTGAAAGGAGATCAGCCCTCAGCAACCCCTGTCCCTCTGAGTGAAGAATCTTCCCCTGTACCCATTGTTTGTGGTGGAGCTGCTGGGTGTGGAGCAGTGTGAGAAGCTGCCCTGGTTGTTTGGGCAGGTTGCTGGAGCTGAGATGGGAGTGTCTGGCCCTTACAGTCTTGTGGACGAGAGTTCTGCTGTCGATTTCTCCGTGGTCCAGTGGAATCGAAGATGCTTTTCCTTAAAACGTCCTCTTGAGCCCGGGGCCGGTGCACAAGGGTGGGAGCCAGCACTGTCTGCTGGCCCCCGCTGACTGCTCCTTAGCCAAGACACTTCGCTGGGGCCCCACCAGGCCAAGGCTTCCCATTCACGCAGAGGGAGGGGTTGGTTGGGGAGGGTGGGGGGGCTCACGGGGCAGGTGCCGTGGGCAGTGTCTCCTGTCACCCTGCCCCTCTTGTGCATTTCAGGCCCAGTTCTCCCACGTGGGCTCCTCCCTGCACCACCGCACCCCCTACCCCTACCGCACCCCAGAGGAGGTCTGGTGGCTCTTCCTCCTCACCAACGTCCTCTACGCGCTGGGCCCGCACCTCCTCGCCTACCGCTGCCTCCACAGCCCCAGCTTCTTCCAGCCAGCTGCTCCCACCGTCCAGGACGGGGTCAAGAAGCACCAGTGAGGAGGGAGCCTGGCTCCTGCCTCCAGTGCCAGCAGATTGCAAGGAGGAGCTGCGCCACACCCCCCTGGGCCCTGTACACTCAGCCTGGATGGAGGCAGAGGGATGTCGAAATCTCCGTCCCTGCTGGGTTAGCAACCGGACCATGTGGCTCCAGGGGACAAGCCGCTGAGGGGAAGGAGGATCCCTGCTTTGTGGGTGTGGCGGGGGGAGTTTCACAGCAGATGTCTGGGGATTTTGTGCATGGCAGGGTCTTGTTCCTCCTCTTTGGCCCTGGGCTCCACCCCCACCCCATCCTTCATGGAGCTCTGAGGCTCTTCTGCAGGCCTGATGGGCTCTTCAGTTCCTCAGTGGCTCTCCTCACCCCGCCAGAGGGGAGCGCTAAGGAGCAAGGGCGTGTCCCACTCCATCCCGTCCCCAGCCAGCAGGCCCAGGGGTGTGTAGTGGTTGCTCTGAGCCCTCTTCCCCCTGCCTCCCAGTTGGCCTTTGTCTTGGAGTCCATGTTGTGGCACCCGTGGGCCCTTTGGCAGGGGCATCCCTTGGGGTCAGGGCTGCCCTGGCACCAGGAGAAAGGTGATGGGGACAGGTGCCTTGGAGCTGTGCCAGCTGCTGTGACCCTGGTGGTGTTTAGGGGGTTGGCTCTGGGGTGGCTGGCCATGTCCTGGCTTCGGGGGACCTGTCTCCCGTCCCAAAGCTGGCTCCCCCTGCCCTGTCCCTGTCAATGCCATGGGGCACCCTGCAGCCTTGTGTCTCCCTATTGCTGCTCAGAGCATCCTCTTGTTCTGCAAAGACGTGTCAGGTTGTGGGGTGGAGGCTTCGTTCCCCAGTCGTGCTGCATTGCATAAAGGGGAGGGGGGTGCCAGAGACCCTCCAGAATGAACCCTTTACAGAATAAAATCCTTTTGAGCTGTGACTTTTTAACCCGGCTGTGGCTGGACCTGTTTTCAGGTGCTCACAGTTCCTGATGCAGGGGGCTCTGCCTATAACGCGGGCGGGGGGGAGCAATTGCTATGTGCCCATGTGCCCCTGGCAGGTGGGTTGGGGAAGCTGGGCCTGCTGGTTTGGGGAGGGAGGCCCATGCAACAGAGAGATGCCCAGGGTGAAGCTGGGACGGGGGAGGCCTGGGGAAAGAAGATGAAGGAGCCCGGGGGGCTTGTGGTTAAGGGCCTTGGGTCAGGGTTCCGGAGCTCTGGGTTTAATGCCCAGCTCTGCCACTGACTCGCTGGGTGATCCCGGGGAAGTCACTGGGTCTCAGTTCCCCAGCTGTGAAATGGGGTGAATGATCCTTTGGTGCATTCAGACTGGGGGGCTCTGATGGGGTTGGGGGTCTCTAGGCACCTGGCACCGGGGGCTCCGATGGGGGTGAGGGTCTCACTGTAGCGGGCTCAGCCCATGTCTCCCCACCGGGGCAGAGCTTCCTGCTGTCTGCGGCAGGGCCCCGGCAGTGACCGAGCCGGGCTCCTTTCTCCTTCCCAAATCCCCCCCACCCCCGCGCTTCCCAGCCCATCCGCAGCCGGTAACTGCAGCGGCCCCCCCCCCCCGCCCTGCTCCTCGCCTCCCTGCGGAACTTTCTGAGCAGAGACCCGGCGCCCCCTTCGCAGCCCGGGCGGGGGAAGGAGCCAAGCCCGCGGGCCCCTCGGATGCACCGAGACCTTCACCGCCAGCCGGGGGCTGCCCTGGGCCGGGACCATGGTGAGTGCGCCCCGCGGGGTCACCTTGGGCTTGTCGCGGTCTGCGGAACCGGCTCGGGGGCCGGGGGGGGGGGGCCGGAGAGCAGGACTCGCAGGAGGGGAACGGGACTCACGGGGCGGGTTTGGCCTTTGATTCCCTCCCCCGGGCCCATCTGCAGCTGGGGACCGGGCAGCTGAGGAACGAGAGAGGATCCCCCGCGCCCCGAACTCAGGGGGCTGCAGGTGGAGCCGGTACCGCTGCGGGCCCCTGAGCCCGGCGGAACCTGGGTCCCCTCTCCCCGGCTGCTGCCCCTGGATTCAGCTTGTGCACGGGCGCAGCGGCCCCCGGGGATCGCCCCGCCGCCGCTTCAGAGGTTGGGGGGTGGGTTAGCGGACCCAGAGGAGCAGCAACTGCCCTGCACCCCCCTGACACGCTGCACGCCCAGCCAGCCAGGGGAGCTGGGGGCCGGGGGCACCGCGTCATCCCAGCCCGCTCTGCGGGGACGGTCCTGGGCCCCTGCGGCCGAGACCCATCCAACTCATTCCGCAGAGAGCGGCTGGGCGCCGGCAGGTCTCCCCTGGGCCAGAGCTGGGTTTGTGCCAGGAACAAAATCAAAGCTGCCTGCCCCTGCCGCAGCCCCCAGTGTCTGCAGCGTGACCCCCAGCTCCCCCCATTGCTAGGACCCCAGAACCTAAGGCCAGGAGGGACCCGCCTGATCCTCCATCCCCCAACCCCACAGGCCGCCCAGGTGGGGGAATTGAAGCCCCCTGTCCCTTTCTGAGGGGCCCTGCCGACCTGGCTCTGGTTGTCAAGGGTCCCAGCCTGGAGGGGATGTTTGTGTGTTTGCAAAGTTGCTCCACTCTGCCCACAAGGCCTAGGCGGGTGACCAGAGAGCAAGTGTGAAAAATTGGGACCAGGTCTGTGTGAGGGAAACTGGAACTGATACAAGAAAAAGACCCCAAAATGGGGGCTGTGCTTATAAAATCAGAACATCTGGTCTACCAAGGCCAGTGCTCTGTTCCACTGCCTGGGGGCTGGCAAGGACCCTGGGCCAAGTGGGCAGGACTCACCCCTCCCTCGTGGCACACCCCTCGCCCAGGTACAAGTGACTGGGAATCGCTGTTCCTTGGCATGGCCTCTTCCCACACCATTGGAGGGACCCAGGGCTGCCTCCGGTGGGCAGTGGGCGTCCTAGGGATGGACCATTCCAGCGGGCCATGCACAGCAGGAGTTGGCCTCCTCTCTGGCCCCAAGACCTGTCCCGTCTCCTGTCTGTCTAGAGCTGCTCTAGGAATTACTGCGGGGCAGGTCTCTGACCTGGGCCATACAGCAGGATTCTGCCTTGGCAGCCGCAGGGCAGGCTGGGACCTGGGCTCTTGCCCCCCCACCCCTTGCTAGTGAGGTCCCTTCGAGGGCCCCCCCAAATGAGGAAGGGGGCAGTTAGTGCACCACTCCCTTTT
Organism: Dermatemys mawii; assembly: GCA_007922305.1. Taxonomy (NCBI): domain Eukaryota; kingdom Metazoa; phylum Chordata; order Testudines; family Dermatemydidae; genus Dermatemys; species Dermatemys mawii. Next base: position 2,235,061 of record ML677376.1, on the reverse strand, counting down.
CCCTGTAGGGGGCAGCAGCAGCTTACCAACATCCTGGGCCAGAGGGAGGAACTGGGAATGGCCAGCAATGGCTGTGCTGGGAGATTGGGAGTGGGGTGCGGTGGGGGGGACACTCAGGGAGCAGACACTGTAGCGCATTCCCACGAGAGGAGGGCAGTGACAACAATGCCCTGGTCACAGAAACTGCCCACCAACTAGCCAGCCGCTTTCTGTCCCCAGCAGGTATCCTGCTCAGAGGAGCGCTGGGTTCCAGCCCAGACTAACCTCAGCACTCCGATGGCCAAGGCTGGGAAAGCAGGGGGCTGGGGGCTAGGGCTAAGGGGTACCAGCAAAGCGGGGTGTGTGGGGGAGCCCAGAGCTGGGACAGCAGGGTTGAGGGGCACTGGAAGATCTGGGGGGAGAGGGGAGCCCAGGGCTAGGATAGCAATGGGGCTGGGGTTAGGACTGAAGAGCATCAGCTGAGTTATAATAGCAAGGATTAAAAATAACGAGTTTGGGCCTGGCTCTAAACCCTCCTGTTTCAGGCCATGACCTGCCCTCTAGCATGGGGGTCAGGAGAGGAGTTTCCCTGGGAGCGGGGTGTCCCGTTACCACAGGGCTTTTACTGAAGCTGCTGGGGACAGGCCACTGGCCTGGATGGGCCCCACGGTGAATCCAATGGCTAATCATCACCCTCACTTTAACGTTTCCCATCTGACTGGGACACAGGATGATGGGAATTGCTGCCCGGTGACAGTTTACCGAGGGGTGTGGTAGATTCTCCGTCCCTGACAATGTTTACGCCAAGATGGGCTGTTTTTCTAACACATCTGCTCCAGGAATTACTCCAGGCTCTGGCCGGGGTTATATGAGGGTCAGATGAGGTGATCACAGTGGTCCCTTCTGGCCTTGGGATGTAGGAAATGTGTAGCCAGGGTGTGGCCATGGCCCAGGCGGGCTGGGAGGTAAAACGTGCTTGGGAGCAGGGGATCGGTCCCGTCTCATACCGAGACTCCAGCTGCCATCTCGCCACCCACCGCCTCGCTCCGGGGAGCAGCCCGTGGAGATGCTCAGAGCAAAGGAGGCGGTTTGGGGCTCAGATGGCCCCGAGGTGCAGCATCTCTGGGGTGGGGCGGGCAGCCCAGTTCGGTGAAGGTGCCAGTTGGGCCCATTTCCCGCATGCAGGGCAATTGAACGGCTTCAGAAATAATATTTCCGAGCAAAAGCTGGGCCCCCTGCTCAGCAGGGCAGGTAATCAGCACATTAGAGCCAATTTCATCACCTGCTCTTGAGTCAATTTGCTTTAATCAGCCAGGGTAATGGTGTATGGCGCTCCAAGCTGGAGGCAGCACCTCCCTTCCCTCGGGAGGGCATCCCCAGCGAAGCATCCCCTCCCCCCAAATGTTCCCTCTGATTTTTGACAGGCTGTGTGTGCAAAAAATTTCTTCTGTGCAAATTGTGCCGTGTGCAGGGGGTTTAGGATCTGTGTGCACGCACACACGCGCACAGTTTAGAGGGAACAGTGCCAACCTCTATCCATCCATCCCCATCCACCCCATGTGTCTATCCACCCCCAAACACTCCCTTGGTCTCCTCACACCCCATCTATCCATGTCCAGACACCCCCACTATCTATCCACCCTATACACCCCCTTGATTTATCCCCAGACACCTCATCTATCTATCAGTCCCCAGACACCCCCTTGATCTATCTCTCTATTGATCATTCTGTTTCTGCAGGTGTTGGTCCCTTGTCATCAGTACCTCTCTGCTGTCTGTCTCTCTCAGACTCTCTATGCACCCATCCGAATCTCCCTCCTCTCTCTCCCTCTTGCACTCACCCCGGCCCCAGGACCTGCCCCTGTCCCCTCTGCGGACCGGGTCACTCAGGCTCCTGGGTGCTTTGGCCTGGAGCTGGGTCTGTCCTAGCCTCGAACGAGTCGCCGTGGGCAGCTGGGGAGTTTTATGTCACGACCCAACCCCGCTTTGCCCAGGGGTCAGGCAGTGGAACTGTCACGGTCCCTTTGCACCTTAAGCCTGTGTAGGCCTCAGGGACTCTGGGGCAGGCCTGTAGTGGGTGCTGGTCTCTCTAGGGGCAGGAGAGCTCTGAGCCAGCCAGGGGTGAACAGGGGGTTTCTCTTCTCTCTGCTAGATGCAGCCCACGGGCCATGCAGCCACCTTGCTGCTTCTCCTTGCTGCCCTCACCCCCCAGCCAGTGCTCAGTGAAAGTGGGGGCAAGAAAATCATCCACGTGTCAGGTGAGTGAGGGACAGGCTCCCCAGCTCCCCCAAGATGGGGTCTCCCCTCCCCTTCGCTCGCTAAGGAAGTCTGAAGCGCGCCCACCCCAAGGGAATGGTCACCTCAGGGGGTAGGGAACAAAAAATGACCCCCACAAGGCTGGTTCCAGCCCAGAGACATGGGAAAAGGTTGCCATGGAAATATCACTCAAACCTTTTCCCGGAGGCACCCAATGGGGAAACTGAGGTACTGAGCAGCCTCACCATTGGGAATACAACCCTGGAGGTCCAATGCCCAGCACCGCCCCCTGCTCCAGCCCCTCTCTCTCAATGGCACCTTTAACTCACTCCCCCTTCAGGGTGAGACAGGAGGCCGGGGAGGGTAGATTTGATTTCCACCTGCAAAAGTGTATATGACCCGCTTTCTCGGTAAACAGACAGGCCGATCCTCAGTCTAGTGCCTTTTGCGCTGGGATGCGGGAGACCTACTGCGAGACCTTGGCAAGTCACTTCCCTGCGTGGTGCCTCAGTTTCCCATCCCACCCGTTATGTATTTAGTCGGTAACATGTCTGGGGACAGGGAGGGTCTCTCATTGTGTGTCTGTGCAGCCTTTGTTGCCTCTACACAACAGGCCAGCCGAGGTCTCTCCTCTTATAGGAAGGCTGTGTTTAGAAAGGGTTCATACATGAACACGAGATGTTATGAGGATATTACCGACCCAGCGAGTACTTTGTTTGGTGATGGCAGGAGCAGGTGACTGGTACAGGTGGTTCTAAGAGCCGGTCACTTTTTTTTTTTGAACCAGTTTTCTTTCGGATGGCCCCAGATTTCTGGAATCGCTGCCGGCGGCGTGAGCCCAGCCCCTAATGCAGATCCGCGCTGATCAGTTGAAATCTGGTTTCTATCTCTTTAGCTCCATTCAGTGACATTTCATATCGATTTAGTTAAACGAGTGCAACTTCCTAGTATAACCAAAGCCAGCTGGAGAGCGAGGGAGCGTGATGCAGAGAGAAGTGGAGTCAGACCTAGAGGAGCGGTCGGGAGCATGAATCACCCTTGTTTTCTTCCCCAATAAAAAGGAAGGTTTATTTCCTCTCTCTGGAAAGGTGAGACTCATTTGCAGGGGTGGATTCATGCTTCCAAACACCGCCCCCCCTGCCCCCCCAGCAAGGACACGAATCGCTGACAATGGACACAACCTTTTCCTAAACTTGGGTGCGTTTGTCTCCAGCCACCTCTGTCAGGCCTGGCCGTGGGGCAGCTGGACCCCTCCGTGAGCCTTTAGACCTCGCCTGATAACGTCCCCCCAGGTCCACTGGCCACCCTAGGGCAGACAGCGCCCAGTGTGCGGCAGTGTTGGCACCTGACAAGGAGAAGCGGCAGCTCCCTCCTTTCCAAGCCCCCTGGGAGGTTGAGATGAAAAAACCCAGTCAGGCCACCCAGCCCTTCTCCCAGCCGGTGTGAGACTCTCCTGCCCCTGAACGTTAGCAGAAGAGTTTGATAGTTTGGTTTCCCTGGTTGGTTTGCGGAGGGTGGGTGGGAGGACAGATCTGGCTGGTGGAGGGTGGGTGTCCCCCAAAGCCACCCAGCCTTTGTGTCTGTGCGCAGAGGATGAGAGCGGGGCTGTGGTGGTCCAGACGGCGCCAGGGAAGGTGGTCACCCACCGGGGCGGGACCATCATCCTCCCCTGCCGGTACTACTATGACGTGTCGGCCCACGACCCCGCCGAGATCCGCCTCAAGTGGACCAAAGTGACGGACCCCATGTCTTTCATGGACGTCTTCGTGGCCATGGGGAAGGAGCGCCGGGCCTTCGGGAGCTACCGGGGGCGCACGGCGCTGCAGGAGGACGGGGCAGGGGATGCCTCCCTCATCATCCGCAACGTGACCCTGCAGGATTACGGGCGGTATGAGTGCGAGGTCACCAATGAGCTGGAGGATGACACAGGCATGGTGAAGCTGGATCTGGAAGGTAAAGGGACTCCCAGACACACTAGCAGAGCCCCGGGCTGCATTGCACACCCAGTGGAATGTGCACGGCTCTGTACGCACACAGGGCCTGGCCACCAACGTGTGCTCTGAACAGCCCTGCCTGGAACTGTGCAGAGACACGCCGCTGAGGCCATGTCTACACTACAGCTCATGTCGGGATCGGTGCCGCTGCGGGCCTGTTAGCATGGGCCTGGCCTTGGAGTCTGGCTTTGCGCTGGCTACACGGCGCTCAGGTGGGCCTAATTGACCTCACTCCGGGGTGTGGATTATTCCCACTCCTGACCGAGGGAAATTCTACTGACGTCACCTGGAGTGTGGACAAGGTCCCAGCGTCGTGTCCCTGTGGGGTGGAGGCATGTGTCCAGGCCAGGTCATTCCCAGACACCTTTTGTCCATTAGCCTGGGAGGGGGGAGTCACCCTCTCTTTGCAGCCAGCCAGCCGGAGAGATACATGACGTGGCCAAGGTCAGTGAGAGTGACAGAACCCAGGAGTCCTGACTTCCCCGTCCTCTGCTCTAACCACTAGATTTCACTGCCCCTGGCTGCCAGACTCCCTCCCCTTGCTGTAATGGCTCATCCTGGCACGGAGGGAGGGGGAGGTGACTGCACCAGGGAGAACAACCACTACCCGGAGCACGTCTCTCTATCACCGTGCTCTGCAGCCTGGCAGAACCGGGGCACCCTCCGGGCAAGGCGGCGGAGGAGCCGATGCCTGGGGTGCTGGGAAGCTGCTGGGGGGCAGACGGGCTGGGGGTGCCCCGCAGTTCACCTTGTCCTACTTTCTTTTCTAAAGCAGGCGTGCCAGGGAAAAACCCAGCCGCTGCCAGGGCAGATCAGTCCCATCACCCGCGCTGGGCTTGGTACCTGGACAGCAGCCCCACGGCTGGTGTCGGCTGGGATTAGACTCAAGCTTTGGCTGAACGTTCAGGCGGCTCCTATTTTACACAGGGGGAGGGGCAGAGCTGGGCACTGGGAGGAAAATGTGGTCATGTGACTAGAGCAGAGGACAGGGAGCCAGGGCTCTGGGAGGAGAGTGAGGCTTAGTGGTGGGAGGAGATGGTCTGGGGGATGAGAGTTAGGAGTCTTAAATTCACTTCCTGATTCTGTAAGGAAGGGTGGGCTGGAGGTCGGCTCACAGGACCAGGAGGCCCGGCTTCCCCTGCGGCCCCTGGAGCAGACCAGGCCCCCGAAACAGACCATCCGTCCCTCTAGCCCGGTATCTCTCCTCCAGCGGCGGCCAATAACTGATGCTTCAGGGGAAGGTGGGGAGAACCTGTAATACACCTGAGCAATTGTAAAGTAACGTGCTTGAGGAGGTGGGGGGAGAAATCGCTTCCTGACCCCTTCAACACTGTTGACTCATGTCCAGCTTCTCATCCATGTACCCCTTAGGTCCTTGTCTGCAGAACTGCTGCCTAGCCACTCGGTCCCTAGTCTGTAGCAGCACATGGGATTCTTCCGTCCTAAGGGCAGGACTCTGCACTTGTCCTTATTGAACCCCATCAGATTTCTTTTGGCCCAATCCTCTAATTCGTCTAGGTCCCTCTGTATCCTGTCCCCACCCTCCAGTGTATCTACCACTCCTCCCAGGTTCGTGTCATCTGCAGACTTGCTGAGGGTGCAGCCCATGCCATCCTCCAGATCATTAATGAAGATATTGAACTGTCCCTGCAGGTGTGATCTTCCCCTACCACCCGCGCCTCGGCCGCTACACCCTCAACTTCCAGCAGGCCCAGGAGGCGTGCCTGGCCCAGGACGGCATGCTGGCCTCCTCCGACCAGCTGCACAAAGCCTGGCTGGAGGGCCTGGACTGGTGCAACGCGGGCTGGCTGGAGGACGGCTCCGTGCAGTACCCCATCGCCCGGCCCCGAGACGAGTGCGGCCGCAAAGACACCCCAGTAGGGGTCAGGAACTACGGGTACCGTCACAAGGACGACGAGCGCTACGATGCCTTCTGCTTCACGTCCAACCTGAACGGTAACCGCCCCCACCTCGCGCTGTGGGGCAGGGCAAGGGGGCAGGGGCTGAGGTCTGCAGGGCACGGAGCATGCGGAATGCTCAGCAAGAACCTAACACTTAGCGCGTGCTGGGTTTATGTGCATTATCCTCACTTCACAGAAGGGAAACTGAGGCACATAGTGTGTGTGTGTGTGTGTGTGTGTGTGTGTGGCTGGGGGAGTGACCTGCACAAGGGACAGCCAACTCTCCAGCCTGGTGCTTTGCCTAAGGAGCCGTGCTGCTTGCTGCTCAGCGTTTTCTTACCCACCCCCTGGGTGTCCCTCAGGTGCCCCATCGTACCAGGGTCTCCTCCTGCCCTAGTTCCTGCCATGTCTCAGCGCCGTTCCCCTGGGCACTAAGCTGCGTGACTCTCCTCTGTCACATGGGATCTGGTCTCTCTCCTCTCCCCCAGAGGGGCATTGTGCGTGCTGGGAAGGGCTCTGGGATCTCTAGCTGTCACACCGCTGGGTTTGTATTGGACAAGGAAGGGCAGAACATGGCTGGAGTGGGCCCTGGCTCCTGGGGGAGTTCCTCCCGCAGTTTGGGAAAGTTCTGGCCCCTGCCGAGATGAGTGTTACTCTTGTGGCAGAGAGTTCCGCAGGGCCTGATGAACGGAGCTGTCAACCACCATCCCCATCCTGGAGCTCGAGGCTCTTTTCTTCCCTTGCAGAGGCAGCCTGAGCCCTTGAACTCGACTCCCAGCACTATCCCCTAAGCTGATCCCCCTTCCCTCCTGAGATGGGGCAGCTCCTCTCCGGGCTGGCGCCTGGCCCAGCAGGTCCCCCGGGGGCATAGGGCTGGCTGAGGGAAGCGAGGTCTCAGCAATGGGGGAAAGGGTCAATGACATTTCCAGAAACTGTGTTGGTGCTGCTGTCGCCCCTCAGCACGGGCCTGCGGAGCGGAAATTCCCCCGTAGGCCCACGCGTCTTTCCCCGCCGTCAGCGGCAAGCCAGCCCCCAATCCCAGCCCCCCAGAGCAGCAGTAGGTCTCGGTCCCACCCTGGCACTGAGGGAGCCGGCTGCATCCCAGCTCCCGGGACCCTGAGTGGGGAAGAGAACCGCCCACCACTGGGTTTTATTTATTCCTAGCCTGGCCTTAGCACCATCCCCTCCTCCTCCTCCTCGTTCTCCAGCCCCCAACCCAGCAGGTTTCAACCTGGTTTCATTTGCAGACCCTACAAAATGTCCATGCAGGTGCAGACCCCTTTGGAAATCTCTGACCCGGTCTGCAGACACCCCCCACCCCCAAGGATTCACAGGCTGAAAGCCCCCATCCCCCTGCATCCCCCACAGACATGCTCAGGGAAAGCTGAGGCCCCAGGGAATTTGAACACCCAGAGCCTGGCTGCCACCCCAGCTCAGGTGGGGCTGGTGAAGTTCCTCCTTCCCTATTAGCCCAGGGTGATTGGTCCCAGCTGTGCCTGGGGGTTCTTGGGAGTTAATTAGGCGCTAAATCACTTGAATGAGCTGCTCCCTGGGTGATTACAGTGCTCCTAGGTTGTTGAGGCATTTACCAGTCACAGTCACAGCCACAGCCACAGCCACAGCCACAGCCGCTGTGGTGTGGGGCAGATAACCAGGAACCAGCCAGGAACACCAGCACCTCCAAGCGTGGCCCGGCCCACGCTGCCCCGGGCCTGGCGCACACCCTGTGGGATCAAGGCCTAGCTCCCCAAGTTAGTTCGGAGGCTGAGTACTATGGCTGGGCTGGTTGGGGAGGGGAAGCGCCATGTAGTATGTAGTTGGGGGGCCTGGCACCTGGGGGCTGAGTGCCATGGCAGCTGGAGTTGTGGCCGTCTGGCGAACTCACTGTCCCTACGCCCCCTCTGCCGCAGTATGGGGCAGCCCGGCGAGGCAGGGAGATGCTGTCCTCCCAGTTTAACAGTTCCTTGAAGGGGTTCAGGCTCTTTCTCGCATTAGTTCCCATGGGAGTTAGGAGCCCTTGAGGACCCGGGCCTATGTGTCTTGCCAAGGTCACACGGGGAGTCTGTGGCACAGCTGGGACTTGGACCCAGCTGCCCCCCACCCCGAGTCCCTTCCCCACCCTACCTCTCGAGTGGTGCCCCCCAAAGATGGGGGTGCTGAAATCAGTGGCCACTTCTGTCCTGAGCTCTCCCCTTTGTGCAGAGCCAGGGGTCTAGCCCAGGGTGGCTGGTTCCTAGCCCAGTGCTCGCACCACTAGGTAACGCTCCCTGCCAGGCTGTGTCATTGGAGGGAGGCTGACCTGGGCAGGAGACTCTCCTGGTGAGGCACCCCAGGTCCAGCCCGGACTTATCCCTTGACGGGGATGGGGGCGGGGGGGGGGCTCATTAACGGTGGTGTTTATCGCCAGGGCAGCTGGATGTGCTGTCATGGAAACCTTGGCTGCCCCCTTCGCGCTGGTCCTTTCCACGGTCCCCACGTGCGGCGGCCAGGCGCGCTGGCCCGGAGCTGGGGGGGCGGTTTCTCTGGCCTGTGTGCAATGAGTTTGAGGCGCCTCAGCCAAGCTCCTCATAGAGGGGAGTCCCCCGCACTACAGCCTGTGGCTTCAGGGTGGGGTGGGGGCTCCCTGCTTGAGCCCAGGCTGTACCCACCCCCTTCGTCAGCCCCTCACCCCTCCAAGGCACTGAGAGACAAGCTGTGCAGCCCCTCCCCCAGCCCTGACAGATCCCAGAAAGACTCAGTGCAGACAGAGCCCCCCACGCGTGCAGCGGGAACCGCTTCCTCAGGGCAACAGTGCGAGAAGCGTGGGGGTAACCGGCACTGGCCTTTCCACCCTGCCTGGCTCTCCGGAGCGGCTCAGTACGAAGGCGGGTGCCGTTTACATTAGCTCCCGCTGTCAGGTGCAGGTTTCCCACTGGACAAGGTTCTTGGTGCTGCGATTCCTGCCTCCCCGGGGCAGGAGAAGCAGGTAATTGCAAGGGAGAGAGGCGCGGATGATGGATGTAGCCAGAGCTACACAAGACAAATCTGACCTAGAGGGGCTGTCCCTGTCCATGAATTACGGTGCTCTCCGGCTGGCATGGCTGGGGGGCGAGGTGTGGAGCGGGGGCTCTGCAGATGTTTATTTAATCATGGCAGGCGGGATAAATAGCGGATGTAATAGCTACGGGGACTCATCACCGGCCGCAGCGCTGCAGCCCCCATCAATCTCCATGTGTCTAGGAATGAATTCCCGGGAGCTGCCTCTCTTCCTCTGCAGCCAGGCGGGCTCCGCTCCCCCCGCACCCTCCGCACCGCTGATGAAGGCCTCGCCTTGCCTAGCTGCCCCTCCTGGCCAGCTGGGACTGTTCAGGCACTTTTGCCGGTTTGCCCTGAGGGTCCTCTCGGCTCCCTCGTGTTGCCCATGAACCCGGGGGGCGTGGGAGAGACCCGCTGAGGCTAGCGCTCTGTCCGGCCTCAGCTGCCGCAGCCCCCAGCGCAGGGGATGTTCCCCCCAGAAGCCAATGGGAGCGGTGGGTGCCAGGGGGCATGGCCAGTCCCAGGCCTGGTGCCTTGCACCTCGGGGTCGGGGGGCTCTGTCCCTTTAGCCTGGCTCCTTCTCTGCCCCCTCCAGGCAAAGTCTACTTCCTGAAGACCTACCGCAAGCTGAGCTACCCCGAGGCCCTGCAGGCCTGCAAGAAGAACGGGGCCCGGATGGCCAAGGTGGGCCAGCTGTACGCCGCCTGGAAGACCCAGCTGCTGGACAAGTGCGAGGCGGGCTGGGTGGAGGATGGCAGCGTCCGCTACCCCATCGTCAACCCCCGGGCCCGCTGCGGGGGCCGGGAGCCCGGCGTCCGGAACTTGGGCTTCCCGGACAAGAAGTACAAGCTCTTTGGGGTCTACTGCTACAAGAAGAGCGGAGAGAGGCCCCTCGAGAAGGGCAGGGAGGAGCCAGGCAAGTGGAGGCCTCTCCGGGTGTAAGCAGGAGCCACTGGCGCTCTGTGGGGACAGAATCGCTCTCGCAACCAGCAGACAAACGCCGCCACTGGAGAACTGCTACCGTAGTAACCACCCCCCGGCCCTGCACCCCCCCATCCCTTCACACCCGGAGCCGGCTGGGAGCCGGGCCTGGGGTCCTGGCTGCTGAGCCCCAGGGATCTGCCATTTCTTGGTAAGAGCATCATAGCCCCGCTCCCCGGCTCCTTCTCCCTTTCCATAGCAGGTGGGGCCGGTCCCGCGGCGTGGCAGGCTGGGGAGGGGGGACCAGAGGGGGGACCATGCCAGCTTCAATTCACGTGTTTTCTCCTGCAAACGGACATCCAGCCTCTGCTTCCTGGGGGCTGCGCCTGCCCCTCGCTAACCCGACCTCGGGATCCCGCCCTGGCGCCCCGCTGCTGTGGCTGGTGCTCCTGATCTAGTTTTGAGGCCTGTCTCTGCTTGCAGGGGGGGCAGGGCCAGGCTGATGCCTCCCTCCAACGACATGACCTGGCAGGGAGTGTTTCCTGGCAGGGAGCGTTATGCTGCTGCCTGGGGCTGGGGGCTGTCCAGCTGCGGCGCACACCGGCCGTGCTAGGGCGGGCCCCGCTCCTCCAATGACCATGGGGGATGGACACTCAGAGGGGGGGTAGCCGGGGGGGCGGATGCTCAGCCGATTAATGCCTGGGCCCACCTGAGAGCCCTGGACGGGGAGCGCGTGGACGGGTGCAAAGTGACCGCTGTGGATGGCACCACCCTGTGGTGTTCACAGCCCACACCCTCCCTGCCCATCCTGTCAGGGCACCGGAGCGAAATCAGCAGCGTCCCCTCGCCCACCACGCTGCGAAGAGCAGCAAACGCGAGGGGGTCAGACGGGGCCAGGGACCTGCTGCGCCCCTGGCTCAGCACTGGCCATGTAGACAAAGCTCCTGCAGGGCCCGGACGGCGCAAACCCAACACTAGACCCAACGCAAAGCCCTGGAAATACGCACGGGGAGGCCTTATGCTCCTGAATCGACCCCCTGTCTGGGGGCTGCCTAGGAGGGACAGGAACTGAGCACGGGCCTCACTCACTACAGCTTTTGTATAGCAACCCCCCCACTCGGAGGTTTGTGTAAAACATCTGGCTGAATAAACCCATCAGCGGCGTTTCGTTTAATGTCGTAACACAGCCAGGGCAGAACCACGCTGCGCAAAACCAGTTGATCTAACACCACCGTGACAGAACTCTGATCCTCCCACTTTCAGGAGAATCCCCATTAGCTCAATACAGTACAGTGCATATGGTACTCACTGGCCGAGCTCCGCTTCCATCCAGCGGGTGGCAGTGGTGCCTGTTCATTGTGGTGGGGTGAGTCTTCTCTCTCCCCGCCACCGAGCGCTGGAGCTAGGCCCCGTGGGAAAGCAGGACTCGGGCAAACAGGCACTGACCACGGTCCCGTGAAATTGGGCCGTGGGTGCTTCCCCGCGAAGTGCAGGGTCCATGGGTCGCCCAGGGCTGAGGCTTGCTGTGGTCCCTTAAACAATCAAAGCAAGGTGGGGTTTTCACCCCTGCCCAGGCAAAGAAAAAAGTGACCAGATTCTTCAATCTCCAAGATGCTGACCTAAGAGCTCCCCAGTCAGCCCCACCCCAGATATTCCCTGAGGAAGAGGTGGGCTATTCAGTGGAGTCGGGGCGACCAGTGGGGATGAATACAGCCTCGTGATATGGGGCCCAATCCTAATAGCCAACCTAGACCTCACCCACTGCAACCTGAAGAGAGCAAGGGGGTGGGCATGGAGCCCTGGGACAGGACGGATCAAGCGCACGCAGGGGGCTAAAACAAGGCACCCCATTTTGCAAAGTGAAGAGACTCCCCCTCCCCTGCTCCCCCATAGCCCCCCCCATCTGGAGCAGTATCCAGGGTGGAGCGGAGGAGAGGAACAGGCAACATCCCTCCCCGAAGGGGCGGAGTGGCTTTGAGAGGCAGCGCGGGCCGGTCCCTCACCCTCATGCCCTCACCTCATGCCCGGTGCTCTTCCAGCTCCACGTGCTCGGTGCGGTGCAAGGGGGCGGGGGGGCGGGGGCGCGTTTGCCTTGGCCTTGAACATGCGGAGCCAACAGGGCCCGTCTCCTGGCCCGGCCAGGGGCGGTGGGGATGGGTGTACCTGCCCATCCCAGAGGCAGCTCTCACAGGTGTGCGTGGCTTCCGTGGAGAGTCTGTGCTCCCCCCCGCCACCCCCGGCTGCAGAAGTGGCTTTGAGCCACCCTGGCACCCTCCCATTTCTGGGCTGTCAGAGCCCAGGGTCTGCTCTAAGGCAGGGTAGCCTATTAGCCGCTCCCCAGCTCCGAACAGCAGAGCCTGGCTGTAGCTAGCCTAGCACACCCCATCCCACCTCCAGACACACCCCCTGCCCTGCACTGAGGCTTGGGGTGGGGGCAGCCCATGGCTGCTTACAGCTGCCCAGCATAGGACCTGCCCTGGGTGGGGGGGTGGGACATGGGCTGGCTTCTCTCCCAGTCCCTGCAAGGCGCTTGCAGCTAGCAGGCCCCTTCCCTTGCACCAAAGAAGGGCGGCTGCAGGGGTCAATTCGCTTTTAGCCTGAAATTGGTCATGTCTAGATCCTGCCCTCTCCCCATCCTGTGAGACAGTTCAAGACTTTGGAGTTTCAGGCTGGAACAGCCAAAAAAAAATCCAATTTTTTTAAAGGCTCATTTAAATGGAAATAGGAAGACAGGGAATTTTTTTGAAAAGAAAGTCCCAGTCTCTCATGATCTGCAGTAGCAACCCGGCAGCAGCGAAGTTCGGAATTAGCTGCAGATAGATTCCCCCTGCCCACCCCAGCATTAAATTAGCCGAGCACAGGAGCCAGGCATCTCCGCTGTGTCCCTGCGTCTGGGAAAGGAAATGGAAGGCAAAAGGTAATAATAACAATAATAATAAAAGGCCAAGCAGATTGCAGGGGCTTATTAACTGTTAAAAAAATTTATTAAAATGTCCAGCAATACAGAAACGCAGAGAGTCATCGATGTCACGGGGGGGGGCTGGGGATACAGGACACGGCGGTCACATCGCAAACAGCAGAGACTGGGAAGCGGCTGGCTGCGTTGTCACACGCACGCACGCACACACACACACCAGATCAACCCGAATAAATGACGACAAACAGAAAAAAACCCCAAATGAACCGGGAGGGCCTCGATCCTGCAAAGGGATTGGGACCCATTCTACCAACCTTGGGGGAAATTCCGCCCCCTCCCCGTGCGACAGGCTTGTGTGCCGTGCAAGGCTACGACTGCTCCGGAGCTGAAGGTGTGAAGCAATGGGCCGCAACAGTGCTGGCAGTGGGATGGCCCAGCTGGCCCAAGGCTGAGCCTGTCTGAGGCTCTAGGCAACACTCCTAGGGCTACACTTCCATGTCAGTTGGAAATACACCTCCAGCTCCGGCACAGACTCTTGGCCTCACTCAGTCCAGTGTGCTTGGGCCTGGTGGACTGGACTGGGGAGGGCGGGATTCCAGTCCTGCCTCTGCCTGGAGCCCGAGAAGAACCGTCAGCCCAGAAATAAAATGTAACTGGGCCTGCCTCTGCCTACATGATCAGACCCAAGGGGGAAGGGATGGAAAGGTGCAAACAGACCCCGCCTGGACGGTTTCCCTTTGTTTTCTATTGAGAAGAGTCCCAAGCCCAGAGCAATGCTGGATCTCAAGGGGCACCTGCTCCCTCTTGTCTTTCCTATGGAGCGTTCTCAACCGGGGAAGGGAAGATAGCAAATAACACGAAGAGGGATGGAAGGGAAGGGATTCCGAGATGATCCCTGTGTGGTAACACGTGGGGGGCTGGGATTGCTTCGGAGAGACGGAAGCTGGAAGAGGCTCGTCAGCCCTTCAGGCAGGACCTGGGGGGCGGAGGGGGGCTCCTAAGGGAGCTGCCCTGGGTTTTAGGGAGGACGTTGGTGTGTGTGAGCATGGCTTGCAGCTCGGAGCGTCTGCACTTCCAGCCAGTCGGGAAACCACTGGGTCGAACAGGAAGAGAACGGAACCTAGATGCCACCGGGGGAGGAGTGGAAGAGGGGCCTGGCAGGGAGGGGCTCTAGGGATCTGCTTCTTTTCGGGGAGGGCAAAAAGGAAGTCGGGGGGTTGTTTATTAAAAAACTGGAGTCTCCCTTGCAGAAGGCCAGTGGAATTGGGGATGAGGAGTCACACCGGGGCCTTGCCCAGAAGATGAACCCAAGCAATGGAGCCAGAGATGGGGAGGGGAACTGCCTGTCCTGCCTCCTAGGAACACGGGCCAGACCCCCAACTGGAGTGAATCCACCCAGCTCCACTGGAGTCAGCGGGTATGTCTACATTCCCCAACCGACCCTCCGCAGTTAGTCTCAGGGGCCGGGCTGCTGCGGGGTTGTTCTGCTGTGTAGACGTACCAAACCAGGCCACAGCCCTCCCCTCCCCGCCCTGGTGTGGACTGGTATGAAGCCACTGAAGTGGACAGTGGTCTCAGTTTACACTAGCCGAGGATCAGGCCCTGCACGGACGTGCTAGGACAGTATGGACTGGTCCTGGGAGCCTGGCCTGGTCTCTGCACTCAGTGGGAGCCAGGATGGTTGGGGCCCAACGACTTGACCCTGCGTGGTGCTGAGCGGCTCCCGGGAGGGACTGAGCCCCTAGCAGGATCAAGGCTGTGTGCACAGAGGGACACAAATGCACACACGTACCCGCCCCCGCCCCCCACCGGCACATGAGGCTGGGGGCGTCCTAAGGAATGAAAGCAAAGGGGTTTAGAAAAGAGGGGCTGGGGGGGGTCAGTAAAAGTGGCCCTTTCCCATCACACACACACGCCCGGCTCATCCCGGGGCTGGGGGGTGGGGGGAGGGGACTTGTGCTTGCTCGTCACCAGCCTCTAGAAGTAGTTGCCTTCCTCCATCCAGTCCAACTGGAGCTGCTTCCTGTGTTTTCTCCTCTCCTTGCGGGAGTTGTGGTGGTGGCGGGGGTGGTTGTGGTGATGGCGGTGGTGGCGGCGGGTTCTGTGGGACCTTCTGGCTAACGGAGGCAAGGAGGAGAAGGAGGCGCGTTACCGCGGGGCTAAGCCACAAACGCCCCCCACCCCCGGGGGTCGAAGCCGAAGGAGAGAGGATAGGAGCCTGGAATCCTAGACCAGGACTGGGGAAACCCTCACCCTGCCCAGGGGTGGGGGTTTCCCCCGCCTTGCCACAGGTGGCGTGTTTGGGACAGGAAAGCCAACGAAGGCTCATCTTCACTGAAGCATGAGCTGGAGTGCGGCCCCACCCCGACTCCCGTCCACACATGCTCACAGGTTAAGTGGCGCTTTAAAATGGAGCGAGCGAACCCAGGCGTGGGTACGCGAACGTCTGAGTGCGGCGGGTGCAAGGGGGATGAGTTACAACAGCCCAGCAGCTGCTAACCCGCCCGCTCTGTGCAGCGCCTACACGGGTGCGCAGTGCGGTCACGCTCATTCCAGTGGCAGAACGCGCACTAATCGGCAGGGAAGACGAGACCTGAGGGCTCCTTCCGGTGCAGCCACTTCTGGGGTGGAACGCAGCAGCTGCTCAGCGTTCTTCCGTTGAGAGCGCAGGGCTGCATAAGCCTGGAGAAACGCCCCTGGGATCTGGCCAGGACACTGGGGCTAAATGCCTCCTCCCTCCAGGGAAGGGGCCTGGTGTTTCACATGTGATGAGGTGCGGGCTGAGCACTGAGCCAGAGGGAGCAGCCCTTTGCTCAGGAATCCCCCGCACGGTTACCTCCAGCGCCCAGTGAGTAATGGTGGGTTTGTCTAGAGAGAGGCTGGAGCGTCCCAGAGACGTGCCCGCTCCCACAACCCCCCTGGGATGGGACGGGGACCCGGCACTAACGTTTTGTGCAGAGGATTTTTGGTCTGTCCCACTTCCCGTTGCTGTGGCACTTGATGGTGGGGACGTGTCTCTGGGTGAAGCCCCCCTCGCACTGGTACCGGACGGTCGAGTGGACACTGTACTTCTCCCTCTGCTTGCCGACGGGGAAGGCGTTCTCCACGGCTGGGGGTGGCCCGCACAGCACTGCACAGGGAGCAAGGCCGCAGGTGCTGTTACTAGAGAGCCAGGGCTGGGGACAGTGCCCTCCGCAAATGGGTCGTGGCCTGTGGGCTGCTGGCAGGAGACCAGAGCAGCCCTTGATTGGGCAAAACGCAGGCACTGGAGGCTCTACACCAGTCTGCAAACAACCAGCTTTTGGATTCAGCTGGAGTGCTGCCTCCTCCCACCCCCCATCCGAGGTCATGGAGTTTGGGGAGGGCCAGCCAGACCCATTTCACTGCACTTTGTAGGTTCCTCAGCTCCATTACCCCAGGCTGTGGATGGAGGCTGGACTTAGCAAGCAGTGATGGTGGGTTTGGGACATCAGCAGAGCTATGTATGGGGAGCCCAGGGCTAGGAGGGCAGGGGTTTCACTGAGGCTGCCAGTCAGTGGGACCAATAGTGCTGGTGGAGTAAACCCCATTTGAGCCCCTCCCAATGCAATGCTCACAGCACCTCCTGTGGCAGGGCGAGGCTATTATTCCCATTGTTCAGATGGGGAACTGAGGCCCAGAGCTGGAGCATTCAAGGTATTTAAGTGCCTAAAGATGCAGATAGATTCTTCTGAAAACCCCACAAGGTGCCTAACTCCCATTGATTTCAGCACCTTGACAAATCCAATGCTAAGTGACTCACCCACGGAGTCTATGGCAGGGCCTGCAAGGAACAGAACCCAGCGTAGGGCCCTGAGCACTGCACCATCTCGGTTCAGATGGGGCCCTGAACAGTTGGCAGGCCCTGCCCCCTCTACAGTAGCCAAGGGGCCCATGTGGTCCAGTATCCCGCCTCCCACAGTGCATGAGACCGGATGCCTTCAGAGGACTTCAGAAAAGCAGACTTTGACTCCCTCAGGGAACTTGATGGGCAGGATCCCTTGGGAGAATAACATGAGGGGGAAAGGAGTCCAGGAGAGCTGGCTGCATTTTAAAGAATCCTTATTGAGGTTGCAGGAACATACCATCCCGACGCGTAGAAAGAATAGTAAATATGGCAAGCGACCAGCTTAGCTTAACAGTGAAATCCTTGCTGATCTTAAACACGAAACAATAGTTTACAAGAAGTGGAAGCCTGGACAAATGACCAGAGAGGAATATAACAATATTGCTCAGGCATGCAGGAGTGAAATCAGGAAGGCCAAATCACACTTGAAGTTGCAGCTAGCAAGGGATGTTAAGTGTAACAAGAAGGGTTTCTTCAAGTATGTTAGCAACAAGAAGAAAGTCAGGGAAAGTGTGAGCCCCTTACTGAACGAGGGAGGCAATCTAGTGACAGAGGATGTGTGAAAAGCTAATTTACTCAATGCTTTTTTTGCCTCTTGTCTTCACAAACAAGGTCAGCTCCCAGATTATTGCGCTGGGCAGCACAGCATGGGGAGGAGGTGACCAGCCCTCTGGGGAGAAAGAAGTGGGTTCAGGACTATTTAGAAAAGCTGGACGAGCACAAGGCCACGGGGCCGGATGCGCTGCATCCGAGGGTGCTAAAGGAGTTGGCGGATGTGATTGCAAAGGAGTTGGCCATTATCTTTGAAAACTCCTGGCGATCGGGGGAGGTCCCGGATGACTGGAAAAAGGCTAATGTAGTACCCATCTTTAAAAAAGGGAAGGAGGAGGATCTGGGGAATTACAGGCCAGTCAGCCTCACCTCAGTCCCTGGAAAAATCATGGAGCAGGTCCTCAAGGAATCAATTCTGAAGCACTTAGAGCAGGGGAAAGTGATCAGGAACAGTAAGCATGGATTCACCAAGGGCAAGTCATGCCTGACTAGCCTAATAGCCTTCTCTGATAACTGGCTCTGTGGATGAGGGGAAAGCAGTGGACGTGTTATTCCTTGACTTTAGCAAAGCTGTTGATACGGTCTCCCACAGTATTCTTGCCAGTAAGTTAAAGACGTATGGGTTGGATGAATGGACCATAAGGTGGATAGAAAGCTGGCTAGATCATTGGGCTCAACGGGTCGTGATTACTGGCTCCATGTCTAGTTGGCAGCCGGTATCAAGCGGAGCGCCCCACGGGTCAGTTCTGAGGCTGGTTTTGTTCAATATCTTTATCAATGATCGGGAGGATGGCATGGGCTGCACCCTCAGCAAGTTTGCAGATGATACTAACCTGGGAGGAGTGGTAGATACGCTGGAGGGTAGGGACAGGATACAGAGGGACCTAGACAAATTATAGGATTGTGCCAAAAGAAATCTGATGAGGTTCAACAAGGACAAGTGAAGAGTCCTGCCCTTAGGACAGAAGAATCCCATGCACTGCTACAGACTAGGGACCAAATGGCCAGGCAGCAGTTCTGCAAAAAAGAACCTAGGGGTTACAATGGACGAGAAACTGGATATGAGTCAACAGTGTGCCCTTGTTGGCAAGAAGGTTAATGGCATTTTTGGCTGTATAAATAGGGGCATTGCCAGCAGATGAAGGGACATGATTGTTCCCCTCTATTCAACATTGGTGAGGCCTCATCTGGAGTAGTGTGTCTAATTTTGGACCCCACACTACAAGAAGAATGTGGAAAAATTGGAAAGAGTCCAGCGGAGGGCAACAAAAATGATTAGGGCCCTGGAGCACATGACTTATGAGGAGAGGCTGAGGGCAATGGGGTTGTTTAATCTGCAGAAGAGAAGAATGAGGAGAGATTTGATAGTTTCTTTCAACCACCTGAAAGCGGGTTCCAAAGAGGATGGATCTAGACTGTTCTCAGTGGTGGCAGATGACAGAACAAGGAGTAATGGTCTCAAGTTGCAGTGGGGGAGGTCTAGGTTGGATATTAGAAAACACTGTTTCACTAAGAGGGTGGTGAAGCACTGGAATGGGTTCCCTAGGGAGGTGGTGGAATCTCCTTCCTTAGAGGTTTTTAAGGTCAGGCTTAACAAAGCCCTGGCTGGGATGATTTAGTTGGGGTTGGTCCTGCTTTGAGCAGGGGGTTGGACTAGAACCTCCTGAGGTTCCTTCCAGCCCTGAGATTCTAGGATTCTGAGAGGAAGGTACAATTATGGCATAGCCCAAAGAGGAAGATGAAGCAGAACCTGGGTGCATCGGCCAGCCACCCTGTCCTGTCCTTAAACGTCTGTTCAGAGCTTTCACATTTTCTCCCTATGAAATATGTACGTTGTCTCCCGCTCTGCCCTGCAGGTCCACCACACTGCTTATATAATACAGAACACTTCAGGAAGCTGCTGACAGCCGCTATATAAATCCAATCTACGGAGAGGGCTCCGTTGACAGATTTGCGCCAAGGTGTTCCAGAGGATTTACATATTTAATTAATGGCTTTATCAGGACAAATATATCATTACATACAGGGGCTGGGATTTCCGAGTGTCTTTCTCTGGCTTGGTGTGAACAGCTGGAGGTTAATATAACTTTCAAGATAAGGAATGAGAACTTAATAGTTTTAATGGTGGCATATTAAGCAAATTAAAGCAGAGTGGAGAGAATTAAACAGTAAAAAAGCAGAGATTACAAGAGGTTATTTGGATTTTTTTTGTTGAGTGGTGCAAAGGGCAGCAAACGGGAACCAGGGTGGAAAAGCCACCTGTGACTTGGGCTCTTTCTTTGCACAATCTAGCTCTCATCTGATTTGCCACTTTCCACTGGGAGCCAGCAGGAGTCCACACAGAACTCTCTCTCCCCCCGGGGGGAGGGGGGGGCGCCGGATTTACAGGCATCAAACAGGTCTGCCTGGCAAGCAGCAAAACTCTCCTCTGAGTGGGATTAGATTGAATGCAGCAGGACTGGCACTGATAGGCTCTCAAAATTCATGACCCGTCCCCCACATCAGGAGGTTGCCTTAAAAATCAGGTTCTTTTTCATTTGCCTCCTGAGATTTGAGACTTTTGGAGTCCTGTGTTCCTGCTCTTCTCTGCAGGCTGAGAGGGCTAACAGGTCACTAACAGAAAGAAAAGGAAAGAAAAGGAAAGAAAGCCGAGATTCTCCCATGACTCCAGGAGCTGGGGCTTGAAGAAAACCACCAAGTATCCCGAGTTTCCTGATGAACAGTAAGAGTTGGAAAAGCAGCCCACTTCTAAGCTGACCTCCTCACCAGCTAGCCTGGGCTGCCCCACCCTGCCAGGCCCTGCAGAACTGACCTCTCTGGCTCCCTGCCAGCACTCCTCTGCCACGGGGTCAGGATGGCTGGAAGTCACCCCTCTGTTTCAACATCTTGGCTCAGAGTTGGACTGAGCCCTGAGGCAAGCGCAGCCGAGGGCCACTGCTGGAGCTCGTTAGTTAGGCCAGCAGAAATGAGCTTCCCTCAGCTGTTTGCTTGCTGCAGACTTGTCTACAGGCAGGTCTACAGGGGGTTAATTTAAGGGGAGGGGGGAATTTTCATTGTTCTCACTGGGAGCTGCTGACTTTTGAAGCCCCTGTCTGTCTACAGGTTCCCCAGCTCCTGCGAGCTCCCCCGCTACAAACCACGCCAATTTATAGTGCCATTGGCCCCACCCCTCCTTCCCATTCACCCAATCAGAGGCTGACCCTGGTCACTGGCCAGGAGGACCTGGTTCCTCCTGCCCCCAGCCAGCAGCAGCTGAGGGAGTCTGGGGGCAGGAAGGAAGGAGGGGGATGGGAGGTGTTTGGGGGGGCGCGCTGGGAGGGGGTTACCTGTGCCTTTCTTGCAGATGTAGGGCAGGTTGTAGTTGCAGGGCACATCGTTCCACTTGCCAGTCTCGTGGGACACCAGCACCACACAGTCCTCGCCGCCCGCGAAGAAGTTGTCGGGCTGGTTCTCCCGCCAGTTCTCATATTGCTGGCGAGAAGGAGGGTGACACTCACAGCCCTGGCTCGCGGGCCCCTGCCTGTACCCCCGCCTCGCCAAGGGAACAGCCAGCCCTGTGGGGATCCTCCACACCGCTCTCTGCAGGGCAAAGGGGGGGCAGCAGCCGGGGTGGGAGCCTCTTGGGGCAGGGCACAGGCTGTGTCCCCCTCCATTTACACTAGTGCTAGGATCCCTGTTTATTCCAGGGGGTCTCCCAGAAATTAGAGGGTGACTGAGCCAGCTGCTGGTCACACTCATCATGTGGTGTCCTGCACCGATAGCTGAGTCTGCCCCTGCGCAGGGCTGTTTGCGCCCCCCCCCCGCCCCCCGCCACCCAAGGTTCGCCTGGGTTACATCCCCCCTGCAGCTCACCTGGCTGGGCCAGGGCGGGGGCTGCTAGCTCCTGGGGGTGGGCCGCTGCTCTCTGTGACTGCATGGAGCGGGGAGGCCAGGCCTGCGGTCACACGCTCACACATGCTGTCTTGCACACTCACCCACCCGTGATCACAGGTTATTACACACTCACGCATGCCCACACCCACGCACATACCCATGCTTACACACTGGCACACATACATGTGCACACTCACCCTTGCATGCATTGGCACACGTGTGCACACTCATGCACTCTCAACCCCTCCACACACTCTGAGACCTCTCAGTCCCCTCCCTCTTTCTCTTCCATATCCCTCAGACGTGCACGCATTCACACTCACTGCCCCGTGAGTCCAGGCATGCACTCCTTTGCACACTCTCCCCCCGACCTCACCAGTCCCCTGGGGCTCCCCCTCCCCTTTACATTGGGCACGTGCACCTTCCCAAGCTGGGCCCAAGTGGTCAATGGGCATTTTATACTCCTGATCCCTTGGGCCAGGGCCGGATCGAACAGGACAACGCCCTGCTGGGGCCTGGGGCAGCGAAGGGTCCCTGAGCAAATGTGCTCCCCACCAGAGGTGCTCCAAACTCACCAGGCCCGTGTTATCTGTCCACTGGAAATCCTGCTCCACAATCCGATCATTGAGCCCGATCCAGGTGTTCTCATGCCCAAAGCCTGGGGAGAGTCACACAAGAGACCCCTGTGACTGTCTCAGAGGGACTGGAGCCCAAGTCATTGCGTAGGGAGCAGAGGTGCAACACAACCAGGAAAGCACGTGCTAGAGCAGATCACTGTTCTTGGCAGGGATCACGTTAAATGCTACTGGATGGTACATTCCAGGGCACGAGAACCTGGCACCAAGCTCCGCCCCGCCACCCTCCTGCCCCACCTCAAGCTACAGGAGAAGGGAAGATCCCGCCCTACTGTTGATGAAGCCGTGCTCCTCTGGCGAGTGGATGCTGGCCAGGTGGCCAGCGCGCCGGCGGCAGTCCCGTTCTGCGTCCTCCCAGCAGCGCCGGTGCGCAAAGTAGCGGTAGCAGTGGCCCTGGAACTTGTGCCAGCCATGATCACACCCCTCCGTGTCTGCCGCCAAGTGGGGAGACATGGAACAGGTTAGCAAAGGCCAGCAGCACCCCAGTGTCGGCGGTCAGAGCATTGGGGGAAGGACTCCTGGGTTCTGTGCCCAGCTCTGACTGGCTGGGTGGTGCTAGGTTAGGCCAGGGACTGTGAGTTGGTTTCCCCCTCTCTAACTCGGGGGAAATGAGCCATGACACGAAGCCCCAGCAGAGTCCAGGTCCGAGACAGGTGGATTTTCTCCAGAGCGCCGAGCGAGTGAGCTGGGAAGGCAGCCTAAGCCCCGTTTCCCATCGCGCTCTGCTCTCATGGCACGCAGCGTGCCGCGGACACAGGCCAATGCCCAGGGGGTTCATTCCCGGGCCTCAGAGCTGAGGCTCTGCTCACAGGATCTTAGGAAAAGAGTCCCTGTCTCTGGCACCTGAGACGAGGGAGGGGCCTTGTGCCGGTGCCTGGTGGGATGTTGCTGCAGGGAGGTTTCTTTCCGCAGTTCTGGCCTGAGGCTGGCAGGGCAGCAGGGGCTGGGCGGATGCTGGGGAAGGCCAACCTACGAACAGCTCCCAGGTCCCCGGAGAGCCCCGCTCCGGCTGGCCCCAAAGCAAAACCCCAGATCCTGATCCCAGATCCAGACCTGATGTGGAACTTCCCTCCCCCGGCTGTCTCTGGTTTAATCCCATCCAGTCTAGTGTGTTAAAGGGGCCGCGTGGCTAAATGTGTTCCCAGGCTGGGCCCCGGGATGCCCTGACTCTTACCTTTCTCGCACAGGCTGTCCCCGTAGCTGGGCAGGCAGAGGCAGACGAAGGAGTTTATCTCGTCAATGCAGGTGCCTCCGTTCTGACACGGGCTGGACAGGCAGTCGTCAATATCTGCCACGAGAAACACACGGCGGCTCAGGGCCCAGCAGCGCTATACCCGCTCCCAGGCAGTGTCTATGTGTTGGGGATGCACGTGCATGCAGACACACACACGCACACGCCTGCTCTCTCTGACGCGCCGAGGCTGAGACCTGGCCCTCTCTGTGGGAGCTGCCTGGGTGGTTTGATGCCTCGGTGACGGGCACCTTAGCGAAACCATAGAGAGAGAGAGACCAGGAACTAGGACTGGAGATGGATGGATGGAGAGATAAACACACTGTGATCTAGGGATGGAGATAAACAGACAACGAGGAGCCAGGGCCGGGGCTAGTGGAATGATGGATGGGAGGGGATTGCGCTGACCTGGCTCTTTCAGGCAGGGAAAGGGCACAGCTGTCTGCATCCTAAGTAAGAGATTAAACCCAGAGGAAATCGGCCGGGCTGATGGGCGGGAGTGGCTGGGTCTCCGGGACACGCGCCCCACCGCTACCCGGTGTTAATATTGACTGGTGCCAGCTCATCCCAGCTGAGAGACGAACGCGGCCAAGTCACAGACACAGGAGAGGGACTTTGGGGGTGGTCCCCTTGCTCTGCCCCCACACTACAGTCCAGACACACACTGGGCTCCCACACAGTCCCATGCACCTTGGTCTGGACCTGCAGCCCTAGGAGGTCTCTACCATTGCTGTAGGCTCCACTGGGCCCTGGCACCCCACCCACCCCGGGACCATGCAGCCCGGGGGGCGATGGAGCCAAGCTGGTGTCTGTCGATGGGGATACCCTGCTGGAGGAAGCCCAGAGCATGATGAGAACAGAGACGTTCCTGCCTCGCTGTGGGGTGGGGCAGGCTGATCCCTCCACAGGCAGCCGCCCCAAGGGATCCTAGAAGTGGGGTGAGACGGCTGCTTAGCCCCAAGAGGCCCAGGGCTGAGCGTGCCACGTGCCACTGGGCTGATGCCTTCACTAATGGAGTATCGGATTCCCCCTGACAAGGATGGAGCGCATCTGCCATCTCAGCTGAGGCCACTCCACCGCAGCTGCCCTGCTCAATAGCGCTAATTGGAGCTGATTTATCTGTGGCTAATGAATTATCGGGCTGACGCTCTCAGTTCTGGCAGCTGTCCCAGCCCTGGTGCCGAGGGCTGGGCTGGGGGGGCAGCTAGTGGTGGGAGACTCTGGGAGGGCACCCAAAGGGGCAGATGTCTGTGGAGACGATGGCTGGGTTGGGGCTCCCTGGCAGGATCGCCAGACCTCTCGGCAGCTAGTTCTGCAGGACGTATCGGAGACGGCCCGGGCCGGCGAGATTCCCAGCCCTGCTTCCAGGACACGCTCCCCTGCCATTCCGGGGCAATTTCCCGGCAGGACATGGATACCTGTCCGCTCCAAACCCCCTGCTGCCCCCACAGGCTCCTGTGGCTGATCCTAATCCACTGGATCTCATGGAAGGCTCCCATTGGCTTCAGTGGGCTTTGGGTCAGGGGCTTGGTCACTGCTGGAACTGGGGCAGAAGGCGGATGCCATGACCCCCTCCCTCAGGGGGAGATCAGTGGAAGGATGGTCCAGAGGTTAGGACTTTATCTCGGGAGACCTGGGTTCCATGCTGTGCTCTGCTACGAACTCACCATGTGGCCTTGGGCAAGTTCCTTAGTCTCTCTGGATATCAGCTCCCCACCGGTAAACGAGCCAATCGTCCTGCCCTGCCTCCTGGGGCGGGTGAGGTGAAATCCACTGCCATGTGCCCGGTGTTCAGCTGCCATGGCAGTGGGGGCCTGGTGAGCCCCCGCAAGAGCCAGCTGGTGTGTGCACAGTGAGATCCAAACCTGGCCCTGAGCAGGGGGCACCAATCCCACCTGGGAAGGCGCCGAGTGGTTGATTACCACTTACTGAGCTATAACAGGGAAATGGAGGCTGCTGGAACGTTATTACCCGGCTCTGGAAAGGTTTTTTCTCCCCATGTGAAGCTCAACCTCTCTGGTTTTAACCCTGATCTCCCAGAGCCGCTGCTGGAGGGCTGGACTGGCCTGCAAAACACGGCAGACGGGCAAGGCCCATCCTTTGTGGTAGATGCAATGGACTTGGGCTCCCGTGGGAGCCCTTCCGCATGGTCCGGAGCCAGCACCTCCTCCAGCTGCCCCTGCCACTGGGGAAAGGCCCCGCGTGGAGACCCAGGAGAGCATCTCTGCCACCGACTCCGTTGGGCCATGTCACTCTGTCTCTCAAAGCCTCAGTTCCCTTGCTGGGCACCCAGGATCCTCCTTGTGTCTCTCCCGATGGGTTCGTGAGCACCCTGCACAACAGAGAGACAGCTGCAGCAGGCAGGTCCCCGCGGGGAAATGAACGCACTTGGAGAGCAAGATCTTCCCTTGCCTGGGTGGGGTTTGGGGTTCCCCTGTATCCCACCGCACACCAAGGCTGTTGGGGCTGGGCGGGGAGGAGAAAGCAGAGGAAAGAGGAATCCGCGAGGTGCCGTTCCCTTGCCGGCTTCTGAGCCAATTTGAAATCAGCGAGTGTGGCGGCCCCAGCGCTGTGATAATAGCCTGGAGCCCGCGGTACTTCATCACGGCACCGGCACAGTGTGATTGAGGGAGGCGAGATCGTCCTCGCCAACCATTAACGCTCCCCGCCCCTCGCTGGGGAACCGTGCCAGCTACTCGCGCCACGGAGGGAGCGGGAGTCAGCTCCCAGCTGGATTGCTGGTAACATCCCCAAGGGTCATTATCAAACAGATGGGCTCGCTGGGGGCGGGGCGCTGGATCAGTGGGGTTTCTAACGAGCAGCCTGCAGCCCCTACGTCCTGGTGTGCCGAGCCCTGATACAGAACAGCAGGGCAGGGAGCATGAAATGCTTTTGAGCTGCTTCCATCCTGCCTAGGCCCAGACTGGGAGCTGTCCGGGGCAGGGGCTGCCCATTCGTTCCCTCAGCTCTGAACGATTTCACCTCTGGGACGGTGGAACCCAACCGCAGCCTCCTCCTGCTACTGGGGGTGAACCAGGGAGTGAAATGCACCCGGCTGGTTTGGCTGGGCTCGGCTCTCGGATCCCCCCTGTCCCTGCACCTGGAGATAGGACAGGAGCCTCCCGCAACCTGTGTGCTCCCTGTAATTTGGGCCCGTCATGGCCGGGGCAGGTCCTAGTGTAACACAGAGCCGCTTCAAGGTGGCTCTAACTTATGCTCCTCCCCCTACTGCTCCCTATGGGTGCTGGAAAGTAAAGAACAAACAGTGCAGTGAGCACCAGCTACAACCCGCATCTCAGAGCAGGTTAGATGCAGGGCCCTTAAGCCAGCTCCACATCCGCTGGAGAGGCCCCCTGTGCTGGGGGTGGGGCGTGCTCAGAGAACCTGTTTATGCAGCTAGAGTGCCCTGAAGGGGCTGCAGGGTTTGTCTGCCCTGCAGTCGAGGGGGTGACTGCAGCTGGTGTACACGTTCCCACGCACAGCACAGGACTGCCGGGAACACTGGGGCATGACCTGGGCAGCTAGTCCTCACCGCAGCCTGCACTTCACTGCTCCAGCGCCGGAGCCTGTTAGACTAAATCCAGCTCTGGGACGTCTACGTGGGCCATGATCCCACCCGGTGCAGACGGGCCCTTTGTGTAACCGGGAGACGATCTGCCCCCCACAGCTTCCCTGGCCTCTGGCTTCCCCAGAGTGGCCGGGGAGAAGCCGGGCGGGGGTGGGGGGCGATGAAGGGGGTGGGAGGGTGGCCCTGCAGCCAGCTGGCAGAACCGTAGTGCAATCTCACCTTGGGAGCCAGACTGGCTGCGAACAAGGGGCCGGTGGCCAACCAGTGGGAGCCAGCTCAGTCTGTACCGTGACATTTACCAGCCTCTACCCACAGGCACCGGCTGCCCAATGCCAAGCAGAGAGGCACTGAGGGGCCTGGCCAGGCGTGTGTGTGCAGGGTGGGGGTGGGGGGAGGCGATATTGTGAAGAAGAGGAGCATGAAATAAAAGGTGCTTTAAAGGGCAGGGCCCGGGGCTGACGCAGGGATTAGCAGGCGTCCCATCGCCAGCAGCCCCCCACCTCCATTTCCCCTTGCTGCAGAGCTGGGGGTTTCACTGCCCATTAAACCCTCTGGATAGCGACTGTAAGGCTGGCAAGAGGTGCCCACCTGGCTGGAGACTGAGATCCCCCCCCAGGGCAGGGGTAGCAGAAGACTGAGCTCTGCACACCCCTTTTTTTCCCAGAGTGGGGCTCAGCCTCCATGGCTCACTCCTTCCTCAGTGCACCTGCAGCCAGGAGTCAATCCGTGTCCACGGGCACCTGCACTCCTGTCCCCAGCATGGCACCTTCACAGAGACCAGCCGTCATGTACCACACCTGCCCCTGGCTGGATTTGAACTGGCACCTCAGTGCCCAACCCCCTGCACCACCTGCGATTGGCTGGATGGCTGGTCTCAGCCCCGCATGTCTCTGCAGGGCAGGGCCGTGGCTGCGGGGCAGAGGCCACTCACCGATTTCGCAGTTCTCCCCGGTGAAGCCCTGGTCGCAGGTGCAGCTGTAGACGGTGCCGTTGGACTGGCAGGTCCCGCCGTGCAGGCAGGGGTTCGTCTCGCAGGGGTCAGCCTGAGCTGCAAGGCATAAGCATAAGGCATGGGCATGGGGCAGAGCTCGGTCCCCTTTGGAGACGGGCGCTGAGACAGAGACCCCAGACCCACTGCTCAGGCTCTCCCCCTTCCCTCAGCCTCTCTCAGGCCCCCAGGACCCACAGAGATCACGTCACACAAGGGCCATCAGTAATCTGCAGGCTCCTCACGAGCAGGGTTTGCTTTCCAGCTCCACTGGGCAACCTCCCTGCACATGCGCTAGCAGTTCCTTCCACCACTCCCGATACCAACCAGCTGGCACCCCCCTACAGAGTGAGAGACCCAGGGCTTGTCTGCACAGCAGTTATCTCTGGTTCTCCTGCGAATGCTGCCCCTAACCCAAGCCCCATCCAAACCCAAGGCCTCTGGCTCAAGCATGGGGGTGCTTTGCACTCAAGCCGGCCGGCCGACAGGGCACGGTCTAAACCCAAGTACTGCTCGCACTGGAGCAGCTATCGTCCCTGCTCTGCAATGTGGATACAAGCCGGAGCCAGCTCAGTGCTGCTAGTCCTCCAGTGCCTTCCCGCAATTCCTTGCCATCTCCCTCCTCCCTGCTCCGGGACAGTTCATCCAGCCTGGTTCAGTGTTTGAACCCCACCCCACGGGGCTCTGCCCCTGCAGCAGGGCCTCCATGGGATCGGGGCCCTGAGCGAACTCCAAGAGAGAGCTGCATTTGCACACTATGGTAATGTGCTCGCACGTGGCCATCTGCTCGCACCCAGGCCCCCCCCACTCTCCTCCCCAAATGAAAGCGCAGCTCTGCGGCCCTCTCTCTTTCTGTGCTGGGTACACGTTTAGCTGTTAAGCCGTGACAGGCTCTGTGCTCTTGATCTCTGCAAGGTGGGATTTTTCTCCTCGTTTTATTTTGAGCCCGCGCGTGGGACCCGCCGTGCACGCCCGGCACCCAGATGCAGCGTTAAAATATGCAAAAGACTCGCAGCTCAGGCAGCTCAGACGCCTGCCAGCTGGCTCGAGTCGGAATCGAATTCTTTCTTTTTATAATTAGTTCTGACTGACTTTAACCAGTCTCTGGGGGGAGCAGCAGGCAGCCCTTGCATGGCAATGAGGAGCGCACCCCCAGCGCCAGCCGCCCTGCAAAGTCCGCAATAGGCGAGCGGACTCCTCGGCCAGCTGAAGTGGAGGAATCTCATTCCGTTTATCTCCACAGAAGCACTTAATGAGCAGAGAGGCCACACCAGGCAAACCAACAGCTGAGCCCTTCTGTCAGAAGCTTGGCAATGGGCACCGTGACAGCCCCTGGAGGAGGCACAGTGAGTGGATGAGCTGAACGGCAGAAGATGGCTCCTCCAAGCAGCTTTGCCATGCTGTGTGCTAACGCTTGGGCCAGAGGCTACGCAGCTGCGGTTCCGCTCCTTGTGGGGTACATCTGCCCTGCGAATGGCTGTGTGCTGGTACCGTGGGTAGGAATCCCCCCCACTAGCTTTGATCCACCAGCACGGAGAACAACAGCAGGGAAGATGTTGCTACAGGGGCTAGCAGCCCAAGCATGTCCTTGGGGTCCCCAGCTTGGGGTTGTACCTTAGAGTCCATCCCTCTTCCCTGCTTCCCTCTGCTGCCTCCGGAGCCCCCTGCTAAAGGCTGGGTTGTCAGGTACACAACATCTAGAACTGGGGCCAGATTTTCGCAAGAGCTCAGCATGGGTAATCCCCAATTCCTGGAAAACAGGCACATTCTTCCTACAGGAATATTAAAGGCACAACACTGCAAAACCAGAATCTCTATCTCCCCCTACTTCCTTCCACCCATGATACCTAGTTCTGGATCAATTCAAAGGAGAGGTGGCAAATTTAAAACCAATATGAGGAAATACTCCATTACACATTCATCATTAACCTATGGAACCCATTGCCACAGTAGAATACACCATCTATCTATCTGTCCCAATACCTACCTATCTATCTTATCTATCTATCTATCCCCATACACCCCCTCTATCTATCTAATCTCTTTGTTAGAGTCTCATCTTTTTGTCTCTCCCCAAGCAGGAAGAAAGGGGCTCCCTTTGATTTAGATGCCAGCAGGTGATCCCGCAGGAGTATAATGCAGAGACTAACGATGCCCCGCAACCTTCCAATATGTCTCCCGGGAGCTACGGCTGCAGCCATCTTATTTTTCAAACTGATTTACCATGGCCCCATGGGAGCTGGGCCTGAGTTCACAGCCAGTCCTGGGAACAGCTGGAGCTGGCCAGGGCAAGCCACTCCCAGCGATAGGGAAAAGAATCCAGGAGCCCTGTGGATGTTTGTTTGCTCGGCAGGCATCCGTGCCGCCAGCTCCCGCAGCGCGACGGGGGAGGCGCTGTCCCCGCCGGCGATGGGAATGGAGCAGACACTGCTGGAGAGCAGCCAGGAAGGCATGTGAGTGAAGCGGGCACTGAGCGCGTGGGTGAAGGCGCGCTCCACCCTGGGTGGTGATGGAGGGTGAGTGGGCAGGCTGGAGCTGGGGGGCAGGATTAGGGAAGAACAGCTCTGCTTTGAGTGTTTGTGTTGCTTGTTATAAATCTCCCAGGACCCAGTGATAGGGGGCTAACCACAGGAAGAAAGAAAGAAAGAAAGAAAGAAAGAAAGAAAGAAAGAAAGAAAGACTCAACATCCCTTTCAGGCCGAGCTGTGTCTTGGCCCCGTGAAGCCCCGTCCTGCTTCCCCTCGGAGCTTGTGACGAGCCAGGGAGGAGGGTGGACGTGGTCTCAAGAGTTTCACTGGAGAGGGGAGGTTGCTCTGAAGGGGACATACCTGAAGCTGTAACCTGAGAAGAGAGGGGAGTGGGGGTGCAGGGCCTTGACTCCCGCACTGTCCGTGACAGAGCTGTAAGTGCTTCACCAGGAAGATGGGTTCAAAAGCAAAGCCCCAAGTGCACCTGATTAAAACCATCTCACATCTTGCCCTGGGCTCGCTGGGACCTATTAGCGGGGATGAAGGGGGCCCGGGCCTCCCCATCAGTATGCAGCCCCCCCCACTTTCCCAGGTGCTGTTCTGTGGCCAGCTCGGATTTGTGGGTAGTGGGGGGTCCCTTGGATCTTGACACCGCTAAGGGCGGTGCGGAGAACGCTGGGGCTGCAGCAGGAGGCTGTAACAAAGCCGTTGGCTGAGCAGGTAGATTCCAGACTATGAAAGGGGAGCTGGCATGAGGATGCAGGGAGGGTGGGGGAATCGCTCCAGATATGAGTCCCACTGTGACCTCCCTCCTCACTGGGGGAACCTCCGACTCCCCCCGCTCAGCATTAGCACAGCCACAGGACAGAGTCTGCATTGCCCCAGAAACCATACGACTCTGTCAGGTTCCTGGCGCGTGTGCCGGGCTGGGGGCGGGTGAGGTGCCACAGTGCATTTGGCCACCCAAGAGCCATTTGCAGGGGCTCGGCCCAGCAGCAGCTCCAGCTCCCAGCCCTGACGCATATTTCACCAGCCCGCTCCTTTCCCAGCAGCGCAGGAACCTCCGACTGCTGAATATTAACCGTGTTGACTTTTCCATCGCTCCCTGGCTCCAAACTTTAAATATATTTATTGTCTTTCTCCAGACACTAAAGGTCTTGGGACGCTAAATATTCCCTGCCAGGAGTTGCCTCTCCAGCTATTATTATTAGCTCCTGCAACTATTAAAGATTTAAAACTTCGGGTTCCTGGCTCGCTCGAACAGCACAGAGCACGGCCAGAAATCCAGGCTATGCCTGAAGCCCTGGTGTGGCTGGAAGGAGAGCGCTGTATAAAACTCAGCACCGAGGAGATTGGGGCCCCTGAACCCTGGCCTGAACATTGAATCAATCTGTCCATATCCTACTATGTCTATCTGTTGGGCTGTTTATCTGTCGCCATTCCCAGAGACTAGTCTTTCTCTCCCGAAATCCTCATTTAATCTATCTATCCTGATACATCCCCTTTATCTGTCATCTGTCTATCTCTCCATCCCCATACCTACCCTGCTATCTATCTATCTATCTATCTATCTATCTATCTATCTATCTATCTATCTATCTCCTAAAATCCTAGTAACTATCTCTCCATCCCTAGAGCCTGGTGGGGCTGTTGACTGTTTCTGTATTGTTCTCTCTCTGAATGCACCCTGTTTTTTAGCACCTGGGCAGACTTGCTTGCTGAGCTACGCACAAGGACTCCGCCTTGTTTCCCCCATGCCAGGAGCCTGCCAGTGCAGAGGAGAAACGGAGGCTATTGTTTGCCAGCTTGTCTGTATCCAAGCTGCGTTTCATCAGCGGGGCAACTCAGTGTGTTCTGACCCATCTGGAGAACCTCTGCGCAGGGCACTGGGGTGGCTGCAAGGGAAACAGAGCCAGGAAACTAAGGCGGATTATTTTGCTCCTTGTTCCACATGAATCAAGAGAGACGGGGGAACCTTGCCCTTTGCCAGGGCCGGGTCCTGCATCCCTGGACGTCCTCCGTGACTTCATCAGGCTTTTGGTCAGGCCCTGGGGTGGAGGGAGAAGAAGTACAGGGGTGGGATGCAGCTACCCAGAAACCTGGGACCAGGAGCAGCAGAAGGCAGGGAGGAGAAGTCGGGGGGACAGAGAATGGCGGCTTGCAATGTGCAGCCTTCTTCCTCCCTCAGAAGCCCTGAGTGGCTTCTGGGGGACTGGCTTTGCCAGCCCGGCTGAGAAGACCCGGGTTCAAATCCTGACGAAGGTCCTAGGGTTTCAGGAATGGCAGGCAAGCAACACAGCCATTACTTTGTGTAGCACAGTTCGGCATGACTCAGGGGCATGGGCAGAGCTGGAGGGGAGCCCAGAACTGGGATAGGAGGACAGGGCTACAGGTGGGGAGTGGGGAGCACGGGCAGAACTTGCCCAGCTCTTGCTCAGGCTCTGCCTGGCTCCAGCAGGTGCCACCCCCCCTCTGCTCACAGCGTTTCCCCCGGTCCCGGCTCCGCAGGCCATCGCTTACCCAGCGTGCTGGCGTTGCTCTCCCCCATCCAGGCCGGACTCTCCTTCTCCCCTACAAAGGGCAGCACTTGCTCCTCTCCGCTCCCGCTGTCGGCCTCCCCGTCCGCTGGTGAAAGCCCCAGGGCCTCGGCCAGGATGCCCTCTTGGGCCGTGTCAATCATGGGCTGGAGAATGAATCTGTCCAGCTCCGCCTTGGAGCCCTCGAAGGCCTGGCTGACACGCCTGGGGGGCTCCAGGACGCCTTCCTCCCGGGACAGATCAGTGGGTAAGCTGGGCAGGGGGTTCTGAGGCCCGGTGCTCACCCTCATCCTTTGCTCCAGCTGGGGTGGCCCCGCTGCAGAGTCCCACGGCGTCGGGGGCTCCTCCCTCTTGGCTTCTCCCAAGACATCCTCCGCGCTGGGCTCCGTGTGGCTTGCAGCAGCCGGTGCGGAGGGCGAGCTCTCGAGCCCCATGGCGCTGGTGGCTGCCGGCAGCGCGGTCATTGCCACAGCAGCCTGGGCTGGTCCTGCTGCAGGGGCTCGGTTAGCGCCTGCCCCGGGGAAGGTGGGACCCGGTGCGGGGGAGTGGGCAGGCTCTGTGATTGCCAGCCATGGCTGTAGGAGGCTGATGGTTCCTGCTGTCCCCTGCCCCCTCCTCGTCACCGGCCAGTCGGTCCCCGCAGGCTTGGAGGGGCCCAGAGCCGTGGTCTGGGTGGTGCCAAAAGGCAGCGTTGGGGGCCCCACAGTCTGCTCCGCTGACCCATCCCCGGACAGCGCTGCAGCCAAGTTCACGTCCTCTCCCTCCTCCTCCGGCTCCCGGGGCTGTGGCTTGCCGACTGCCATTGCCCAGGCTGGGTCGGGCTGCGTGGCAGGTTCCTGGCTGGCCGGGTTGCTGTCCCTGGCTGGAAACTCGGCTGGCGCCACCCGAGGGTCAGAGCGGGTGGGTGCTGGGGGTGGAATCTCCTCGGCGGGATGAGTGACGGTGCCTTGGCCTTGCAGTTCAGCCTGCCCATCCTCTGCCTGCTCGTTTCTCGATTCCCAGGCTGGGCCAGGCAGGCTGGGCAGTGTTTCCTCCGTGCCCGGGGGTTCATCCAGAGACTCCAAGCCCAGAGCCCGGTGGGCTTCCGGGCCAGCTCTCTCCCTGGGACGCTTGGAGCTGGAGCTCTCAGTGCTGGCTGGCGGGCTGCCAGCGTGGCCAGCCACGGAAATGAACCGCTCGGTTAAGCTCACGGCTTTGCCCTTCCTCTCCGGGGAGCTGTGCTCTGCCATGCCGCTGCCCTCGCTGCCCCCGGGGTGGGGATGGGCGGAGGGGGGTGCCCTCAGATCCTCAGCATGTGGGGGGAGTAGTGCATGCAGGTGAGCCCTGGGGAGAGCACGTAGCGGCGGGATGGGGGTGGCACCCTCCTCACTGGGTGTGACCTCCCCAGAGGAATCCCCCGCATCCTCCCCAGGGGGCGGTAGCCCCAGGCCTCCCACCTGGGGGTGGTCGCCTCGGATGCTGGAGCTGGGGAACGGCGGGTCGAGATCGGCCTCCTCCAGCGGGCTGAGAGCGTTGTCTGGGGTCAGCGTGCCGGCCTGGCCCAGAGCCAGCCTCCTGGCTGCCGGCGTCGGGTGAGCCAGCACCTGGGCGCTCTCCGAACTCCGGTCCCGTCTTCCCTCCTCTGTGCTGGCTGCTGTCTCTGCCGCCCCCCGAGTACCCATCAGTGACTCGCCCACTCCGATGGTGTCGGCCATGCGCTCTGCCCAAGGACCATCGCTGGCCGGGGGCTGGTCAGTGGAAGCCCAGAGGCTGTGCTGGGGGAGCATCGTCGTCAGGCGAATGGTCATCTGCGGCTGTTCTTTCTGGGCAGGAGCGGATGGCGAGGGGGGCGCTGGGGCTGTCCCCGGCTGCGGGTGCCCTTGGCGTGTTGATCCCCTTCGCTCTGCAAAAAGCCAGAGATGTTGGTTAGCAGAGGCCCTGGGGCAGGGGCAAGGGAGCAGCGAGGGGGCTACCCCGGGAGCCCCCCTCTAAATACAATAATCAGACAACAGCAGGACCACCGCAGGCCAGAGGGAAGGGCCTGATCCTGGCAGTGCAGGGCTTTGGCTGCAGAACTCCCACTGGGCCCACCCTGGCTCCCGGTCACACTGGTTTCATCAGGGTTGGGTGGAGAATCCGCCACGTGCTGGGGGTGTTACTCATAGCTAGAGCCAGCTGAGTCCTGTTCATTCGGCTTCCCTGCCCAGCCCCCCTGAGTCCCATACTAGTCATGGCAGAGGATGAGTTGTTAAGCACGGCCAGTGTGCTCGGAGCGGTACATGCCCCGAGTGGAGAGCCCCATCCATGCGGGAGGAACTACTGCCTCTAACAACGTGGAGCTCATTCTGATGCCCATCTCAGTGCTGGGACGTCTGACTCTGAACGCTCGGGTCCTGGCGTGCTAGTGCAGGACACGGAGGTGTTTCATGTGTGGGTCAGAGCACAGTAATAGGAGTCAGGACTCCTGGGTTCTCTTCCTGGCTCTGGAAGGGGAGCGTTGTCTGGTGGTTAGAGACGGGAGGGCCGGAGTCAGGACTCCTGGGATTTTCAGAGCAGGCAGGGATGTGGTGGCACGCTCGGAGCTGTGCCGACACAGCCACCGCATTGGTGCATGTCCATCAGCCACGTGCGCGTGCAAACGGGCAGACTGGGCTGCTGCACCTGCGGGTGTGTTAATCAGTTGTGCACATTCAATATGCAAAAAATACCGAGGCTTTTGGCCACGTGCCCTGGCTCGGCTCTGCTGCCCGGCCATGGGCAGGAGCCCCGGGGGGCAGGGCGTGGGGGGATCCTGAGGAGAGGGGCTATTGAGCAGCTGGACACCCAGCACCCCGGCCCCTCTCCTGGGACTGTGATGAGCACTGAGCCCTCAATTACACAGTCCCGCTTTGTGCTGCCGTATTATCACAAGGACTCGATAATGGCCTTTAATGATGAGCAGCAGCAGATCCCGGCTAGGCAAGGTTGCCATGGCTACGGGCTCCTCATCACTCAGGCAACATCTGGGGAGGAGGCTCCCCCACTCTGCAGGCCTCCTTAGTTGCCAGGTGATGGGGGGCTGCACACGATGCTCTCTCTCCTGGCGGGGGAGGGGAGACAGCCCTTTTTCCAGGGGAGGCTCCCTCGGGTGGGGGGAGGGGGGAATGTGGGAGATGGGGCAGGTCACCAACAGTCCCTGGGAGCAGGGGGCGGGGAGGGGGGTAGTGGGAGCAAGGGAGTTCTTTCCATGCAGACGATGAATCAGTGCAGACGGGAGGGGATGGGCAGTGCCCTGGAGGGGGTGGGGGGAAGGGAGGGATGCCCTTGCATGGGGAGAAGGACTCTGTGGATAAGGAGGGAAGGGGGCAGAGTGAGCCAGGGGGCTGGCGTTGTATTGTTGGGGTTCTCTGGCTCACTGCCCCACACCTCCCTGAGCCCCTCCCAGGTCTTGTCCGCGTGGCGCCTGGCCTGATGGGACCCGACCTCGCCTGGGGTCCGCGAGGCTCCCAGCACGACGGGGCCTGATCCTTGGGAGTGCAGATGCTCCCAAGATACAGCAAAAGCGAAGTCAGACCAGGGCAGATCAGGCGTCACCCTGCGGATGTCAATGGAGCTGCAGGTGTGACGAGCAGAGGAGACTGTTCTCAGGACGGGCTGAAACTGGCACAACTGGGAGGGAAACGTTTCTCTGTCTAGACGCAAATCGCTTGGATCATGGGGCTGCCCCAGCCAGCGCATGGGCAGATGGCCAGTCCTGCATGATAAAGCTGCAGGGGCCGCAAAGAATTCGACTCCCTCCCGCTCCAGAAAGAGGTTAAGCAGAGATACTCACGGTAGCTGGCCTGCCCCTCAGCCTGTCCGTCCACCTCGTTGGAGAGGGGGTAGGCGCCTTTCCCTGCGTGGGCCTTGGTCGTGGGCTCGGCTGTGGGGAGGATCTCGACAGCATTGTCCACCGGGCCCTTCATCTCCTGCGCCGGGCCGGGGGCGGGCGTGACGCCCCACCAAGCAGGCCTGTTCACGCCCTGGGCTGGTCCCTCGCGCTGCAGCTGGAAGTACCGGCCGTTCAGCCCCGAGGAGACGCTCCTCTTGGTGGATTCGGGGCTGGGGGGCAGACGGCTGGGCTCCTCCAGAGCGGTGGGGCTCGGCGGCTCGAGGTTGCCAACAGTGGATGATGCCCCCAGGCTATCCTGGGCCACGGTGCCAGTGACACGTTCCTGGGGGAGCTCTGGGGCGGGACTTTTGGGATCAGCTGACAGGGACCCCTGTGTGATGCCATCATGCCAGGTTGGCTGGAAGGCAGCGGTTTCCCCCAGGGCTGGGGTGTCTCTTTCCACAGAGGACAACGGGCTGGGGCCAGGGGTCTCCTCCCAGCGGCCTGTGGGGAAGCCCAGCGGCTCATGGGCTTTCTGCTCACTGCTCACCCCATGCACTGGTGCCTGGTCGACCATATTCAGAGACTGATCTTCCCCCGGCCCAGCCGGAAAGGAGGCTGAAGAGGGTTTCGGAGACACATTCTCTGCCAGAGCCCCGGCCCCTTCTGGAACGGGAGCTCCCGGGGCTGCTGCCCTCTCGGATCCCACCTGGGGAGGCTCCAGATCTTTCCCAGCTGGGCCAGCCGTCACCAGCTGCAGCTGCTCGTCCTCCGTCAAGACTGGCCCCAGCAGCCTGTGCCGCAGGCTGTATTGATCCTGGGCGATCTCCCTGGCATCCCCAGACACGCTGGGCTCCTCGCGCTCCTTGGGGATCAGCTCGTTCCGCACCAGAGGCAGCTGCCCCTCGCCGTGCTCCCCCAAGACGTTGTCAATACCCAGAGGGCCAGGCCCCTCTGGCTCCAGCCCATCCAGATCCTGCTCCGGCTGCCCGCGGCCCAGGCTGTTCTCTGTGTTCTCAGGACGCAAGTCGGCTGGTTTCCTCTGGGGCAGGGATGGCTGCGGACCCGCTGCAAGGAGACGACCGAGCAGGAGCTGACCCAGGCTGCTCTGAGCCAAACAGACACAGAGCCGAGAACCCGGCATGGGCTAACAGGGACTCTGGGATTCCCCCAGCGAGGGCGGGAAGCCCCCCTGCGAACCAGGCTGGGATCCAGAGCCTGGAGAAACCCGGGGGCCTGGAGGCCTCGTTTGGCTCTGGCCCCTTATGGGGTCGCAGGAGTGTTGAGGAGACAAAGTCTTGTGAGTGAGGGTGGGGGCTGGGGGAGTGGGGGGCCACAGGAACACAAGAACGAACCCTCTTCTGTTTGAGGCTAATGGACAGCGCGAGAGGCAGCTGCCCCCGGGAGACGTGCTGGGCCAAACGACTTGCCCCATCCCCAGGAGGTAATGGAGGCATCTCTGAGCCCCGCCTTGGGGTCATTAACGGAGGGGTCACCACATGCAGAGCAGAGCCATGGCACAGGTGGTGAACCGAGCCATGGGAGGAGTGTGAAGGGATCCAGGTGTCTGACCATGCAGGTAAGCACCTCATGGGATGTCTACGGGTGCCTGAGACCCATCCCCCTCCTCATCTTCAGGTACCTAAATCTGTTTAACGCTCCTGCGCCTGTAAGGGACTGGCCCAAGGTCACACAGGTAGTCTGTGGCAGAGCAGGGAATGGCTCCTGGCTCTCTCAGAACAAAGGCTGTGTCTGTGCCCACATATGCTGCCACCGCCTTTCTGCTGCGCCACGCAGGGACCCCTGTGGGGTGAGAGGGGCATTGCAGCCTCTTGTTCTACCCCCAACAGCTATCTACCCGTCCCCCGCCATGGTCCTTGTATCTATGAGCCAGATAGGTTTAGGCAGCACCACGGTCGTGGGGCGGGTGGGTGATATGAACAACTTGGAGGGTGATTCTGGATCCGGAACTGGACGAGCCCATCATCCCTGGTCCAGTCTGTCCCCGGAAGTGACGCGCTCACGCCCACCTACCTTTGTAGCAGTAGGCGTCAAACTTCAAGGCCGGGTCCGGGAAGCCGGTCCGGTTGGGGAACTGGTACACGGTCCTCACGCCTGGCTCATCCCCGCCACATTTTTTACGGGGGGTCCTGATTGGGTAGCGGACGCTTCCGTCAGCCAGCCAGCCTGGGTCGCACTGGTCCAAGCCGTCCCTCCAAGCTAAGTACAGCTGGCCTGTGGTGGCTAGCGAGGCCCCCCGGCTCTGGCAGTGCTTCCTGGCTCCCTGAGACGTCAACCGTCCGGGCGTGGAGACGTAGAACACTCGCCCTGCAAGGGGAAGAAAAGCCCATTAATACCTACAGCTCACCATTCACCCAGAGTCCCGTGGCTCCTGGCTGCAGCACAGCCACCTCTGGGATGGAATGCAACCACAGATTAACAGTGAGGTATAACAGCTGGGATGTGAACTGAAGCCTGGTGGTGCAACAGAGCTGTTGACTTTACTAGAGTGATGCTGACTTACATCAGCTGAGGATCTGGGCCTCTCGCATCCAACAAAACCTGCAGGAGGGAGGTCGGGTTCATGCTGGCATCAAGCCAAGCTGCGTGAGCTGGAGCCTTTGCTACCGAGCAGCACGCAGGCCCCCGCTTCCCTCCGGCAGCACAGCTCCTCCTACTGGGGAACTGGTGCAGAACTGCTCCGAGGGCAAACATCACCCCCACTTGCTGAGCGACCTGAGGGTCTCCCCTGCAAGCACTGACCAGGCCTAGTCCTGCTTAGCTTGCAAGGCCTGCCAAAGCACAAATCCCAGGGGATGCAGCTGTAGCATCACCACCCCCCTCCCCCCAACAGTCAAGGTCATCAGAAAGGCCTCAGGTGCAAAGAGGCAACACATTCTCCTTTCCTCGGTTTGCTGACATGGCCGTGAAATCAGCAGCCGTCAGTGCGGGGGGCCCGGAGCGGAGGAATGCATTTTTAAAGTCTTCATTGCTTAAGCCAGGTGCACGGTGCTCCTCGGTTTATCACCGTCCCCTGGGAGCGGTGTGCAGCCAGTGGGGCATTACCAATCCATCAGGAGCCGCCTGGTGCTGGCTGGGGAACGGCCCTCACGGAGTCTTTTATTGACTCTCAAAGAGCAGCAGGGGAGGCTGTGGGTGGAGGGCAGATGGCCAGGCCTTGGCACCAAGGAGCCCACTCCCTGCCGTGAACCTCTTGGGGTAGAAATCCTCCTGGCTTCTCTGCACCCAGCAGGGACCGGGGACCCTGCCAGAGAGACGCTTCCAGCCCAGAGGTGCTGGGGCAATTATCTGCCCACCTCCAGCCAGGTTCCAGACCCGCTTCCCAGCCCCAGTCCCTTTGGGGCTGCCCCGGAAAGCATCGTCGGGAAGGGGCCCGCGCCCCGGGCTTGCCTTGGAGCTCCCTGGCATAGCAGTAGACATCATAGGCTTCGCTGGCTTCCTGCTCCCCATAGCTGCGGATGCCCGGGAGGCTGCTGCGGTCTCCATAACAGCCAGGTCTGGAGAGCGTGATGGGGTACCTGTGGGGAGAAGGTGCAGAGCCTGGATCAGGACCTTGTCCTGCCCGTCCCATGAGCCTCGGACAGCCACAAAACAGATGCTCCCTCCTTGCTGTTTTGCTTTAAAGCAGGAAGCATAGAGCAGAAAGGGGAAGATGGCGGGGGGGGGTCAGAGCTTCACAGAATCCCCACCGGTGTCTGCAGGGCGCTGGGGCCGGGGGAGGGACCCAGTGTCTCTGCAGGGGGCCCTTTGACAGCAGAAATGCCAAACCCCGGCTCTCCGAATTTGTGACGGATTTGGCTGCGTGACTCTCAGGCGGCAGCACATTGATCTGGCGGAGAATCACTCGCCGCGGGGAACCGCGCTGGAATCAAGCAGCCGTCACTTTGATTCAGGTCAGACGCTGAGGGTGTCCGATGGCAATTTCAATGATAACGGAGAAGAGGTGGCGGGGAAAATCTCTCTTTACATATCCAGGGGGATGGAGACAGGCCAAGGGAGGGATGGAGTGGGGCAGGGGGCACTGGAGGTGTATAGATGGGAGGTGTAAGTGCAGATCTGTGTCCTGACCCCAAAGGAGAACTGTCCGTTGTGGTAAGCTGCTTGCTAACAGCACAGGTGCAGCCTCAAAGTGCTTGACAGAGATCAACCACCTTCCACCCCCCACTCTCAGGCTGGTCAGGGTCATTCTCCCCAGTTTGCCAATGGGGAAACAGAGGCACAGAGCAGGGACATGACTCACTCAAGGTCACACAGCAAGTCAGTGGCAGAGCTGGGCACAGATTTGTGCACATGGGACAGGCCTGAGCTTGGAAAGGCACCACTGTGCACAAGTAATCAAACCCCTTGCCTGATCTGCAGACACAAAAGTGTTTTGCACACTCATTTTGCATGTGCAAGCCCCTGCATGGGAACCTGCTTTGGGCAGATTTTTCAGGCTGCTGCTGTCTGAGTATATGACTCAGTGGCTGCCGCTTCGCTGGGTCAGGGCTGTGTTATGGGAGCCTGGTACCGCAGGGAAATAGGGATCTCGGGTCTCCAAAGGAGGGACACACAGTCATATCAGTTCCCCAGGCTCCAGTGCTGCCAGCGTGGTGCAAGATGCAGAAACGGAGCAGCCGCGTTGCACTGCGAAGCTCTCCCAGAGTCCCACCCTCATCACTCTCCAATAGGGCTACTCCCCAAGCCGCATCCTGACAGCACCCAGGATCCGGGGGCTCCCCCATTTACCGGACGGTCTGGTCGGCCAGCCAACCAGCATCGCAGTTGTCGTAGCCGTCTTCGAAGGCGGCCTGCAGGTGGCCAGGGGAGGCGATGACGGCGGAGTTCTCCTGGCAGGTGCGCTGGGCCTCGGGGAAGGTCAGTGCGTAGCGGTTGCTGGCGGCTCGGTAGTGGAACACCACGCCTGGGGAGACGGAGACAGGCGGGGCGTGAACAGGGGACAATGCCAATGGGGGCTGCACCCCCACCCCCATCAGCCCAGAGTTGGTTTGTCTTAGGGACCAAGTAAATTCCACGCTGGTGACAGGG
Organism: Dermatemys mawii; assembly: GCA_007922305.1. NCBI lineage: Eukaryota > Metazoa > Chordata > Testudines > Dermatemydidae > Dermatemys > Dermatemys mawii. Next base: position 2,193,483 of record ML677376.1, on the reverse strand, counting down.
GCTGGATTGACAGCCCTGGTGCCGGCCGTTTTCTGGTTATCCACAGGGCAGGTGTTTGCCCAAAGTCACACAGTGACAGAGCTGGGGACAGGAGGCAGCTGTCTGGATTCCCAGCCCCCGCTCACACTCACCTCACAGCACTGGGAATAGAACCCAGGAGTCCTGGCTCCCAGCCCCCCTGCTCTAACCCACCACACTCCCCCGGCCCTTCCCAGAGTCAAGAGCAGACTCTTCTGAAAGAGCAAAGCAAACCATGAGCAGGGCCCTGTAAGTACGACAGCCCTGTGGAGCCGCTAGAGCTCCAGGGGGAAGCCTCGGGAGGAGTCTGAGAACAGAACGGATGCAAAGGCAGCAGCGTTTGTGGACAGCCCCAGAGCGGGGCTCTGTGTGGGTAGAGAAGGAGTCGCTGGCCGTGTGTTCTCTGGGTGAAAAGATTCCATCGGTTCCCCCTCGGACACCAGCTGGACGTGAGTGCGAGCCATTAGCAACAGCGGGGAGCTGCTACGTCCAAGTGACTACACTGCAAGTTACTGACTCCAGCATACTGGGGTGAAGAGACGGTGCACCCCTGCTCAGTGCAACACACACTCACACACACACACTGCTGCAGACAAAGGAGAGAGACCCAGAGATAGCAGCCCCAGAGCCAGGGCTGCCCTGAGAGATGCCAGAGTCACTGCCTACCCTGCTATTATACCGTGCAGCAGCAGCTGCAGTGATCCCTCCTGCCCCGGGGCTGAGTTCACCTCCAGCTCAGGACCCCCCATCCTGCCGGCGTGCCCCTTCCCCCAGCCCCCCCACCACCATGCACCCAACTCACCTGTGACCTCCAGGGGCAGCAGGTCCTGCTCGTCATCAATGCCGGCCACCACCTCGCAGCGGTACAGGCCGGCGTCACTGGCCCGCGCCGCGCCGATCACCAGGGTGGCGTTATAGCGGTTGCTGGGGTAACCAGGCAGGGACACCCTCCCCTCGTAGGCTTTCACCACCTTCACCACGTTATCCTTGGCCACCAGGATGGGCACCTCCTCCTGCTGCCCGGACGCCGTCTGCACCTTGCTCCATTTGATGCGAGGCGGGTCCGGCTGCTCATTGGGCCCCGGTGAGGCCGAAGGCTGGAGCAAGAAGAGGCAGGGCAGGGCCACCGGCTCAGCCAGCCCCACCTGCAGCGGCTGGTGCTGGACCTTGTTGATGCGAATCACCTGCCCATTGTCCTGGGAGCCTGCAGGAGAGTGACGGAGAGGAGAGGGGATCAGAGGGAGGAGTAAGCCTTGAGGGAGCAGGCGCATGATACCACGGGGATGGGCACAGCAGAGAGACAGAGACACGTGTTCTGGCCAAACCATCTCAGACTCAGAACCAGCTCCGGGGTGCAGGAAAGTCCCCTGGATTTCCCCCAAGTTGTTTCATTCTCACTTCGTCCGGCTGGGATCCGGCAGTGCAGGGCAGCCACCTACTTGGGGTCCATTTCTACCCCCGCAGCCCCGGGATGGGGAACATTCTGCCCAGGTCTCCCCCAGGCTCCCCAAGCTTGTGCAATCCCTTCCCACTGGGCAACTCTCAGAGAGTCCGTTCCCGGGGAGCGTCACAGGACGAGATCAAGCAGCCCTGTTGACCCCTCGCTGATGCCTGCAGACTCGCCCACAGGCAAGGGGCCATTTGTACCAGCGCCGATGGCTGCAGCCCTCCTTGCTGTTACGCGTTCCCCCTACGGGCCCAGGATTGCTCCCACAGGCGCTGCAGACACCTAGGGGCCTTCTGGATGACGGGTACAAATCAAGTGAGCTGCAGTGGGGAGCAGTATCCTGCTCAATGCAGGGGGCACAGATCAGCTCTGTTTCTAGCTTTCACCCCCTGGGCCCTGGGGCTGCGGAAGGTGCCGTGACAGCCTGAACCAGAGCGCCAGGCCGGAAGGCCCCTGCCCTGGGCTGGGCTGCTGTCCCCAGTCGAAGCCCAGCTCCGGGTTTAAGGTGATCTCCAGCACTGAGCTGGAAACACTCTGCAGAACAGCGCGGCAGGCACCCACCGAGCCAGGCTGGGAGTGCAGAGCCAGGCCTGGCTGGACCCTGCTCCTGTTACTCCTAAGAGCCCTGTAGAAGTCAATGGGCCCCAGTGTGACCTCGCTGCCAGCGGTCACTCCGGGGAAGGAGACCAGCTACCTGGGGGCAGGTGAGAGCAGGAGCCGAGGAGCGAGCCCAAGGTCAGCACACACCTCACACCGGGGATGTGCTTTGCTAACTCAAAACAGCACCTGGTGCTGCACCAACAGATGCACCGCAAGGGGCCACCAGCCAGCCCCCCGATTCTGCAACCTCTGCGGCAGATGGCCCAGCGCACGGCTGGAAATGGGCCTCTGGGCCAGGCAGGATGGCCCAGGACTCTGTCCTGCATGGCACACACACTGCTGGATATGCTGGGAGGGACTGAGCAGCAGGGCTGTCTGGGCATGAAAGGGTGTCAGACAATCTGATCCCTGCAGGCAGCTAGGTTGATTGGCCCAAACTGGGCTTAACTGCATGAGGGCTGACACCTGCAGCAGGGAGCCAGGTATAAAATCAGACCCGGCACACTCAGGCTGTTGGGTCACTGGGGCTGGGAGGCAGATGCAGTGAGGGGAGGGGGAATCTGGGCAGGGCTCTTTAGTGAGGGAAGATAAAGTAGGTAACTATTAGCTTAGAGTGGGAGTCCTTCTAAACTGCAATTAACAATTCTCCTTCTTAATTGCATGTTTGTAACCCTCTTCTCTTAAACATACTCCAAACTCCCCACCTCCACCCCAGGGCTCTGCTTTGCCATAGCCAAGAGTAAAAGCCAAGTCTCCTCCAGAGACAGTTGTCTGAGTGCAAAAGGGCAGATGTCTGTGAAGGAAGGAGGCCTGGGCCTGAGGGATCTGGGCTCCAGTACTGGCAGGGTGGGACTCTGGGCAAGTCCCTGCATCTCCTTCTCGGGAAGATGGGGTTAATGGGCCTTCCTTTTCCCCAGCCAATACTGTGAACCTCAAATGATCAGAGACCATGAACCAGGCACCAAAGATCCTGAGCTTGGCTTCCAGGTGAAGAGATTTAAATGGGATCATAACTGGTGGGTTCCTTCCCTTTGCTTTCTAGGGGTGAATGAATGAATGACACACACAAACCATGGTGCTCCCCAGCCTGTGCTGTGATTGATTTCCTCTCAGTTACAGTGCAGGAGCAACAGCAAAACCATCTGTGGAGGCCCCTGTGGGTAACCCCCTAACCTCCAGCTGCAGCCAGCCAGCCGCCACCAACACCGGCCCTGCCTGGTGAGCCCAGGGAACTAGACAGCGCGCCTCCTCCCACACGCTGGTGCCAGGGCAGGATGGGAAGTGAGGAGCGATGCGGGACGCGGCTAGCACCACGGGGAGGCAGAATGGAACCAGGACACCAAGGTTAATACCCAGCCCCTTACGCCGAACACCACCTGGGCTCTTGAGTGGCTGCAGGGAACCTGGAGGTTGGTTTGACTTCCCTTGCAGACAGCAGAGTGGGCCCACTGCCCCACCCTGGTACATAAGAACGGCCTCTCTTTCTGAAGCAGTCGCTCATCTAGGAAGGGATTTCCATGAGGAGCAATCTGAGCTCCGCAACTGGGGAGGAGGGACTTTGACTGGCTGCGTAAATTGCTTTAAAATAGAAAGGAGAAGAAATAAGCCGGGCTGCACTCCCCCTCAGGGATAAAAACCCGGCATCAATACATCTAATTATGTAAAGCCATAAACTGCTTTTATCCCCTTCATAAATGACCAGGTTGTGAGTTGAATCACTCGTTGAGGGCATTTGCTGAAGCAGTTTATCCCTCTGGAGAGGGGCTGATTTATAGACTGAATGAGAGGACTAAAGGGCTGGCAGGGAGCGTGTGCGAAGCAGAGACTCCCAGACAACCATTAGTATTAAAGTCTTACTAATGTATTATTACTATTGTGGGAGCACCTTGGAGCCTCCGTCACACCCCAGGAGCCCGTTGTGCTGGGTGCTGTACTTTATTGTTATGCTTTTATTGCTGGGGATAGAATCATAGAACATCAGGGTTGGAAGGGACCTCAGGGGGTATCTAGTTCAACCCCCTGCTCAAAGCAGGACCAACCCCAACTAAATCATCTCAGCCAGGGCTTTGTCAAACTTGACCTTAAAAACCTCTAAGGATGGAGATTCCACCACCTCCCTAGGGAACCCATTCCAGTGCTTCACCACCCTCCTAGGGGAAAAGTTTTTCCTAATATCCAACGTAAACCTTCCCCACTGCAACTGGAGACCATTACTCCTTGTTCTGTCATCTGCTACCACTGAGAACAGCTCCATTCTCTCTGGAATCCCCCTTCAGGTAGTTGAAGGCTGCTATCAAATGCCCCTCACTCTTCTCTTCTGCAGACTAAATAACCCCAGTTCCCACAGTCTCTCCTTGTAAGTCATGTGCTCCAGCCCCCTAATCATTTTTGTTGCCCTCCGCTGGACTCTCCAATTTGTCCACATCCCTTCTGTAGTGGGGGCCCAAAACTGGATTCAATACTCCAGGTATGGCCTCACCAGGGCCAAATAGAGGGGAATAATCACTTCACTCAGTCTGCTGGCAATGTTCCTACTAATGCAGCCCAATATGCCACTGGCCTTCTTGGCAACAAGGGCACACTGCTTGCAGGATCTGACAGGCTGAGAGCACCTGCGTTCATTTTGGGGATCTCTGATGCCCCCATGACTCCAGCATGTCCTATTCTGCTCAGGATACTTCCCTGGAGATCCCTGTGATCCACAGTTCCCTGGGGCTGAGCACTGTGATGTCTGCTCCTGCTTTCCAAAGGGGGTGGATCTGACACTATCTCCTCGGAGTCCCATGCTCCTGAGTGCTCTTGCTCAGGACAGATGCGTGCATCAGAGAAGGGTGAGCTGAGTCATCTGAGCACAGGCCTGGGAGCCTGGAACGCCTGAGTTCTAATCCCACTACTAACACCAGTTTCACCCTTGAGCGAGGCACGTGTGACTCTGTAAACCGGGGATGAGATCATTAATATCTGTGCTGTACTCTATGGGACATGGAATAACAGCCAGGCCCACAAAGTCCCTGGGCCACCACATGATGAGGTGCCCAATTCCTGACGGCATGAGCAGGCACCATGCCATTGCCTGAGCTAAAATTGTACCCCCTTCAGCCAATCAGACGTCTGCTCCTGCCTGCGTACAGGGAGCCTGGCAGGAAAGTCATTCCCAGCCCACCCCCAGCCCTCACAATGATAAAGTCCTTCTCACCCAGCTAATCCGCCACCAGGCAGCATAAGCACGGGGCTGTAAACCTCTAATTCTCCTCCTGGTGAAATGGTTCACGAATGCACAGGCTAACGTGCTCTGCTCTCCTGACCACTCAGACGCAGGAGACGTATGGTAATAAATAATGCTCCTCATTACGGCTGCTCTCTTCTTAGCACAATACCCAGTGACCCTGCTTTGCAGTCCTCTTAATGTGCTGCCCCCCTCGTTACATGGCTCTGCTCTCTGCACCAGGGAGTGTGCGGATGGGTTTTCACAGCGCAGGCCATGCAGGAGGTGGGGTTGGGGGCCTCGTTTTGTTCATATTTCATTTCAGTCTCTTCCTACGCTCCTGTTCCACCACCTGAGAGATGCTCTGGGAGCCTAGGGGAATGAAACACGGAGCCTTTCACCTCGGGTCACAGGTTTGAATCCAGCCCCAGGTCAGTTGTTACATGCTAAGGGCTCACTCCTGGCCTGGAGCATGGAATGAGTTTGATGGGTCTCAGCCCCGTGATCCCCAGTAACCCTATGATAACAAAGCAGACTGAAGACCCAGAGGACCTGATTTTGGTAGCGGGGAGCTGGGCAGATGCCCCAGGTGACTAGGTTAAAAGCCCCCTATGCCAGTGACTGCATAGCCAGTCTCACTGTGTAGGGAATTTGCCTACCCTGCCCCTCCTTCACAGGGCCCGCTGCTCCCATTGCCCTTGGCAAGGAACTATGGCCAGGCAGAGGGGCAGGGGAAACTCCTGTATTTCAATCAATGCATCCTCTCCCACTAGTGAGCAAGGACAGAGCCAGCGTCTCCACTCCAGGCCTGCTGCTGTTACCAGTATCTGCAACTTGGATGCTAAAGCTGAGTCTGGTTTTATTGTCCCCAGCATGAGCCCGACAGGAGCCAGCGATTGTTCTGATTGTTCATTACGAACCATTGCTGCCTGTTAACGCCAATGAATGCATTGTTATTGGCTAATAATCACAGGCGATTAGTTACTGGTCATTAGCAGTTGCTTCTTTGCTATGTTTTATCAGGGATGGTTGATACGGGTCCTCTCCGTGCGGGACTGTCCACAGGCCCGAACCCTGGGAACGTGTTTCCAGAGCAGCCTCGTGCACAGCGGTGGTTTGAGAAGTTACTGAGCAAAAGGGGATGGTGGTTGGGGCTGTCGGGAGCAGAGAGGGTCTCACGCCCAGGAAGGGGATGGAGGGCAGGATGTGGTCCCCAGTGCCCCCAGACTCACATTCTGTGGCTTGCTCGGCAAACTTCTGCTTCCAGGGGGAGCTGAAAATATAGAAGCACATCCTGGGGGGAACAGCAGAGGGGCCAGAGGCTCCAGGCGGCTCTAGGAAGAGCCAGAGCTGCTGGGCTAAAGCCGAATAAACAAAAACGTAAAGTCTGTGAAAGCGACGTTAGCTCAGCAGAGGGGCCGGGCGGGTCCCAGGATGGCTGAGGCCATTCCCAGCATGCTTGCCCCAGATGACAAGGCAGGGGGACAAAGTTTCCTTGTGTGACAAGCAGGGAGGAGGGTGGACATAACTCTTGAGGGGAAGCTGCTCTGAACGGGATACCTGGAGCTGTAACCTGAGATGAGAAGGGGGGAGCGGAGTGAACAAAGGAAGGGAGATGGCTGCAGGGATTTGAGAGGAGTGGAAGCTGGCTGGGGAAGAGGAGGGAGCCCGGATTTGGGGTCTCATCTCCCTGCCCCCCAGAAGGGCCTGACTAAGGGGGCCTGTTTGTACTGACAAGCTCGGAGTTGGATTGTGTTCCTGGCATCTCAGATAAACCTTCTGATCTACTGGCTGGCTGAGAATAACTGTGAATCCCAGGAAGGGGCGGGTGTGGGAACGGGACTCCCCCACCCGTGACACCTTGTCAAGGCGAACTGTGGAGAGCTGCCCGAACAGCAACCTGTGAGCGTGTCCAAAGGACATGGGATGCGAATCTGGAGTCTGAGAGACTAACGGAGGCCCCAGTCTCCAGGCTCAGTGATGGACAATAAGCACCAAGGAGGGGCCTGGCACATCCCTCGTACCGCAGCACAGTCCCCACAGGAGACAAGCAGCTTCTGTGTCACAGCCGCTGACAAAACCCGAGTGTCGAGGTGCTCAGATAGAGAAGGCGGCTTTGGCCTGAGTCCCTGGGCGTGAAACGGTTCATGACTCTATTGATGGGAGGCCAGCGCTAGCTGAAACTGACTGTAAAGCGCTTCCAGCGATTGCCAAGAGGGGCTGGCGAGCGTTCCCGGGCTCCGCTGAGAACACAGAGATCAGTTGTTCAGCTCCAGGGGTAGGAGCTGCACGTTGAACACAAACCCGGGAGAGAGCTGGTGATTACGGAGGCTTTTGTCTGAAGGGCCCTGCAGCCGAGACCGGAGCTAGACTCTGCACGTCGATCCGATTAAAAAACGCCGCGCCAGCCTCCGACAAGCAGTTAGCTGGGACTGCCAGACTCCGGCCTGGGAGGAGTGACGGCTGGTAGTTGCACGGGGTGGCTGGGCCAGCGTGTTCCAGCACCTAGCACAACGCCCCCCGAGCCCCCCGTACTGGAGGCTGCTGAGCAGGCGGCTTGGGGAGTCCCAGGAACTCCAAGGATTCATCTCGGGGCAGCTGAAGCAGGTTGAGCTCCAGCCTGGGATGGGTTTTTGGGGAGCAGTCAGAAAAGGGGAAAAACCAGCCAGCGGCTCCCACCCTCCCCCTGAAACACAGGCAGTGGCAGAAATGGCTGGGGGAGTCAGAGAGAGGCTGCCCAGTGCTGGGGGCAGAGAGGCCAGTTGCCAGTGAGGCTGCAGCCAGCACCAGTAAAGGAGGGACGCAGCAAGTGGCTAGAGCCCAGTTGTGCCGTTGGAGGGGCGCCAGGAACAGCTGAGAGGGAGAAAATCCAGTTCAGGAGAGAGGAAAGACCAAGCCGGGGGAATAGCAGGGCTAGCTGTCACAGGGGGTGGGGGAGTCCCGTTCCCACACCCCCCACTTCCTGGAATTCACAGTGATTCTTAGCCAGCCAGTAGATCAGAAGGTTTATTGGAGATGCCAGGAACACAATCCAACTCAGAGCTTGTCAGTACAAACAGGCCCCCTTAGTCAGGCCCTTCTGGGGGGCAGGGAGATAAGACCCCAAATCCGGGCTCCCTCCTCTTCCCCAGCCAGCTTCTACCCCCTCAAAACTCTGCAGCCGTCTTCCTCCCTTTGTTCACCTCCCCCTTCTCATCTCAGGTTACAGCTCCAGGTATCTCCCTTCAGAAAAGCCTCCCCCCTCCAGTGAAACTCTTGAGATCGTGTCCACCCTTCTCCCTGCTTGTCACACTAACCACAAGCAGGACCGTGGGTGACGAGGCAGAGGTGCGACAGGAAAAGAAGGAAAGTTAAAAGAAGAAGAGAGCAGTTAAAAAAGAGCCAAACTAACGGAAGAGTCTCGAAGAAATCATCAGACAAAGATCGTTAGCAAAGGGTGAGAAAAGTCAGGCGAGAATGAAATGGGGAGGAAATAAGCTGTAATAAATGAGAAACTGTAATTAGAGGGAAGTCGACTTAGGAAATAAGGAGGAAGTGAGCTGGAGTGAAGAAAATAGGAAGGACTGTAACACAGAACTTCTGGAGAGCGTCCGAAGCTATCCAAAGGGCGGTGACAGGAACAGAGAAATTCTCAGAGAGAAAAGGGACTGGAAGCTAGAAAGGGGCTGAGGGACTGTTCAGGCAAGAACAGCTGGAACTGCAAACAACCACCAAAGCTTGGACCAGAGATAACTAACCCGCCTAAGAATTCTTCCTCCAAACTCCAGGCTTGCAGAGGCTGAAAGCTGAGGAACTGGAAAGGGGGTGTACGCCAGTGGGATTCATGTTCTAGTGCACTGTATTTTCTAATTCAAAATTTGGTCATTCCATCAATGTTCATTGTTACCTATAAAGTGAGTTTAATTAAGATACTGGCAGATAAGACACTAGATAAGAGTAAAGCTGATAGCAGTTAATATACAATAAAGCAGAGTAAGAGTTTACAGTAATTGATGGTGCAAATCTAAAGAGCAGTTCCTGCTAAAACAACTAATTTTGATGTAGTTGGGATTATTCCCCATGTAATTGATTTATACTTTACCCCAGCTGAGAAAACATCATTTGGCCTCTTAGATTCCCTCACTGCTCCGATTCAGACCAGCCCTCCATCCGGCACATTATGCTCTTACCAACCCAGGGAGGAGCTCTCTGTAGCAGGTGGGATTTTTTTCAAAGCAGAAGGATGGGGATTCCTGAATTGTTGCAGAAGAAGACGTTAAAGGACACATGAAGGTTGTTTAGAGATAGAAAAATCTAAGCAAAGGGCCCGGGGTGTTTCTATACTGGCCTCAAATGAACAGCGATGTTCAGGAAGCTGTTAGAGCTTATTGTCTATGCCAAAAAAATGCAGGAAAAGTCAAGAAAAAGGGCTTATGTTGGTGGCACAGGACAAACAGTCCCCGCTGGAGCAAAGTAGGCGTAGATTTATTTACGCTGACTGGGAGAAAAAACCTGCACTCATGCCAGACAATTATCCTCACTTCCCTGAGCTAGCCTTACTAGGAGATACTCCCGCTGAGTATCAAACTGTGGGATTGAGCGTATCAGACCTATTTTTGCTAGACGTGGTGTGTATGACCTCGTGATGTCTGACAGTGGGCCGCAGTGCAGTGGGTGGGCGTTTAAGCAGTTTGCAGTGATGTTTGGGTTTAGACAAGTGACCCTTAGTCCCTGTCATCTTCAGTCCTCTGGGCTGGCTGAAAATTGTGTCAACACAATAAAGCACCTGCTGAAAGAGGCTGCAGTGTCAGGCTGATCCCTAGTTAGCATTGCTGCATCCTGCTGGGTATCACCTGCTCAACAGGAAGCTGAAACCGATGTCACAAGTCACGGGGGACTTGCAGACGTCTACAGAGACAGACGAGGCGAACCAAGAACCTGGGGTCGCTGGGCGTCTCTGTGACGGGAAACAATGGTGCTAAGCAGCAGGGGTGTCCCAAACAGGTGGCGCTGGGGTCAGATGAGGTCGTTCGCCCCGACAGACACATTCTCCAGGGGAATGGGCGGCACCTTCTCCAAATCCCAGAAGGGAGGGAGAGGAGGGGCACTGAGTCGGCTGCTATGTCCTAGAACATCTCAGACCGGCAACACCCGTGGTAGGGTCAGGATGAGACAAGGGAGCCCCAGGCCACGGCACTACCAGGAGAAGTGGGACCAGCCACCTCCTGCCAGCAGGGGTGATGTTGTTCCAGGGCAGCCCACAGGCCCCGGGCGCTCCAGACACCCCCAAAGATTGTTAGCGGGGTTGGCTGTAAGCATTGGCACATGTGTGTTATAGCCATGTTGGTTTAAATTTTGGCTGGGGGACTGTGCTGCTAAGGACTGAGCTTCCCAGAGAGAGAGTCGAGGCAGGGGGCTGGGACACTTTTGTTTGTGCTGCACCTGCAGCTAGAACCCGCCTGAACGCCACTGGGGGACACAGGCCCCCCCTCCAACAGGTGGAGGGATACAGGCCCTGCCCACATTCCAACAGGCGGAGGGATACTGGGCTCCGCAGTGAGCAAAGGGAAACCGGCCCCCATCCCATGATGCGGGGAGAGATACAGGACTCTACAGTGGGCAGAGGGAGAGGAGCCTCCAGGATGGCCGTGGGGGTAGGGGCTCAGCAATGGGCTGAGTAACGTGGTAGGTCATGGGTCACCCCTTACAGGGGGTGAGTGACTTGGTGCTTATATAGGGCATTGGTGGTGAGCATTAGTGCCCGGCTGGGTCTGATTAGGGTCGGTGTGCTGCCAGGACAGCCGTGTGCTCTCTGCCAGGCACATGCCATCTGCAATGAGGCCAAAGAGTTTTACAAATCAGGGTCAGTGTCATTGTTCCTGTTTTACAGATGGGGGCACTGAGGGGGCGGTGACTAACTCAAGGTCACACAGGAAGTCGGTGGCAGGGCTGGGAATAGAACTGAGAGTTCTGACTCCTAGGCCATGCTGCCTCCCCTCTCCCAGGGACTAGATCTGTGACCGTGGAATAAACCAGAGAAGGCTCGGAAAGTGGTGGGTACAATATGAAGTCATTCACCTCAGGGAATCGGGTCTTCTGCAGCCGGGAAGTGGCTACCTGGGGCCTGGCACCTTGGCCTCTCTGGTACAAGTTTGCACATCTCAGCGGGGTCCCAGCTGTGAGGGGCCTCAACTCCCTCCTGGCAAACACGCGCAAGGAGCAGTAACCACTAGAGAGACCAAGCCCCACTCCCCTTCCCCATCCCACATATACACCCTCCCACAGCAGGGCCAGGGCCCACGTGTGCGGGCAGTAGGGTGCAGGGGAGGCTCCTTGGCAATGAGTGGGGGGGTGGGTCTCCCTATTTAGGGGGGGCCACTAGGGGGCCCCCCCTCCTCAGCACTCATTGCAGCTGGACAATAACCCTCCCCACAGCTGCATTGAACTGGGCTGGGGAGGCCTTCATGGAGCCAGACATCCCAGCACAGCTTCCCCCACTTCTCCAGAGGCCTCACTGGCTTCCTTGAGAGAGGATTTCCCAGCCTGCCTCGCCCCCTTTGGGGAGAGAACCTCCCTTCCCCATCTGGGGTGCAGCAGGAGCCACTACGATCCCCTTGGCATGCGCTCGCCCAGCCTGGTGTCACTTACCCAGCCCGAAGACAGGGAGGAGGGACAGTAGGAGCCAGCAGCCGGCATCACCCATCACATTGACCATCCTTAACCTGCAAGGAGAGATTTGTGAAGACCAGTTCTCCTCACACCCCGATCCCTATTTGTTTAGTGCCTGCCCCAGCTCGTAAATCACCAGCAGGCCCCCAGGCCCCTGTGACGCCCAACCTCCCCGTGAGCAATGGAGGGGAAATGGCCTGCCTAGGGAGACGGCTTTAAACAGAGAGGAGTTAATCCCATTCTTGGTGGGAAGACGCCTCCGGAGCTGGGTGGTTGGAGAGGCGGTGGGATGGGGTGTGAGAACAGCCAGTGGGTGGGGTCTGACAGGAGGGGTGAACAGCACGTCCCCCCACCATGACACGAGGGAGACGGAGGAGCTCGTTGGGTTTGTCCCCAGCACACCACCGCTGTCTCTGCTCAGGGTGGGCTGGGGCTGGGAGAGCAGGGGGCTGCAGGCTGGGATTGAGGGACACTGGCGGAGCTGTGGGGGGTGCCTGGAGCTGGGACAGCCCAGCCAGCCCCTGACCCAACTTTTGCCCCTTTCTCTTCCTGCTGCTCGGATCGATTTCAGGGCCCCAAAGCTACCTCCTCACCCTTGCCCATGGGTGCCAACCTAGAAACACAAAAGGGTGAAAACTCAAGGTGCTTTGGACACTTCTTGTTCTTCCTGCTGGCCCGAGACCTGCAGCCCCATCACAGAGCCCTACATGTAGGGGGCAGGCTCAGGAGACCTGGGTTCAAATCCCAGCTCTGCCATAGCCTCCCCGTGTGACCTTGGGCCAGTCCCGGCATCTCTCAGGGCCTCAGCTTTCCAGCTGTAAACAGGGGATAATGGGCCTGCACCTCTCTGGGGCAGAGCTGTCTCTGTCTGTGCCGCGCCTGGCACAGTGATGGACTCTCTGTCCCTCTCTGTCCTGGCTAATGGGTGATGGTCTGAGGGGGGCGGGAACTCACCACAAAGAGAATGGGCCCCCTCTTCCCTCTGTCAGTGGGGCTTTGTGATGCCTGATCTCCCGCCAGGGCCACAGGGCCAGATCCTGGTGTCCCGTCCTGCGGGGACCTTCACGCGCTCCTTGCTGGAGTGAGCATGGATTGCTGCAGCATAAGACCTGCCCCCTACACACACAGTCCTAGGGCTGGTCTGGGGACAGCAGGGGGCCTGTGGGTCAGGACTGAGAGCATCAGCAGGGCCATGCCCAACATTCGGCCGCCCCCTCCCCACTGGTGTGCTCCAGATCTCCTGTTCCCGAGTGTTAGCATTCAGCAGCGGCCTCCCGCTGGGGCCGCGCGTGCCGCACAAAGAGGCGACGTTACTTGCTAAAATCTCCCATTAATCTGTTTTACTGCAGCGCCAATTATTATTTTCTAAATCATTTGCTCTCCAATCTAGGAGAGGAAGTTCAGACAAATCATTCTCCCATCACAGCATGCGGGGCCGCAACTGCTGGCTGCTTTTACAACCCCGCTTGGCCTCAATGCGCCTTGCTGCTCTTTGTTCAGGATACAAAATGCAGCAATTCTAACCAGCCCGCAGTCCTCCTCCCGCCCATCCCCACTGTTCCCCCACACAGTGGCCAGCAGGGAGCAGGGGACTCAGCAAGCAGGCCAGGCTATTCAAGGAGCCAGCTCTCTGGGAAGAAAGACACTAAGACCTGGGCTTGTAACTGCCCCTTTGGGGGATTCTTGCCCCCGTCTCTGCAGCAGCTGGTGCTGTTGGAGATGGGACGCTCGCTCTGAGCTGCATTGAATCCACTGAAATCAGCAGTCACTCTGGATTTACACCAGTGTCACCAAGAGCAGGATGTGGCCTTGCCTCTGGATTTACACTAGGGTCACCGAGATCAGACCCCAGCTGCAATTCCCCTCCCTACCCCCCCGTTGGGGCTTCTCTTTCCCCCAGAAGGATGGAGATCCTCCATCTGGATGGCTCCAGCTGTTGGCATTGATTACTGGGGGGTTTTCCAGCCCAGGGGTTGGCTCTGCTGGAGAAGAAGCTAGCAGCCCACATGAGCAACCACTCTATGACCTGGGAAGCTGGAGAATCCAGCCAGGCGCTGTCCCAGGATTCATGGACCCACCCCGGAGACTCCCCTTAGTGCTACCTGGGGATGGGGGCAGGTGCCTCTCTCCTTGGGGAGCGCTAGAAGAGCAAATTGTGGATAGTTCTCTGAAACCAGCCACTCAATGTGCAGCGACAGTCAAAAAAGCGAATAGAATGGTAGGAATCATCAAGAAAGGGATAGAGAATAAGACAGAAAATACCCTATTGCCTCTATATAAACCCATGGTACGTCCACAGCTTGAATACTGCGGGCAGATGTGGTCGCCCCATCTCAAAAAAAGATATATTGGAATTGGAAAAAGTTCAGAAAAGAGCAACAAAAATGATGAGGGGTACGGAATGGCGTCTGGACAAGGAGAGATTAATAAGACTGGGATGGTTCAGTCGGGAAAAGAGGCGACTAAGGAGGGAATATGATAGAGGTCTATAAAGTGAGTGGTGTGGAGAAAGTAAATAAGGAAGTGTTATTTACTCCTTCTCAAACACAAGAACAAGGGGCCACCAAATGAAATTAATAGGTAGCAGATTAAAACAAACACAAGAAAGTATTTTTTCATGCAACGCACTGTCAACCTTTGGAACTCCTTGCCAGAAGGTGTTGTTAAGGCCAATACTATTATGGGGCTCAAAGGGGAGCTAGACAGATCCATCAATGGCTATTAGCCAGAATGCTGTCCCTAGCCTCTGTTTGCCAGAAGCTGGGAATGAGCAACAGGGCACAGATCACTAGGTAATAACCTGTCTGTTCATTCCCTCTGGGGCACCTGCCATTGGCCACTGTCAGAGGACAGGATACTGAGCTTGAAGGACCTTTGGTATGACCCAGTCTAGCTGTTCCTATGTTCTTATGTAAATTGCGCAGAGGGGGCTGGTGAGATTCCCTCATGCCCATGGGGGTGAGCTGGGCACCCTTTAGTGCCAGGTTATTGCATAAGGGCGGGCGTCTGAGGTTAGGTTTGACCCGATAAAACACCCCGATGGATGGATCAATAAGAGTCTAGCCCACGAACACCAGCACTGGTTACTCAGTTTGCGTTGCCTTCACCCTGTTTATCCAGGTGCTGCCTGGCTTGTATGGAAGGGCTGGGAGCCGTAATGTGCACTCCCGCCCTGGACATGGCAGGACGGGGCTTTGCAGCAATTCCACGGAGCAGAGGGTGGGGATAGGGCATGGGCACGTGTCCCACTGACACAGCCAATCTGCCCAAAGTGGGAGGCCACCTGCCAACACCTCCGATGTCCCTTAATTCCAACTCCCAGCTATTCCAGCCAGGGCTCCTCCCTTCCAGCTCCGCCAGTCCCCTCAGTCCTCACTCACAGCTTCTCCCTCTCGCCTGTTCCAGTCCTGGGCTTTGTGGGTCAGGTCAGGAAATGCTGCCTGTCCGGCTGGGATCTCACTGGATTTCCATCTGCCCCTGAGATGGGGAAACGCAGGAGGAGACAGACAGTCTAATACATCAAAGAACGAATAAGCAACACTGGAAATTTTAGGTCAAATGTTTTGCAAAAAACACCCCCACTAAAGAAATCCTGTTCTTTCCAGAGCTTGTAAATAAAAATGCTTTTGACATTTCAACAAATATTTTCCTTCCCCAACCAGGTCTTGCTTTTCCACCAGCTCCACGGAATCTGTACAAGTAAATATAAAAAATCAAGAGGTGGCTTGATCGTGGTGTATAAGGGTCTTGACAGGGAGGAAATGCTGGAGCCGAAGGGCTCTTTAATCTCCTCCACCCCGGAGTTATGGATCCTCGGCACAGGGTCCCCTCACTGGCTCAGCAGCAGCACTTGTTCCCCACAAAACAGCCAGCCCACAGCCATCTTGGCTGGCTGGTCTCCCCAAATCCATGTCCTGCACTAATTGGCTCCCTTGACAGCAATCTAAGCAGAGGTTCAGCCACGGATGGACTGGGGTTGGCGCGAGGCTTCTGGCTTTATCCAGGGGGCAGGCTGGCAGCTCACCCCTTTCAGATCAATGCAAACCCAGCCTTTACCCAGCACTTCAATTCAGCAAGGGGACTCTTAAAGGGGCACGGGCCAAACCCTGCTTCCATGCACCAGGCCAGGCTGCCCTGAGCTTCGGCCCAGGCCCAGATCATAAGTGAGAAGCAGAGTCCCCGAGGCTGGAATTTCAGCTTCCCAGTCAAGACAAAAGGTGGCTCTAAACTTTTCCCTTCCTTCCCGTTTAAAGAAAAAACAAGTTGACATTATCAAGCTCCGAATGTTGCACGTTTCTAAATCCTCCCCACTGAAATGCTAATTTTGACTTTCTCTGTGGCCTCAGGAGAGGAAAAGCTTTTCCATCACAAACAATTAATGGCTGACAGGCGACCTGCTCTGGGGAATGAGGCGTCTTCTGGGGAGCTCCAGGGCTCACACCCATTCCCCGCCCTCCCCCGCCATGGACTTGAAACTCCTCGCTCAGTCTGAATGCTTTACAAGAACCGTCGGGATGCAGCCGCAAGCCAGTCATGGCTGTCTGGAGAAGCCACAGCAGGAGGAAATGAAAGTCCATCGGGCCAGAGCCCCAGCTGGTGGGACTCACTCATGGAGTGGAGGGAGCTGAGCCCATTCACACCAGCTGCTGTGCTGAGCCATGATGGAGAAAATAGCACAGGTGAAAAGGTTGATTTGCAATGTCAGCACCCGTCAGTAGAGTCCAGGTGACAAAGCCCTGGAGAGCTTGCTCGGATGATGTCATGTGTGTACCTCCAAATCTTGCAGTGGGGGGAAAGGGGAGGGGCACAAGGTGGAGTTTCCTTGGGCCCAATCGGAGTTGGGATTTTCTTGCCTCCAATGGATCTTTTGGTTACAACTCAGCTTGGTTGATTTTAGCTCTTAATATAAGAGCACCGGTTTTGGTTTTTCTTGTTTGCCTCCAAATCTGTATGCAGAGAGCTAGTGCTACTCACCCCTTCACAGTGCTGGCTCCTAGGGGCTGCTCTGAATTCAGTGATAAGCAGGGATGGAGCTCACAGCCCCTCCCTCTTGAACTAAAGGAGAACCTCATTAGCAGTACAGGGCCTATGAAACACAGCTAAGCAATTCTGATTCCATTCAGCAGCAGGTGGTGGCACCGTCACCTCGGGAGCTGACCAGAGCAGGATCCTTGTTTGGCCCCGAACACTCTGAGCTGTGAAATGTACATGACAGTGACCTGGCCCCTGGACACCCGTCTTTGTGAGCTGTCTCGTCGGTCATGTCTACAGTCCACAGGGGGTTTCGAAAAGCCCTTTTTTGGGTGAACGATCCCGTTGGTTGAAACCAAATGGTTCCTGGGAAAGGGGCCGGTTTTGATGATTTTCCCATTTCACAATTGTCTGTGTCACGTTTCAATATTTTCTAAACGTTACATTCATTTATAACTAGGTCAAAACTGAACCAAAATGTCTCAATTGACCCCACCTGAGATGTTCAGATTTTCACCTTATAAAAAGCTTTTGAGATTTTGAATTTTTGTCCTATTTCAGGAGCGGTTTGGTTTTCTTTAAAATCTGGGAAATTTTCATGGAACAGGAAACCCATTTCGCACCCACACCTAGACACACCTGCTAAATTTGGGCCCAGATATCCAGCAGGCCAAAGGTCAGTGGTTTTTGGACATAGCTTTTCAGCCTCAATCACACACATCAGTAAAGGTGCCCTCCCAACACTTCGCTGAGACAGATCACTGCTAGCATCCCCCATTTACAGCTGGGGAAGCCAAGACTTGGAGCCAGGAAAGGGTTTCCCTAAAGTCAGCCACTCTGGCTGCAGATCACAAGACCATCCTCCGCCCTCACTTAGAAAGGAAGGCATTAGTGGTATGTTGCAGACCCAGATGTGGGTAAGGCCTAATTCTCCTGACTAAGGATTATCTGGGAACCAGGCTGAGTGGGGCAGGAGGAACCTCCCAGCTGACGGGAGCCCTGACTTAAGAATGTGAAGAGCAGTTTTGATGTGCAAATGTGTAAATCCTCCAGTAAGCCCTTCCCTGTGTACCCAGCAAGTTGTTTTGGAGCGTGGCTCCCGGCTGTGCAAACGCCAGGCCAGAGCGGCTGGGTAAACGTTTGGTATTTTATTTAAATGTTTAACATGAAAGTTGCTCTTTGGATTGTGACCCTGGTGTCCAAGAGGGCTGGGAAGTGGATTGAAGGGGAGGCGGGCTGAGTACTGGGTCAGGTGAACACAGCCTAGATCCTGGGTTCACTGCGAGCTCTGGCTGGGGACAGGGGACCGTTTGCCAACTGTGCTATCAGCCAGGTGCAGATGCCCCCCCTCCTTGTGCTGAGATGGGGCAAAAAGGGAGCTGTGCCCAGTGCCAGCGGTGGCTTTTGTGCTGCTGGGGCAGCTGTCTTCGGAGCCAAAGATCAAGGGTTGGGGCCAAATTTCAAGCGGACCTGGGCCCAGTTTTGGGTGCCCTGCAGGGACTCCACAGGGATCAGCTACCTAGCATGTGGCTGGGAGCAGATTTAAGTTAATGCTTCAGGCTGCGTTTTCACTGAGGCTCAGAAGAGTCATGGGGAAGGGCGGGGGCGGGAGAGTTGTTCAAACCCAAGGCACCAGGGAGGGGTGGTTCCCCGCCCCGCACCACCAGAAGCCACATCCCTGAGTTTGCAACTGACTCCTGCTGACGTCAGAGAGGTTCTTCCCATGGACGTTAGGCCCGAGGTCTTTGGCTCCCAAGAGGCCAGTGGGGGTGGACAGCTCTAAAGTGCCAATTTATCCCAACACATTAAATCTTGTTGCCTGGCTCCCAGCTCTGGCAGGGCAGGAGGAACCGGCTCCCCGGCTCCGCTCAGTGGCGAAGGCCTGGGGAAGGGTGACACCCATGGAGTTTCATCATCCAGCCCTAACATAGTTTGCATGCTGCTGCCCATCCCCGTGGTGTCTGGGCACATCCCACATCAAACTGTTAGGAACAGCCAAGTCCCTAGCAAACTCCTGGCCTCTGATCACCTGGGTGGGGCTGTGGGGCCGAGGGATCCCTGGGGGAACCACTGTGCGGTGTCAGGGGCAGCCCAGCTGGCATCGATCCGCACTGAGCAGAACCCTCTGCTGTGGGGCTGGAGGAGACGTGCACCCGGGACCACCCCCGGGTGTCCCCCGTAGCACTGGGAGTCTGTCCGAGTGTGTGAGGCCCGGAGGGGAGCAATCCGGGGCAGCGGGGAGATTCCCAGGGAACTGGCGGGTGTGTGTGGTGGGGGGACAGGGGCTTTCGGGGATTGGTTCCGTTTTCTGCAGGGATCCTGCCCCAGTGGCTACAGCCGGGCGCCAGGCCATGGCTGAGGGGCTGTGCCCTTGTCCGTGGTGCTGAAACCATTGAGGCTGCGGAGCTTGCAGCTGGGAGCTTCCTGGGGGAGGACACCTTGGTGGGGGAGGATTTCCAATCTCCTCCTCCCACACAGACCGTGCAGCCCACCCCCCCTCTCCCCTCTCACAGGGGGCCTGGCTCTGAGCTCCCGGGCCTGGTGTAAATAAGGTGTGAGTCAGCACCGCCCCCTGCCACACTGGTGCCAAGCCAGGCCACACGTGCAGAGAATCAGACCCAGAGAACACAGGGAGCCTGCCCCTCCCCCAGAACACCCCCAATTGTGTAACCCCCCCCCCCCCGGCCCAAAACTTTTACCAGCCCCCCCCCCGCAACCCCCCGAATTGGTTTACCCCCCCCCCCACAGCCCAGAAAACACCTGGCACAGCCCTGCCCCTCCCCCAGGGCAACCTCCCCCCCAGCCCAACAAACACTTATCACAGCCCCACCCTCAGCACACTCCCAATTGTGTACACACACACACCCCAGCAAACACCTGTCACAACCCTTCCCCTTGTGCACTCCCAGTTGTGTATAACTCCCCCATGGCCCAACAAACACTTATCACAGCCCCTCCCCCAGCACACCCCCAACTGTGTTTACCCCCCCACCATGGCCCAGCAAACACCTGTCACAGCCCTGCCCCCTAGCATTCCCCATGTGTGTACAACCCCCCACAACTGCGCACTTATGGGCCCAGCAAACACATATCACAACCCTGCCTCACCCAATTGTGTACAACCTCCTACAGCCTTGCTCACTCATGGCTCGGCAAATATATCACAACCTGCCCCTCTGCAGCACACTCTATTTGTGTATAACACACACACAATGCACAGCCAAACACACATCCCTGCCACCTCCCTCCACACACATCCAGCACCTCAATGCACTGACACAACACAGCCAGACAACCAGCCCCACCAGCTGCAACTCCTAAGAGCTGGAGTGGGGAGGGGGAGCTGGATTGTAATCGTTTCCCGCCCTCCCTGCCATCCACACCCGGGCTGAGCTCCCTTCAGGGCTGCTCACACACTCGGCATCCTTCCGAATGAGTCAGAGTCCGGCCCCGCTCGACGCTGTGGTCTCAGCTGAAGGCAGCCGCAGACACAAAGCCGAGACAGCCCGACAGAGGGGAAACTGCTTCAGTTTGGACACGTTCTGAAGTGATGAAAAGGAGAAGACGGGAAATAAACTGCTAAGAAGTCAGCGAGACTCACCTGGGAGCCAGAGCCAGCCCGGGCGGCTGCGGAGTGGAGAAAGGCTGCCCGGCCTGGCACAGGGCTGTCCCGACCCTGAGACCGGGTGCTGAAGGGAAGGAGGCCAGACACTGCCCAAGGGAGGCCAGCGGGAATTTCAGGCCTTCCCCCGCCCCTCCCTCTGTGGCTGAAGAGGGCCTGCGGGCTGACAGCCCAGGAGATAAAGGGCCGGCTGCTTGCCGGGGTGTGGGCAGAACTCGACCCATCCAGGGCTGGGGGTTGTTCTGTGTCTGACCTTTATCTCTTGGCTGGTGGAGCAGCCCTATGGTGACAGGCTGGGTGCTCACGAACAATCTCTTCTGTCCTCTCCTGGGTGCAATCAGAACTGCCCAGCTGTGAATCATAGGCCCTATACTGTCCATCGGGGAGGAGTCTCCTTCTAACTCAAGCAGTGGGGGCCTGTGCTTTAGGTTCTGCATTCTAGCCCCACCTGCACCCACAACACCCAGTGCAAACGTGGCCAGGGCATGTCAACCACCTCTGCTGCTGGACAGGGAGCACCTCACTCGCTGGAATCTCGGGCTCCACTCCCAGCCCGGACTGTGGAGAGACCTGACCCCCCTGAGCTTGAAGACGAGCAGCCAGGCACAGCTCCCACCCCAAGTCTGTCCGGTTTCCCAGGCAAAGCTGGGGGTAAGGCAGATCCTCCCTCCGCCCAGAGCAGCCAGCAGGGGCTGGAGCCTGGCAGGGGTTGAGGCCTGGGGACCGTGGGAAAATGCTTCGCTGTTCAATGTTCACTAATGCGCCCGCTCGGCCGTGGCACCGTCCCCCTGACATCAGCATTTCTGCAGGTTTCACCGAAGCAGCAGGAAGACCGAGTAGCCCCCGCGGAGTGGGGGGAAGAAACTGCCTCCAGGATCTGATCAGGCTCTGAACTGCACTCAGCAGCTGGGCGGGGGGCGGGGGGGTATTTTGTGGGGATGAGGAAGACACTGTCTCTCCTCCTGCCCCCAACAATCTGTTCCTAGATCTGCCTCTTTAGGGCCAAATGCTCAGGGTAAAAGGGCTCTGCCCTCCTGAAGCCCCTGCCCCTCCCCAGCCAGGCCATGTCCTTGTCCCCAGGGGTTGCATGACAGTTTTGCTAAATGCTGCAGCGTCTCCGTCCCCTCTGCCCCGCTAATGGGCTTTGGGGCCCGGGGAGCCCTCGGCAATGGATACGCCTGAGCCAGGTATGCCATGAAATTGATTCAGAGGCGGGAAGCTCAGCTCAGCAGGGAGCTGAAATGACCCAGGCTCCCCTCCCGTTGAGTCCAGTGAGGGTCCCAAACCACAGCCCCGCTCTCCTCTGTCCAGGCGATCCCCAGCTGCGGTCCCGCTCTCTCCCCCGCAGCAGGCTTCAGTTCCCAGCCAAGGGAGGCAAAGATGAAACCCAGGGAGGGTCGCCCTGTTTTCAGTGGCTTGTAACTAAACCCAGCCCAGCCGGGACTGCAGGGCCTGGCCCAGCTCGGCTGCAACCAGCCCGAGGAGCCCGGGAAGCAGCTGTGACCAGGCAAAGTCCATTCCAAGGTCAGAGGAAAAGGTCACGGCAGCGACTGTCCTTCCCAGCTCCCCCACCCTCGGGAGACTGGTTCCTTCACCATCCTTTGGGGGATCAATGAAGGCAGAGCGGGGTCCTTGGCTGAGCACGGGGTGCGGGGGGAGACTGTCCTTCGTTGTGCTGTTGGTGATACAGGGCGCTGGGGATGAGACACAGCCCCCAGGTCACTTGCTGGGAGGCAGCTGAGAGTCATTCCCGGGAATCAGAGGGGAGGGATCAGGGGGCAGCTCCCCCTCCTCTCCCTGGCCTGGGGAGCACCCCCCCCAAGTGAGAGCTCATCCCCATCTCATAGCTATTGTGTGGAATGAGTCAGTGGATCTCAGCCCAGCCCCCCGCCCTCCCCCGCATCTTCCTCCCCCATCCTGAAACCCGGCAGAGTCAGAGGGGTCCAGCACAGAGCGTATCACAAGGGACCTACCCCACCCCATCCCCACACCAGAGGGGTCCCTCCAGAGCAGGGCTGAGGCCCAGGGGTGGGAGCAACTGGCCCTGCCCAGTGGATAAACCGAGCATTTCAACAGTGTAAACCTGGCACTTCTCACCAGCAATACATTCACTTTGGTTTTTTGGAACATGCCTTTAATTGGGAGAGCATGTGGACCAGCCCCGCCCCCGTACACTCCATGTACTTAGCTCTGAGCAACAGCGAGAATATCTATAGATCCCTATCGACCCTCCGGCCAACGAGCCGGCTTCATATTTTTGCCGAGAACTGACAGCTCATTCATTATTGAGATCTCTCTTGCTCTCTTCCTCCTCATCCCTCCTTGATCCACTAACATGCAATCAAAACCCCAACCAGCAACCTGTGTAGTGGACTAGCGCTGGCCCAACACGGAAAAGCTGCTAAGGACCAATCCTAACCCATCTGACCTCTGTGGAGCAAAAAAAGACACTCTCAGAAGCCAACACCAGGGCTGAAAAGGGTGAGGGAGATGTGCAAAAGGGTGGATATTGCAAGAGTTTAGCCTGAGAGATAAAGGGTTCTAGGTTTGGCTATAGCAGGTTTGAGTAAGATGACCTAGAACCCAGATGCCTGGGGAAAGTAATGGGTTAGGCTGATCTACAGCAAATGGTGGGGTAACCTAGAATCTGAGTACCTAGGAGAGAAAGGTTCTAGATTTGGCTATGATAAGTGGGATAGGGAAACCTAGAACCTGAATGTCTGGAAACGAGTGGGTTAGGCAACAGCAGGGGTCATGAAACATATAACACAGATGGTAAGTGAGAAAAGGTTCTAGATCTTCCTATGGCACATGGCAGGGCTAGTTAGAATCCATAAGAGCACAGGAAGGGCCAGGCTGGGTCAGATGCTTCAGGAGGAATGAACAGAACAGGGCAATTTATCAAGTGATCCATCATCCTCTGTCATCCAGTTCCAGCTTCGGGCAGTCACAAGTTTAAGGATACCTGGGCCACAGAGTTACCTCCCTGACCATCTTGGGTAATAGCCACCCTGTCCTCCATGAACTCAGCTAATTCCTTTTTGAACCCAGTTATGCTTTTGGCCTTCACACAATCCCCTGGCAACAAGTTCCCCAGGCTGGCGGTGTGTTATGTGAAGAAATGCTTCTGTTTGTTTGTTTTAAACCTGCTGCCCAGTCATTTCATTGGGTGACCCCTGGTTCCAGTGTTATGTGAAGAGATAAATAACACTTCCTTATTCACTTTCTCCAGCCCAGCCAGGATTTTATCAACCTCTATCATATCCCCCGTTAGTCGTCTCTTTTCTATGCTGAACACTGCCAGTCTTTTTAATTGCTCTTTCTAGGGAAGCTGTTCCATACCTCTCATAATTGTCTTGCCCTTCTCTGTACTCTTTCCAGTTCTAATACATCTTTTTTGAGATGGAACAACTGGAAGTGCATGCAGTACTAAAGGGGTGGGTGTATCATTGATTTATATAGTGGCATTTTGCTATCTTCTGTCTTATTAGCTATCCCTTTTTCTAATGGGTGCTAACATTCTGTTAGATTATTTTGACTGCCACTTCACATTGAGCAGATGTTTTCAGAGAATTATCCACAGTAACTCCCAGATCTTTTTCTTGAGTGGTAACAGCTAGTTTAGACCCCATCATTTCTATGTGCCGCTGGGATTCTGTTTTTCAATGTGCATTACTTTGCATTTATCAACATTGAATTTCATCTGCCATTTTCTTGCCCAGCCGCCCAGTTTTGTGAGAGCCCTTCGTAACTCTTCACAGCCAGCTTTGGACTTAATTATCTTGAGAAATTTTGTATCACCTGCAAACTTTTCCACCTCCCTGTTTACCCCTTTTCCCAGATCATTTATCTAAGTGTTTGACAGAGGCATACAGAATTTTGCTTCCACCAGGAGTTGGCTTCTCTTTAGAAAAGGCCCGGAATCTTTCTGAATAGAATGCCATTGTCCCCGCCAAGGCAGAGCTTCCGGAGAGCAGACTTGAAACAGACATGCTTCCCTTTCATGCCTTTTCATTGTTGTTTCTTTCTAATTTTTTGGACTGCACTTCGCACCTCAAAGGGCTCCGGAAAAGCACCTCACCGCAGAGAGATGAATGAGCAAAGGACGGCCTGGATTGTTTGACTTGGATGCTGGCTAATTTCACTTCACCCTGACCTGAAATTCTAGGGGGAAAGATATTCCTGGATGAAGCACAGAGGAGGCCAGGACAAGCTGCCTCTCCCGCTTCATTGCTCTCCCCGCCCTCTACCCCATGTCTCCGTGTCTCACAAGAAGGATCCTTGTGCACACCTCATGTGTGCAAAAAGTCACACTCACCATCTCGGCCTGGACTTTACAATTATGCCGCTGATTAAACATCCCCTTTGCTTATGGACTCATCTCTCCCTCTGGTGGTTAGAGGCCTCGAATGCAGTGTAAGTGCTGCTACCTGTCCCTCAGCAGGCTGGTGGAGCAGCCAATTCCTGAGACCCGAAGGTGTGAGTGGGGGGTTTGAATCTCTCTTACGCTAACAGCTGTGTGGCCTTTCCTGGGGAGATTTTTCTGGGTGAGGAGGAGAGATCATTTGGGCTGCCCTTAGCATGGCAGGGGAATGCTGCTGAAGGTGGGAACAACCTCACCATCTTATTTGCCACCCTTAGATCTTTAGTTTAAGCCATTTGACTCAGCAGGGTGCAAATATTGAAACAATCCTCCACTCCCACGCTGGACGCTAGGAGGCGCTGTGGGGCAGCCCAGTCTTGCTGCGGGAGCATATGTCTCTGTGAATCAATAGTGAACCAATCCACCAGTAGTGAACCAATTCCCCAGTGCACTTCTCTCCGGGTGTGTGGCTTAAACCCAGCAATGTTAGATAGCCAAGACTGCTGGGGAGCCAGCTGAGCTGTCATTGGAGGTTTTTAAAAGCAGGTTAGCCAAACGCCTCTCAGGATGGTCTAGATAATACTTAGCCCTGTCTTGAGTGCAGGGGACTGGCCTAGCTGACCTCTGGAGGTCCCTTCCAGGCCTACGATTCTATTCCTTCATGTGAGGTGGTGTGAAGGGCAGAGATCTCAGTGAGACAGGCTCGTCTGGGACAGGGTTGCTGGGATGTTCTGCAGCCACAGATAGGATCTGCAAAAGCGACACAGAGTCTTGTAGCACCTTATAGACTAACAGCACCTCAAAGGTGCTACAAGACTCTTTGTCACTTTTGCAGATCCAGACTAACACGGCTACCCCTCTGATACAGATAGGATTGTGTCTCTAGCTTGTAGAGACAGTGGGGGGATCAGTGCGGGCTGGGCGGGGTGCTAATTAGCCAGCTGAGAGAAACAACAGAAGCCACTCCTGGTCATTAAGGTCCTCTCCTTTTGCCATGTGACCCATGTGCGAGCAGATAACGAAGAAGAGCAGTGTAATTCATTAATAATAGCTGGGATCACCCTCGGCGCTAGTGTTCAGGTTATTAAACCAAACCAAACAAGAAAGGAGGGGTTGCAAATAAAGCAGATTATTTTCCTCTCCTCTAAGCAAAGAAATGAAATTACAAGGCAGCTTGTCATGGCATAAGAGTGTTAGCTAAAAAAATAAAATAAAACCCCAATCCCTGATAGGCCTGCTGTCTGGGCCCTTGCGTGATAGACAATATTTCACTCATCCGGCAGCTTTTTGCAATTAGGAAGACGTTTGTAGGCAGTTGTTTGGCACACGGTGCATAAATACTTGCCATTATTTTCACTAGTCAGAGGAGATGGGGCTCGGCTGCTAAACACGCCTCTTCGGTGCATGGGAATCTCATCCCTTTCTCACGTGGGACCAGCCCTCAGGCCCCCGTCTGCCTATTAAAATCTGGATAAACACCAGATTCTATTGATTTAAAAAAATACCCACAAAGCCCACCTCCCCGCGCCCCCAGCGGCGGTGAACATTTTCACATCTGTCGCTGACTGTCACCTCATGAATAATTCATCCATCTCATGAATATGCAAAGCTTGGGGGCCTGTGATTAGCTTCAGCTGAAACACAGCTTCATTCCTCACAGGTGATTGGGTGCTGGGTCATCCCTGGTAGTTTTCATGGCATTTTCCCCAGTTCCATACCCCAGAAGGAATTTGTTGCCTTGCGAACTTGGGGAGTTTCCTGGTGCACATGCCTCACCCAGGAGGCCATGGGGGGTAGCAGTGACGCTGGCAGGTTCCTTTGTCAAGCGTGGGAATGAAACCCGTTCCCTTTAGTTCAGAAAGCCCTGGGTGACTCTGGCCTGGGTGGAAATACAGGGGACAGCACCGGCTGGAGCTGATGGGTTCTGTGCAGCCTGGTTTCATCCCAGCGCCAGCCCTGCGCCACGTACACAGCTGTGCCAATACATCTCAGTCCAGATCAGCTGCACTCCCTGCAATGCCAGCCCTGGGCCCTCCCCTGTCACCCACACACCCAGCTCCACCAATGCCCTTCAGTCTGACCTTCAGGCCAGAATCCACTCCACTTCCTGGAGCTCTACCACTGCCCTCAGTCCTGACCCGCAGCCCCCACGGCCGCTCCAGCACAGAGCCTCTCTCAGGGGCCGGGATGAGACCTGACCAGCTCAGTTCAGCTGAAATGAAACGTTTCTTGGCTCTCTGTGGGGACCGCCCTCCGACCGGCCCATCGTGTCTCTGGGGAAGGCCAGCATCTCCCAGCTGCTCCGGGGTGTGTGTGTGTCTCAGGCCCCCATTTATGGGCTGGGGGAGGCTGTAATGATAATATGCCGCAGAGCCCGGCTGCAGCTGGGATTACACATTCTGGGCCTGACTGGAAGGGGAGGAAATTCCTGGAACCCAGAATTCAGGCTGACGCGCCGTGTGGCTGGTGTAGGTATCACCGTGCCTTGGGGCAAAGCCTGGGCAGGGCACCCCCTTTATACCGGATCCCCTTTGCTTGTTCCAGGCCTTGCACCGTGACTCTGAGCTCGGGGAAAGTGCTGGGTAGGGCGGGCACCAGCTGACTAGCAATCCCGCACTGCCTGGGAAATGGGCCTGACAGGTCACGTCCCCAGGACACAATGCCATGGTTGCTGTGGCCCTGGGATGGGCAGCAAAAGCCAAGAATCAGCGAGATCCATTCATGCTGCCGAGTGCCTCTGGGATGAACCAGCCCTGCCTGCTGCTGATAGCTCACCTGGGCTGCAAGGCTTCTGCACACCTCTTCCAACAGCCAGCGAGCCCCCCCACACGCTCCCATACCTGCTCAGCTTGTTCCCAGGACGGGGGAGGACGCCTCCTTCCTCAGCTGGGCCAGCCTATGATTGGGAGGGGGGGCAAGAAGCATGTGCTACTTCCCAGACTGCCCAATGGGGGGAGCTGTTTGAGAGGGTGTCATTCATCCTGGGCCTCTCCCCGCCCCTCCCGGATTGGATGTGCCATGGGAGCTGAGGCTTGAACCCATTTTGCAGAGGAGGGGCTGAGCCCCGTTGTGCAGATCTCGCCCCCAGAAGACCTCTGCCCCGCTGCTGCCTTGCGCACCAGGAGGGTGCCAGTTAGAGACCAAAAAGACATCTGAGCTCTCTGAGAAGGTGCATCTCCTTGCCAGTGCACCCACCTCCAGGAACAAACTTGCTTTTGCCTTGCAGGAAGGGGACGGGGTTTTGCTTCCACCCACACGTCAATATCAACCAGCGAAGGACCAGAATTAGAGACCGAAACCCACAGGGAATCCCAGCTCTTCCTTCCCTGCTCCACTGCCCACCATCCACAACAAAAGGATTTAGCAAAACTCGCGATCCCCGCCTCACTCAGGCACGGGGAGGTTTCCCCCTCCTCCCGGCTGGAATAAATTAGCACCTTGGAAAGCCGCAGGCTTGTCCAATATGGGCGATGTAATAGGTGTGAGTCCACTGGGCGGACAGGCTGCAGCCTTCGGTTCAGAATAAATAGTTCAGTCTTTGTTTGTATTTGATTTGGCTTTTTCTATCCCATGGCAGGAGCTACCCAGGAACAAACTAAATTAACAGAACAATCACGTTCAGAGCCCACTTCCAGCCTGAGTTATTTCCCTCCTCTTAAACAGACATGCATCTAACCCCCCGACACACACACACTAAACACAAGTTCATCCAAACGCAAAAGAAGTCTCTCTCCTTGACCTGCTGCGGGACCCAGGACGGTTGGGGGCAGGTGGGAATGCCCGCAAGCTGACACGCACAATGGCAGGTGCAAAGGGGAGCTTTCAAAAAGCCAGATCCCTATTGCTAGACTGCAAATGTTTTGCACTGGAAGAATGGGTGAGCAAATGAACCGAGCCAGTTAGCAAAGGTTCCGTCATTTGTACGGTTTCTTGTCTTTCTTTGAAAGCACTGCGATTAAATCCGGCCCAGTGAATCCCCCAGAGCCGGCTACTACTCCTCTTCTTTGTGTCTTCCGGGAAGGCATCGCCAAAAGTCTCTGGGTTTCCGTCAGGGGCTGCCTCTGCAATGGAAAGCCACCCTTGGCTCTGGGCACTTGGATAGATGCAGCCCTGGCCTGGCTGTGCCCTGTGCAGTGAAATTCTAGGCTGTGTCCTGGTACCTTCTAGGCAACGTGCTCCCACGAGGCAGGACCTCACACCCGCCACCTCATCACACCCGTCCTCGACTAGCCTTGGGCTCTGCTCTCTGCCCAGGACACAACGCAGGGGGCGCGTTGCAATGCGCTTGGCTCCCAAAGTTTGGATTTCTTTCTTTCTTTGCAATAACCAGTTTCACTGCCACACAGCCCCGCTCCCACCGTCTGGAGACCAGGGACCTGGGAACGGCCACGCTGGCTCAGACCAACGGCCCATCTAGCCCCTTGTTTCTGTGTCTGACCGTGGCCCTGCCAAGTGCTCCAGAGGGAATGAACAGAACAGAGCAGTTATGGGGCGATCCATCCCCACTCCTTGAACCTCAGAACAAAGGCCGTGGAGAGGAGGCTAGAGATCCAGCTAGCGCCTTTGTAAGCTGCCGCTGTCTCGGTGTTGGATTAGCTACCTCCAAGCTACTTCCACAAGATGAGGAGGGGGAATGACTCTGAGGCAGAGCTATTGATCTTCACACCCTTGTTTAACACCCCCCATCCCCCGGATTGCCTTGGTGTTGCATTCTTGCCTGGTCCACCCCCCTGGCTTGCAAGGCTGCAATGTGATTTAACAGGGTCTATTCCTTTCTAATAGACACAGATTCCTCCCATCCTGCCGCCCTGGGATCAATTCCTGCTCCTGCCTTATCACCCCCCCTCCCTTAGCTGGAATGTTAGTTTCAGCATTTTCCTACTAACAAGAATAAATAATTCAGCATCTCTCCACCTGTCTCATTAGCACCAGTCTCTCTCTCCTCCTCCTCCCTTATCTTAGCTTCACTTGGCTGGAGCCCGGTGCTGAATCCAGTTACTGGAGCCTTATTTTCATTCCTGGGAGACTCTCCTCTCTCACCAATAATTTCCGTGCCCAGGGTTGTGTCGTGGGGGGGGTCACCCGCCCCCTTTCCTTCTATTTCTCCCCCTGTCTCTCTCCCCGGAGGTGTTTCACGCTTACATCAAACCGGCTCTTTTGGCCCCGGGCCCTGGGGCCCCAGCCCCCCGATCCATTCACATTTTGCCAACCTCCCTTGAACTCCTCGCAATCTGCCACCAAGCCAGCCTCCCTTCCCGCCTCCTAGCGCGCCGCCGGGCTGCCAACCAAAATACCCGACGCCTTCCCTCGCCACAAGACACGAATTACAAGGAACGCAACCCCCCAAATCCATTGCGAGCGGAGACTGCCCGGCTTTGTTCTGCCGAGACGGTCGGTGACCAGGCAGTGAGCAATAGCCGCAATGTATCATCAACACCCCCTGGCTCAACTCTTTAAAGGGGGGGGATTCCCCCCTTCTTGAAAATCTGCGCAGCCAGCAAAGAAAAGTCAGTCGGGCCGCGCCCGCCAGGGCCCCTCCGGAGATGCCTAGAAGTCAGTGTGTGTGTGGGGGGGGCGGGGGTCACTTGCTAAAGATGCGTGGCAGGGGCCGTGACTTTCGGGGGCTCCGAGGGGAGAGGCCTCGGCGGGGCCAGGACTAAGCGAAGCCCCCCGAGGGGGGCGAGCCCCGGGGGCTGGGGGGGGAGCCGAGAAGTCTGGGCTTTAAAGGCGATGTGGGGGGCAGGGAGCCACGTACCTGCTGCCGGGGGAGGGGAGCCCCGCTCGCTCGCTCGCTCCAGGGGCTGCAGGAATGGCCCCCCCGCGCCGCCCGGAGAGCAGGTGCCGCGGTCAGCGCCGGCGGGGAAGCGGGCGCATCTCGGAGCGCGGGCGGGAGGCGGGTTGGGAAGAGCCGGCCGGGGCTACCCCAGGAGGGGGCAGAACTCCCTGCCCAGCCCCGTCAGTGGCTCCCGCGGCGGGCTGGGGGGGGCAGAGCCAATCCCGGCTCATCCTAGGCAGCGGGGTGGGAACAAAGGGGGCACCGAGCCGAGCGCGCCGCCTGCCGCTGCTGGGCCCCGGGGCTGCTCGCGTCCCTGCCCGCAGCCATGGGCCGCGAGTCCCCTGCCCCGGCTGCCCGGTCCTCGCCACCCGCCCGGAGCCAAAGATGCTCAATTGCTCTTTGCAGGGGAGGGCGTGTGTCCATGCTGCGCATGCGTGGCTGTCTCTCCCTTTCTCACCACACCTCCCTCCCCCCCCACCATCAAACCCCTGGCCGCGCCAACGCCCCCCCTCCCCAAAAAAATATCACCCACGCGGAACCGGGGCGCAGCCCCCCGCCCAAGAACTTCTGCAAAACTTCCCAGATTACTGGGGAGCTGGAGGGGGGCGCTTAGCTCTGGGGTGTGTTGGGAGCTGCACGTTTGTCTAGATTCTGTTTTTTTCTCTTTGAGGGATGCAACATCTAGGAAGCGACCCCCCCACCCCCAGCCCTGCTGGCAAGATCTGCTCGGCTGCCTTAGCCAGTTTAAAGTTTGCAAACAACCTGCCCAGCAAGAAAACAAAACAGACTCAAATTCTGCAGGTTCAGCCAGTTCTGGTGTTGGGTGCCCAGTGGAGCTCCCCAGGGGCTGCCAGCTGGGCCTTGGCGCAGGGGTCAGGAGGGGGTGCTGATAAATAAATAGAGAGGCTTTGAGTTATTGGAGCAACAGGGAGGCAGAAATCTAAGACCTACTGGCAGGAGAGTCACTGGCAGAGTGGGTGGAAGGACAAAGTTCTAGGGTTGCGGTGGGTTTGTTGGCGTTTTTAATACCACGCATTTGGTGCATTGCTGCTGTTCATTATTTATATTCCAGTAGCATTCAGAGACTCCCCCTCCCCCGCCAACTATGCCAGCGGTGCCCAGACCCAGCGGGAGACAGGTCCTGCCCCAGAGAGCTCACAGTCTGAACAGACAAGAGAGCCAAAGGAAGGACATGATCCCCATTTCACAGATGGGGAAACTGTGGCCCACACAGAGCATGTGACTTGACCAAGTGTCCAGCTTGGCCATAGTTAAGCATAGGAAAGCAGCTAGTGTTTAAATGTAAAAGAGAGCAGCCTGGCCGAGGTTTGCAACCAGGGCTTACTTGAAATGCCCCCTGCGGCCTGAGGGAGCCAGGAGCGGAGGCAGGCCCAGGTCTGGGCTGGTAGCGAGAGGAAGCCGGAGCTCAGGAGCCCCCAGAGCTGTAGCCAGAACACATGGTTTGGTCTAAACTAAACGTTTCAATCTCCGGTGGTCAGCGATGGTGGTCACACTGCGTCACAGCCAGGCCCGCCCCTTCTTGCACCAAGGCCCCGCCCCTTCTTCTGTCTACATAGGCCAAGAGCTCCTTGGGGTGGGGGCAGTGTCTGTGCAGCACCGAGCACAACGGGGCCCGTCTCTCTTGGTGCTACTGTAATACAAATAACGGTCAATATTGTATTTGCTGAATATGCCTCTGCAGCTATGGGGGATGGGACATGGTGTGTGGGATGGGGAGGCGCTTTGAACTAAATCAAAGGAATAAATAGACTTTCTGCGGAGGCTCTTCCCCGGCAGCCAGCACCTTGGAGCAGCTGCCGCTGTCTCCTGTGCCAAGCAGAAACTTCCTTTGTCACAACCTGTCTGCGCGCGGGGATCCCGCTGGGCTGGAGCCGCGAGATGGTGGCTCTCAGCAGGAGACGGACGGGCTCAGCGCACGATTAGGGGGCCGTTGGCACAGGACGGGCTCCTGGGGGTCTCTGGAAATGTATTGATGTTGCCCCCTTTCGACCTGTGGGTGTTCCGGGAGGGATGGGGAGTCAGGTGTCTCTGGGAGGGAGGTGTGTTTAGGGTGGAAGGCTGTACAAAGTCCTGGGTCTTTGAACACGGAGGGGACCCTGGTGGCTGGCGGATGGTGGGGGCAGTTGTACTCAGTGGCCACCCCCAGGGTCCAGTGGGAGGAACTCTGTGGCGGGGCTGCTCTCCCAGCCCCAGCCGCAATTAGACTCTGTTACAGACCGAGCCCGCACCAGGCTTTCATGTTTAATTCAGTGTTGCCGGGAGTGCGATCCCAGTGCCTGGAAAGCAGCCAGCCCCAGCTGGGCCTGCATCTGGGAGGAAGCGGGCCTGGCAGGGAGAGCAGGGTGCGGAGCACGGGGAAGGAGTTTGCACTGAAGTGGCCACACTGGTGCCAAAGCAGAGGCTGGCATAGACTAGGCCAAAGAGCCGGCACTCCCGGGTCTATTCCCAGCCTCCTCTGTGGCCATGGGAAGGCTCTGCCCCCTCCCTGTCTCGGTCCCCACCCCCGGAAGATGAAGGTGATGAGAGTTTGGGGCTGGGGGGTTGGCGTGTGAGAACAGGGCCGGAGCCCTAGTGCCAGGCTGTCCTGAAAGTGGCCCTGTTGTCTGAGGGGTGGGGAAGTCCTGGTGGGGGGCAGGGATGGGAAGGGGTGCAGTGGGTATAGAAAATCTCCGGAGCAGTGTCCTAGCTGTTTGCTTGGGCCATGCTGGCCAGGCCAACATACCCGCACCCTCCCGGCTGCGTGCTGAGCACGGGGCTCCCTGCCCTCCCCCCATCCCGGGAAGACGCTTGTTATTCTGCTCGTGTTCCCCGGCTGCTAATGAAGCCTGTTCCAGTAGAACGGCCACATTCATTCAGAGACTGGCTTATTAATGAGGCTGCTGCAGCTGGGGCCGGTGCCCCGGGTGCGAGGAGAAGGGGAGGGGGGGTTTCTTCTCAGAGGGAAGTGGGGTGGGGTTCCCTCTGCTCTGAATTGCTGCTGCAACACTCCCTCCTCCCCTGCCTTGGGATAACTGTGCCAGCTGCAGTGCTGGCACCTGGACAAATCAATGACACCCTGAAACCAGGGTCACGGCCTGCTCCCAGAGCGGGCTGGAGCCCCAGGGTCTGCTCGGTCCCCTCGGGCCTGCTCCCGGCCCTTCAAAGGCTCCCTTCTTTGTACAGTTATTTCCTTGTGGAAACCTGGCCTTCCTGTTCCTCCCTGTCCCCACTTACATGGCATGTGAGCACATCAGGCCGTCCATTAGACTCAGCCAGAACCATTTGCCCTGGGTACTGGAGCTTTGGCTAGTGGTGAAGGCAGGGGAGGGGAGCCAGGACTCCTCCCGGGTCTTATTCTTGGCTCTGCCTGGCAGTGGGATGGGACTCCTGGCTCATTTGTGGGGCTTTATGTGAGATGCTTCCCCTCCCAGTGCCTCAGTTTCCACACCTGCAGCCTGGAGGCAGTAAGCCCGTAATGGGATCTGAAGTGTGATTCGTGCTGGTTCAAGATCCCCCCGGGAAGGGGCTGGAGAAGGGCAGAGGGGCTGCCATCACTGTCAGCCTCTGCTGGCCGAATCCTGCTCAGCTGCATCTGTCCCCCCGGGAGGCTGGAAGATGCTAATCGCGCGGTGAGGCAGCTTGGCAAACCCAGGATCCGTGTGCAGCACCGGTCATGGCTCCAGCTTGCAGAGACTCCCACGTGGTGCAGGGCTTTGCTCCTTCCCCCACCAGCCCACGGTGGCTGCTGCTTGTGGCTCATCCTCGGACCGTGGCCCGTGGCCCAGGCCCTGGCTCTCGTTGCCATTCAAGTTTTCCGGCTCAGCCATTTAACAAAACCAGAACAAGGCTCCTGAAGTCAGCGAGATGGAGCGTTCCGTTGTCCCATTGTCCTGTCGTCCCGTTGTCCCGTCCAGAGACCCTCTGACCAGATCTCTGCCCGCCCCGTGCCCCCTGGCATTGCCTCACGCCCCGCTTCAGGGCACAAGGGCAGACAGCTAAGGATCCATCCACGTACTGCAGGATCACTCCCGAGCTTGAGCAAATCAAGCCCCCCGCCCACTCTGCTTCCCCACCTGGGGAAAAGGGAGGCGGACGCATGTCCTTCCCCTCCCCCCGCCCCGGCACAATGCTTTACTGTCGAGGTGCCCTATGAGAGCACAGCCCGGTGCATCTCGTGCTCCATTATGATATAATAAGAGCAATAATTTAACCAGCCTCAGCCCAGGTCCCAGCTCCCCTTTCACTGGGCGCTGGGCGACTTCTGACTAATTGCATCTGATTCTCGCTCCTCCTGCTCCCACGGATCTGCCAGAGCAAATTACCGAGCCGGCGATGGCTCGCGCCTGCCACTTGACTGCAGCCCCAGTGACCGATAAATTACATCCAAGGTGACGCTTCCCTGGGGTGACAGACCAGCCCGCTCCCTGGACTGACCCGGGCCTTTCAAATACTCCATCATCCCCTAGCCCCGGCCTCAGCACAGAGGCTCTGGTGTGCACAGAGCAGCCCCTGATCTGGAGTTTGGGAGCCCTGGATTCATTTTGGTTCCTATTGTTCAGTGAGACACGACAGCAGCTGGTCAGATAAATGGACCCACCTTGTCCCCCGGGGGCTGCTCCCGCTCCCCTCAAACCCGCTCTCCTTGTCATTAGCAGGGCTCGGAAGGGAAAACCAACCCATCCCCCGTCTTGAGGAACCCGCTTCCCTCCCCTCGGTTGAGGAAAGAAGCTGGGCCAATGTCTTTCCAAGTTCTCCCCACTGAGAGTGGGGTGTGGGGTTCTTGCCATTCCCCCGCGATCCGTTCCCCGCTGCCAGCTGAAAGGCCATTACCCGTCTGTTTGTTTTGCTTTTCTAAGTCCCTGAGTCTAATTATGCTCCTGGCACTAGGATCCTATATGAAGAATGACATGCCCGGCCCCTTGGTTAAGTTGCAATCAGAATTACGTTCCCAGGGGGCGCGCGCTGTGGTGGGGCAGCGATACCTTTTCATAAATGAGATGGAAGAGCACGGGGCAGCCTCAGGGTCAAGCCAGGCCCTGAGGGGGTTGGGGGCGGGGGCAAAGATCCTCAGTGAGGCTGGGTGAGTTGGAAAGAGACAGGTCTTGGAATGGGATTCCCCCTCTGCTGGGGGGCCCAGCTGCCAGGATCCTCAGCTGTGCCCCCCCCCCCCCCCCCAACCCCCACCCTGCGCTGCCCCCGAGCCCCCCCCCCCCCCAGGGGAATGGGAATTGGAATGGGAATGGGACCCTACAACGGCCCTGACCGAGGGTCCCCCTCTTTGGTCCTGCTCCTCAGGGACCCTGTCCAAGCCCGTCTCCGGCGCGCCGGAGTTCAGCCTCCCTGCCCTTCTCCCTTCCTTTGTGCTGCCAGGAGTGAACAGAGGGTAACAGACAAGAACAAGCCCCAGGTCAGTGATGTGCCATCAGCACAGGCTGGCTGGCTGTGCCTGTCCCCAGCCCTTCGGCAGGGCTGCCGTGCTAGCCAGAACCAGGGCGCTCCGGACTCCAGGCCGCTCTCGCCCGGACGGGACCTTGCACCAAAACTATGGAGAGATTTCATCGATTTGGTCCATGGTAACCCCCCACCCCCGCCCCACCAGCTGGTCAGACTGATTCCATGCAGCATCCCTTGGCCTGGTTTGCCCACATCCCCCACAATGCACTGCAGCCCCAAGGACAGGCCTGCCAGTGTGGCCAAGAAACCCAAGGTGAAGGGCAGGGTTTGCAGAGGCCCTGTCCGTGTGCTGGGGCAGGTTCTGAACAGCATCCGGGCTGCGTTCAGCTCTCACCTCCAGGCTTTACGTGGAAGTGGAAATCAATCGCGGCAGCTAATTAACTCAAAAGGGCACAACCCCACTTGAGGCTCGAAACAGCTCCCGGCGCCAGCTGGGGCGGCCCAACAAAACTCCCGCCCTGAGACCCCTGGCAGCCAAAAGACACCGGCGCTCGCTTCCTGGGCACGAGGCTTCCTGATCAATAGCTCACCCTCCTCAGCTCCCTTCCAGCGAAGAAAAGCCCCTGGAGCTTCCGGCAGAGCCGCCACCAAGCCACGCCGATTCCTGGGACTGGGTGGGGGCTTTTTGTGTTATCAGCACTATGGTTCCTCCCATAGGGACTGGATCCCATAGGGGCTGCGCACCCTCCCATTGACTTCAATGGGGGCTGAGAGCGCTTGTGGCTTTGAAGGATTAGCACCTTTCCAAATGGTTTCAGTTTCCTGCCCAGGCTGGAGATGTTAAGCCCGGATCTCGCAAGTGCACACGGGCCCCACGGGCCTGGCAGCTTGACAGGACGGGGGCCCGAGCCCCAGCCAGCTCGTTGTTAAACACCAGTTTTTCTATTAGCCGTTTTATACAATGCAAACTACCCCCCGATGGGCTGCTAAGTGCCAGGCTGGAACACAGCCTGGAATCCCTGCCACAGGGGCCTCTCTGTTCACTTGCAACCGCTTTTTGAGCGGCTCTCACTGGAGGAGAGAAGAAAACAGCTGCAAGTAATGTCCACATGGTTCCTAGAGAGCGCTGAGCTGGAGCGCGACTTCCTGGAAATGGGGATGGTTATCATAGAGAAAGAACAGCTGTTTGCAAACATGACTGAGCCCTCCCCAGCTGCTCTGAGTCAGGGGGAATGGGGGACTCAGTATCGTCTTCTGGGGTTGCCAACTCAGACTGAAGCTATTCCAGGAGATTCACCCTTCCCCAAACTAGTGTCACGTCATTCTCTTCGAATAGGCTATTGAAATCTCCCGGCTGGCTTTCAATAGTCCCCTGGAGATGGAGGCTGGTTCTGGGAGACTCCGGGCCAGTCCTGGAGGGTGGCCAACCCTCTTGTCTTCCTGGTTCTAGAGCTGGGGACAGGGCAGCCTGGGGTGGGGAAGTGGCTTGGCCACAGTCACAAGGGGCCTCAGGGGCAGAGCTGGGATGAGAGCAGCAGAGTTCTTGGCTCCATGCCTGCCCTGAGCAGCAAGAGAGCAAAGATCTACCCCACGGGAAGGTGGGCACCAGTTCTCACCCTTCCGATCTGGCACAAGGTGATGATGCCCTGGGCTCTCAGGTGACAGGGAATTGGCTACGTGGAATTCAGTGTCTGGAGCCCATTCAATTCCTGGTCTCTCTGGATATGTCTACACTGCCCACTAAAACTGGGTCTGTGGGACTTGAGCGTACTGGGTTTACAATGCTGGACCCGGGTCTCAGAGCCGTGCTAACGTATCCGCACTGCATTAGGCAGACCTTCTGGCTTGGGCCTGCGGCTAGACCTGCGTCCACACTGCAAGATGACAGGGCATGGACCCGAGTCATGGCAGGACTTGGGCTACGACCCACCCCTCTAGCAGGGATCTGGGACCTGGGTGCTGACTGCTTGATGACTGGAGTCAGGCTGATTTGTATGTGGATGGAATGGGGACGTGGGCTCATACCAGGGCACAGTGTAGACATACCCTCGGTCCACCAGTCTCACCTTCAAAAGTGGCAGAACTGAGACTCAGCAAACTCTTCTCACCCAGACACGGATACAGCCACTGTCAGGGCTAAGAATTCTCTCTCTCTGGCTGCTGCTTGCTCGCCCAGGGGCTAACTGACCACCAGCTACAGGGCCAGGTCAGCGGGACCCCTGGGGTGTTTTCACCTCTCTCTTTAGCAGGGAGCGGGTATTACTTGCGGTGGTCACCTGAGCATATCTCACCTAAGCAGTTCCCTGCCATGTGCTCTGGCAGGAGCGTCGGGCATGGGCAGCGCCTCGGTCCCTCCAGTTCTTGGCCTGTGGCATGAGTCTCCTGAGGGCTGTAAGACTTTGGCCTGATTTTGGTTGTTGGCTTGGGGTAGGGGTGCTGGGTGGGGCAGTGGCCAGCGATAAACAGGTGAGATGATTTGCTGCTGGTCCCTTCTGCCCTTAAAATCAGACTCTGTGACAGTAACAACTTTCATCCAGACAATCCATGGCTTCCCCCGGGGGGGTGGGGGGCGGGAGTTTTCTCCTTGCAAAAGGAGATGCTCCCCCGCCCCCACCCACAGGGCCTCGCCGCAGACATCATGGGGCCTCGCGTTCCCTGCAATCAGCATCAGAGGGGTAATTTTCTCCTGCAGGCAAAAAATAGCAAGAAGGGTTTGATTTGCATGGCAGTCCTGGGGCTGACAGCTCTGTGCCTGCGTACAGGCAGCCCATAAAACACTGGGGGAATAGCCAGCTGCCTGTAAATGTCCATCATAAAATACTGTGTTGTCCATAAAAAATAGTGCCTGGGAAGCAGGGCTGCTTTCTGGCTGCTCTCTCCAGCTTTTATTGGGTGCAGGGCGCTGGGTTCCGTCATCCTTTTGAGTTTATAATGGGGGGAAACATGGGATGTAGGCATGAAATTGACTAGGAATGTTGCCTTTCTTTTTTAAGGGCCCAACCCAGCACTCACTGAAGGCCTGGAAAAGGCCTGTGTCAGTTTCAAGCGGCTTTGAGGAAGGCTGTAGGATCCAGACCCTGGTTTCGGGTTTTCCTCAGTGTCTTTGCTTTTTGTGCCGGCAAAGCGCTGTCAAAACACAAAGTAACCGGTGGGTGTCTGGAGCCATGCGGCAGCCACTCGTCACTGGACTGTTTGTCTCGGGCTTGGCAGCTCCAGATAATAAGCATCGGATGTGATATTTTTTGTGCACCGCTCTGAATTTGCCATCGCAGACACTGGCCATCCCCAGTTCCCAGGTGCCGGGTTGGGAGATGTCGATTTATCATGAGCGCTCTCTAAACCATGCAGAATAACAGACAATTTGCTGGAAAGGCTTTGGAGAGGAAATTACTGGAGGGTGGGAGGTGCCAGGGAGATGGAAGAGCTGGGTTCTTTTTTCTTTCCCCTTCTGCCTCTGTGTTTAAATGAAGCTCCTGCTGGATCAGAAAAATGACAGGGAGCCCCGAGAAGAGCCAGAGCAGAAGATAAAATGCCGGGGCTGCAAAGCCCCAATGGAGCCGATGGACAGTTTGAGAAAGGGGCTGCGGGGATCCCAGGCTGGCTATTTAAATACTTTATTTCACCTGCCTTTCCCAGCAGAGCTATCGGGGGAGAAACCCCGGGCTGCCGTTCTGCTAGGGCCAACGATGGGGCTCTAGAGGAAGCAGGCCCAGCCCCAACGTGTGATTAGCCGAGCTACAGTTAAGATGCTTTCCCTTTGACCCACTTTCCACCAGACTGGCTTGGCCCAGGGCAGGTAACTACCAGCCTAGCTCATTGCTGCTCCTTCTGGTTCACCCCCCAGGCAGGCTTTGCTGGACAGCTGGAACCTGTGGCCCCAACAGTCCCATGCAGAGTTCTGGTGATAGCAACAGGGTAAGCGACGTGCGCTGGGCAGCAAGTTCTGGATGCAGACAAAGGGCTCTGCTAATGGGCTGAGCCCCACAGCAGTGTCAGGGCCAGAATGGGCAAATACAACCGAGCAGACTGTCTAAGGATGAGGACAGTTTGGTACCTGTGTGGCTCTGTCACGTGAACCCCGGAACACCAGGGACTGGGCTGAGAGGCACCAAACCCAAATTGGCCATCAAATGGCAGTGAGCGATTTCCAGCCATTCCTGACCCTCACTGAATTGGAACAGAAAGAGTCTCGGGTCTAAACTTAAACCCAATCATCTGGAGCTGTTCAGGCAGGAAAGATTGTCTGGGGCTTTGGAGCCCTGGGCTGGATTCCTGGTGTTGCCACAGACTCACTGTCCATTCATTTCTCTGAGCCTCAATAACGCTTTTGGTCGATTTTGATTGTGAGCTTTTGGGGGGCAGGCCTGTCACTTGCTGTTTATCTGCAGCGCCCGGCACAATGAGGCTCTGATCTCGGGCAGGGGCCAGGTCTGGAGGTGCTACCTTACGATAGTGATAGGAGGGGTTCTGGGGGCGGGGAGGGGAGGGGGTTTGAATTCTTCCTGGCTAACAGCAAATGAGCTTGCCAGCCAGAAGACCTGACGACTGCTTGATGCCAATACGTTTGCAATAAAGGCACTTTTATTGTTAATGACTTTTTTTTGCTTCTGCGAGAATGGTTTTTTTTTAAAGAACGTGAGTCAAACGAGCCCTTAATTACCAGCATATTAAGAGCTGCCTCCTAAAGGAGGAGGAGAAAAAAAAGGCAAAACCTTCCCTTCTGCACAGTCATCATAGAAGAAATGAGCACAAAACGCACATCAGAAGTGGCTCAATTAGCAATCTCTAGGAGTGGGGTGGGGTTTTTTTTCCCTCTGCACTCCAAGCTGCCGACATGATGGATAAATAGTCCTGAAAAATTGCTAATTGAACAGATTTCAGACATGATTGCCAGATATTTTGCAACTCCCAAGCCTTCATTACCATGCAAATTCCGCTCGCCTGGCGCTGGGGATTGGGCGGAGTGGGGGTGTGAATCACCAGGGAGAAGGGACAATGTCTCGCAGTGGGGGATGGGAGGCAGGGAAGAAAGAAAGAAGGTGGTAAAATTGGGGCGAGAGTTTATAACAGATCCTGGGAAGTTTAAGGAAATTGCTCCAGCACCTGGCTAAAGCCCCTTTACTACATTCTGGCAGCATAAAGGGGCGAATCCCTGCTGCGCAGTCCCTGGCCTAGCATGGCCCCAGGGCACGGCCAGAGGGCACTGAACTGTGGCTATTCTCGGCGTCTCAGCAGCCACGGGGAGCAGAGTGTAAGGCAGAGCAGCCCTGAGGTGGCTCTAACTGATACCAGAAGAATCAGCGCCCTGACTGGAATCTGGTCCGTGGCCCCATGAAGCCTCCTCTCCTGCCACTGCATGTGCGTTTCCCCAGTGAGGCCCCACGGAAGCTGTGACTGGCTGTGCCGGGGACTGGCTGCCGATGGCTCAGGTAGCGGATTTCTCAGCCTTCCCTGTCATGGCTGATGGGGCAGGAATCCTGCAGCCAGCGAGCACCCTCTCATCTGAGCCGGCAGACACTTCCCCGAGCAGCTGTCTCTCCCCATTAGCTTCTGCTGAGGAATACGGGCAGGGGCCCAGGAACGACACTCTGTGCCCCGGGAAGGGGCCCTGGCTCTGTTGTTTGTGTGTGTGCTGGTGGTGGTGGTGGGTTTACCTCCCCAGCTTTGAGGGAAGTAAACGCCTCCCTAGGCAGGCATGGGGAGAGCTGGGCTGGAAGGGCCGATCCCCAGTCTGGCAGCAGACTGTCCGGGAGGCGTGTGTGCTCTGGCAGAGGGGTGATGCCCGAGCCAGGCACTCCTGAGCCCCAAGCCTGGCTCTGCACAGACTCCCCTGTGGCTCGGAGCGTGCCTGGGCTGCCTTCCTGCTCGGCCAGGCCTCCCCGGACAGCATCCCAGGCACCTCCACGGGCTGCTTGCATTTCCCTCCCATGCACACCAGAGAGCCAGCGGCTTGTCCTGGGAGGGGGCACGTGGATTAGGTAATTAGTTTGTAAGCTCGCTGGGGAAGGGACAGTGTGTGTGTGCGCGCGTGTGTGCGGTGCCTGGCACAAAATGGCCCTGATCTGGGATCTTTTGGCTCTATTGCAAGACAAATAATCAGAGTCGGGTCCTGTGTTTGCATGCCAGCCTGCAGCACAGGAGCTTAGAGCCTGGCGGCTTTGGGCCTCTCCTTCCTCACCAACAGAGCCACACGGGCCCATACAGATGGTGAAGAGACTGTGGGCTAGTGCAGCAAGCTTTGGCCTAACACCTTGGTTCTACTCCAGCCTCTGTGCTCGGCCTGCTGAGTGTCTCTGTCCGGGGTCACTTGAGTTATGCTGCCACCAACCCACTGGGGCCACTTTTCTCAGGATTCCTGGCGTTTTCTTTAGATCCCCAGCTCCTGGAGTCAGGTGAGGGCACGAGAATCTCAGCTTTGATTGAAAACAAACTGAGTTTCAAGTTCTCGTAATTGTGGAGAAAAGCTTGAAAATGGGACCCCTAAAGGCTCCACACCCCAAGGGCAAACAAAAAAGACCCGGCGTTTAGTGTGGTTAAAGTCTCGCAATGTGACTTTTGGGGAAATTTCTGATATTTGCAAACTTGGAGCTGGCTGGCAGCACCGTGACAAGCGGTGGGAGGACACGGTGCATAGGGTGTCGGATCCCCAGCTGCAAACCCGGGAGCAGCTTTCCTCCTGCCGGCAAGGCGGGAGCCGAGTCAACCGGCGCTCAGGATTGCTGCTCGTTGATTACATTCATCTGCCTTTAAAACTGTGCTTCCCAGATTGGAACAAAGTGGCCCATTCCAGGGTTAATAATTCATCTAGCACTGAAACCCATCCCCCCACCCAGCACCCGCTGGGTTAACTCCTTAGGAAGTGATCCCATCCATCCCATGAAGACCCCTAGCAGGCCGGTACAGAGCGCCCAGCCCTGCTTGTCTCGGATGTTGGCGGAGCTGCACACTGCTGGACAGGGCCTGGGCCTGGCTGCTGAACTTTGCGAGCTCAGAGATCGTTAAGCCTAATAAACTCGATTGCTGCTTCCCTCTCATCAAGCAGGATTTTTCATTTTTCTCCTTGATCTGACCTGAGTCTGGTTCTCAGCCCACATCTCTCCCCTGCTGGGGCCACCTTCCAAATTCCTCCCCACGCTCTGTCCATTCTTCACTGCTGAGAGCTCTGCTCCCGCCCGGGAGGGGCCAACAGAGCACCCTGAGCACTCAGAACCATTCGTCACTGGCTTTGGGGGGTTGTGAAACTTCACCCCAACTCCAGCCTAGGTGGCTGGGAACGACTCTATATCAGCTGGTGCTATTGGGTGGCCTTCGTGAAAGCAGGGGGCTGGGCCCACTTCCAGTCGCAACCCCCCTCACAAATTGGCTGAGATCTCCCGCCTTCTTAGCAGCCTCAGCCCGGAGGCTGAGGACTAGAGGCCAGTTCTCAGTGCTTCAGGGCTGAAGCCAATTGGTTGAGCAGTGGTGTGCGTGCGTGTGTGTGTGTGCACGCTATTGGGAGTGTGCATGTGTGTGGGTGTGCACACACTATTGGGAGTGTGCACGGGAGGCTGTGTGTGTGTGTGCATGCTATTGAGAGTGTGCATGTGTGTGGGTGTGCACACACTATTGGGAGTGTGCACGGGAGGCTCTGTGCATGTGTGTGTGAGTCCATGTACATGTTTGTGCATACGTGTGTATGCACCTGTGTACGTTCGTATGTGAGTCTGTGTGTGCGTGTGTGTACAAACCTGCCCTACCCTGCCTTGCTGACTTGTCTGATGGTCCCCCGGGTGGCTCATCTGGCTGTTGTAAGCGGTGGGAAAATGATGACGAACAAACCAAGCGCGGCCGCAGCACCGGGGCTGACAAGGGCTCTGGGGTCTCGGTTACTGCGGCATTCGACGCCAGGCTGCACCAAAGGCTAATCTGGGAGGTCAGTCCTGGCTGAGCGGCTCCAGCAGGGATATACCTGGCCCGGCTGCGGCAGGCAGGGGTCGGGCTGGGGGCTGATTTGGCTCGTGCCACACATCAGTGACCTGGAAGAAAGGAGCAGACAGGACAGGGCTGCCTGGGGGGCGGGGGAGGGAGCGGACACAGACCTGCCCTGTGCTTCTCTTGAGCTGGGCTCACACCCACGGCTCAGCACTGTTGGGGGTTTGGCCCGGAGAGGCGCTGTGTAAGGATAAGGCTGTCTGTCTGTCTGCCTGTCTGTGCTCTGCTCCGGGGAATGATGTCTCCACCGTTGCATTCCCCTGGATCTAGCTGAGAAGCTGCAGAGTCTGATGGGCAGGGCGTGGCCCGAGGGCTACAGAGATCTGAGTTCTAATCCCCTCTCTGCTGCAGGAGGACCTTGGGCAAGTCTGTCGCCCCCTCCCAGCCTCCGTCCATATAAGTGGTCAGTTCTGGGTCTGTCGCTCCGTGTCTGAGCAGCGCCGGGCACAGCAAGGCCTCTGGGGCTCCTAGAATACATGGGCCAGTAGTTCTCGTCAGCTGTGTGGGGAGCCAGTACCCCAAGATCAAAGCTCAGCGGAGGTGCCAGGGCAGTTGGGATGTCTTGGGTCAGGCCGGCTGTTTGGGATGGGGGATTCCATTGCCCCCACTGGTACCAGGTCATGGTCAATGCTGAGCAGAGCAGAGAATCTCAGCGAGGCCTCCAAGAGATCCCCTCCCCGACATACGGCTGTGGGGTTGCTGGGGCTTTTATCCTCTCCAAATAGCAGCAAGTCTGTGGCCAAG
Organism: Dermatemys mawii; assembly: GCA_007922305.1. Classification (NCBI taxonomy): domain Eukaryota; kingdom Metazoa; phylum Chordata; order Testudines; family Dermatemydidae; genus Dermatemys; species Dermatemys mawii. Next base: position 2,148,724 of record ML677376.1, on the reverse strand, counting down.
GGTCAGCGTTCCTCATAGACTGGTGCTGCTCTTGCAGTCTGGTTAATTATTTCACCGCTTGTTAACCATGCGGCTTTCTTGCTTTGTTAATTTGCTTACTGCCAGCAACTAGGTGCATGGCACATTGGCCACCGGATGATGCCCTGTTCTGTGGTGTCATTGTCCCCTCCTCCCCCTGTGCAGGGCACTGCCTAGTGTCTGTGCTCCCTGCAGTGTCCCAGGGCTGGCTAGAGAGGGCACAGGCATGGTCCAAAGCACCAGCCTGGAAAGCAGGACTTCAGTCAGACTTCGGCCCCGCGCTGCCTCGGTGCAGAGAAGACCCTGAACAGACATTGTCCCCCACCAAGGGCGGCCAAGGCTGGAGATGTGCAGCCCCTGACTTGGGGCACAGGCTGGGCCCCTCCAGACTCCCATCTCGTGTGGCTGCAGTGACGTGTTGGGTCAGGACAATTCAGTGCTGGCGCCCTGAGATGGGACCCGATGGAAGCGAGCCCTGGGAGTCAGTCCCTGGGAGTCAGGGGTGGCTGGGAGCTGGGGGGTGCAAGAAGGCTGAGCCTGCTAGGAGCCCACTTGTCCCCTGGCTCCCCATTAGAGCCCTGCAGGCCCTAGGCCACATGTGCATGGACCGCACCGAGCTCCCATGGCACCCAGCCACTAGGCCCCGCTGCAGCTCCTGTGGACTGGGGAGAGGGACCGCAATTTGGATTGGGCAGAGCTCAAGAGCTTGCGATTTTCAAGAGTGGCCCTGAGTAGGGAGGCCTCCAATTTCTCAGACCCTGATTTTTCTGAAGTGCTCTGTGTGTGTTTGTGTTGCGTGTGCGTACACACAGACTCCATTTGTGCTCACCAGGGACCCTAGGATGATTGCAACAGCCCCCGAGCCCTGGTCTCAGCCGTGGCCTGGGTGAATTAGTGCTGGTGATGCGAGGAGGGAGGCTTTGGGGTGGGGGGGCGATTTGCCTTTAGCTTTCCAGCAGGCCCAGGCAGGCTGTGTGTACGCGGAGCGTGACTCACAGACACAGCGCCGGGAGGCTCCGGAGCGCAGCAGATAACGCGTGTGGGTTTGGGTTTGATTTCCTTGTGCAGAGCAGAGCGTCGGCTGGGGAGACTGACTAAAGCAGAGGGGTTCTGGGGCCTGGCGATCGAGCAACTGGAGCTGACTCGTATTCCAAAGTGGCAGGTAAACTGGAGAAGGGAGGATGCTCCATATGCCAGGGAAGGTTAATTTTAGACGGCTGCTGGTGGTGCCTGTATGTAAGCGTGTGCATACGTGTGCGTGTATGTGCATGCGTGTGCGTGCGTGTGTGGTGGGGGCGGGATTATTTCTCTCTTTCGCAGCCATTACCTGCTTCTCCGCCACCGCGGGCTGCTCTGCCCTGGCAGGTCCCAGTTTAATAACGTGCGGCAATGAACTGGGGGGAGCCCAGGTGTTGCCTCTGCATCCGGCTGCTCTTTTGTTGGCTGAGATGCCGCCAGACAGAGGAAAAAAAGGGGCCAGGCAATTACCTGGCCTGCTGGCTTTTCTCTGCTGTGGGCCACCAGCGCCACCTACTGTCCAGCCTGTGGCCAACCCTTCCTGAGCAAGGCCTTGCTCCTGCTCCCCCCCAGGACTGAAGTCAGGGGGTGAATTCGGGCCCAGGGGAATAGGAGAGACCTGGTGCCTCTGTTTGCTGAATACTTCGAACCTGCCGTGCTTCTGCTTGAGGGTGAGGGGAGGTGGGTGTCGGGCCCCGGGGCTGTCTCTAGAATATGTGAAGAAAGAGGAGGGGTCCCATGCAATGCCCCACAACCAGGAGTCCTGGGCAGGGATTGAACCGGTGCTACAAGAAGGGGACTCAGCGCTTTAGCGGAAGGAGAGACTCTATTAGCTGCTCCCAGTAGCAGGCTGTAATTCTCATAGGAGGACCAGCCACTAAGGGGGATTGGCAGTGAGCATAGAGCCAATGGGTTACACTGGCTTTGCCTTTCTCTGGATACGGGCTGGTGCCAGGCAGGGGGTATTTAACACGATCTGACTGCTCTTCGGGGAGGTGCTGGGGGCTCTTTGCTGAGTTCCTGTGGGATCTGACCCCTCCCCATTGCAAGGTATTGGGGACCCCTCCCTACGATCAGCCCTGACATTTGGATTCCATGGTTTCCGTTCCCGCTGTCCCTGGCCTGGCAGTCCTGCAAGCCGGAGCTGCCGGACGCAAGTGTGGTGAGAAAGTGCCCCCAGAGGTCTCTGTGTAAAGGCTGCAGATGTTGCCCTGAAGTGTTTAATTATTGACCTCAATGTGTGCAAGTCCCAGCCCACCAGAAAGCACCCGTTGAAATGCAGATACCAGAAAGCGTGTGTGTGTGAGTGGAGGGATGTGTCAGGGCTGCAAGGCCATTCGTGCAGGTGTGTGCAACCACCTGTGAGCATGCATGTGTACACACAGGTATGTCTATGCACATCACATGATGGTACGTGTCTGAGCACATATCGCTGTGTGTGCATGAATGTGTGACTACACACGTCGTATGCGACGGTGAACAGGAAAGGCGAAGCCCGGGGAAGCCAGTGCATTTGGTGTGCTCTGTCCTTGCCCTGAGCAGCCAATCCCACCCTGGCTGAACACACAGGGGACATTTCGGAGGAACAAAATGGGAAAAAATGGAAACATTTTGGCTCTGAATTGAACAGGCCCTGGGGCTGTTTTTCCCGAACCAGGGTTGTGATAATGACTGCAGATGTCAGACAGAGCCAGGCCGGGTGGTGCATTCCCAGCTAGATTGTCTTCCCAGTGCTTTGGCCCATCACTTTAAGCAGAAGTCAAATTTATCTTTACAACCCCTTAAGGGCCTCTAGTGCTTCCAGCTGCAAAGAAAAGGCTCCAAATGTGGCTCAGTGCAGTGCCCTCTTCCTCTGGCTGCAGGGAGCAGTCGTATTTATGACGACTCTTGAATGAGCTTTTGTATGCAGCACTGTACCGGGTGAGACTCCAGACCTGCTCCTCCCCCGGGGGCTCTCTGACTGTCGGGCCCAGCTCCAGGAGTGTCATTCTGTCTCACCCCGCTGCCAAGTGAGTCTGGAAGCACACAGCAGCCCCCTGGAGCAGAGCTAGGGGCCCATTACGTGCAGCGCGATGGCAGGGAAATTATCCAGAGCAGAACAATCAGGGAAGGAATTAAGCAAATTGACTGGAAATTGCTTGAACATAACGACCGCGGCCAGTCGAGGAATGTCCCAGTTCCTTCGGTTCCCAGGTGAGACATTTGTCAGGGGTTATTTAATGCTGCAACACAACCTCCCATTTTGCAGCATCCCTCATCCTGTCACTCTAAGAACGGTCCCTGTCTGAGCACTCCTGCCCTTCACACCAGGACGGTTGGAGTGAGGAGGACAGGAGGGGAAATATCTGTCCTCAAGCTGATCAAAAGGGATCTGTGCAGCCAGCTTTCCCCAACAGATCCCTCAGGCACTAAGGTCTCCATTGCATGGGAATGACTGAGGAGAGCAGAACTGAGGGGCAGAGAGAGATCCTGGAGGATATCCCCAAACCCTGTCCCACCGCTGGCCTCAGTCCACTTCTGTAAGATTTACAGGCATGGCCCTGTCTGGCAGGGTCTTGTCACCTTCTTCTGCGTGCCAGGGTAGCAGCATTAGCCCCATTTTAGTCAGGGACACAGGCTGGTTCAAGCCAGGACTGCTGAAGGCCATCCTGTGCTGCTCTAAGCACCAGTCCACACTCCATCCCAAAGGCAGGCACAGAACCCAGGAGTCTGGGCACCAAGCTTCTCCCCCCCCTCCCACTCACTAGACAATATGCCCTTTAATAGCTTTCTTACAGGGGCATCCTGGAAGCAATACAATGATGCTGGAGGATTCATGTATGACATTGAGGAGCCCATGCAATGCTTAATTTGAGCCAGAGTCTGCCAGGATGAGTCCACCACCTCCGGGCTTGGCAGTTCAGAGCCGGGCACCTCCGGGCCCGGCGGTTCAGAGCCCCGGCACCTCCGGGCCCGGCGGTTCAGAGCCCCGGCACCTCCGGGCCCGGCGGTTCAGAGCCCCGGCACCTCTGGGCCTGGCGGTTCAGAGCCCCGGCACCTCTGGGCTTGCTGCATCTGTTATGAATGCAAAAGAATTACTTGAATCCCGGCCCCTCTTTCCTTACAAAGCAGAGGTCCTGGAATGGCTCAGGCTGGGATAGGGAGAGGGTATTAGCTGAGGTGTGAGTGATATATAATGCCTAAAGCGGGGGCTGGTGAGTCAGGACTCCTGGGTCCTAATCAGGGCCATTTCGAAGCAGACAGCGGCCCTGAGAGCTGGTGCCAAAACACCGCCCTCAAAAAACGGTGCTGCCTAGTGCTTGCACCAGCCCTGGTTCTAATCCCGCCTCTGGCAGGGTGGCCCCTTTGCCAGGGGTCGGAGGACTGAGAACTAGGACACCTGGGTTCCTTTGCCAACTTTGACAGTGGAGTGCTGTCTAATGGTTAGAGCAGGGAAGTGGGCAGTGCACTGGGGGCCCCCGGAGGGGGCTAGGAGTCGGGACTCCTGTGTTCTCCAGACTAGCTGTGTGACCCTGGCGGAATCACCGGGCACCTCCCAGCGGGAAGACAGGGGTGGAGTCCCCCATCCGCAGCGCACCCCCGGCCCCGACACGGGGCTGTGTCTCTTTAAGAGTCGCCGGCAGCCCCAGGAAGCAGTTCAGGACTTCCTGAGCAGACACGCCCGGAGCCCAGCCCCGGCCCGGCCCGCCCCCCTGCCCGGCCGGCGTGCGCCTCCCTCCAGCAGCCGGCCCGTCTCCCCGGGGCGCACGGCCAGGGCGCAGCCTGCAGCGCGCTCGGAGCCGGGGTAGGTGCGCGTAGGGTGACCAGACGTCCCGATTTTAGGGGACTTGTCCCGCGTCCCGGCCGTGCATCGGTCGCGACGCCCTTTTGTCCCGATATTGGGACCGCAGGAGGCCAGGCGCCCCCGCGCCGATCACTGCTTCTGCCTGGGCAGCTCCGCAGGGGCACATCGGCCCGGGCAGGCAGGGGGGCTGGGGGTCTCCACGTGGCGAGCTGCAGGAACTGGGCTTGTAGGCAGAGAACCCCCAGCCGCCCCCCTGCGCCTCCCCCGAGTGTCCCCCGGCCCCCCCTTGCTGCCCCCAGGCACCTCGGTGGCCCTCAGAGCCAAAGCGTCCCTGTGTCTCTCCCTGCAGCACCTGCCGCCGCTGGGTCCTAGTGCCTGCTATTGGTCAGGGTGTGAATAAAACACCCCGAGTGAGGGAAGTTTCACCGACGGAAGCGCCCGTGTGGACAGCGCTGTGTGGGTGGGAGACGCTCTCCTGTGGATGCCACTCCTGGGGGGTGATTTAATTTAAATAGAGCCCTCTCCCGCCGGCACTGAGCGGCTACACCAGCCGCCTTGCAGCAACAGGCAGTGCGGCTGTAAAGTCTGTCGTGGAGACGTATCTTGTTTCAGCTTCCAGCCGTTGGTTCCCATGTTCGATCTTTCCCTGCTAGACTGAAGAGCCCGTTTATTAAATGTTTGTTCCCTAGGTAGATGATGACACGCTGGGACTGACTCCCCCTCTGTCCCTTACCTGCTCTCTGTTAAGCTAAATAGCTTGAGCTCCAGTGGAGTCTATCGCTCCAAGGCAGGTTTTCTAGTCATTCACTCTTTCCCGTGACTCTTCTCCAAAGTAGCAACGTCCCTCGTTTAATCTTGTTTCTGTCTGGGGGTTGCAGATGGTGGGTTGGATTGAAATAGGATCTAGGCAAGTGCCCGACGTGGCCCCAGTCTTTGTAGGTGGCTCCCTGTACCTGCTTGCAGCCCCACTGACTTCACGTCCTGCCCTTACAGGACTCGGGCCGTGGTACTGACCTGGGGTGCGGCAGCATCTGCAGCGATCCATACGGTACCACGCGTCGTTCCCGATTCCCCGGCCAAGCCAGGGCTGGCGAAGGCGGCTCTGTGCACAGCGCTACTTGTCTCCTGGAGTCTCTGCAACTGATTCTGGGGAGTGTTCCCCTCGTTTCAGGACCCGTGTTCTGTGACGTTAATCTCTCTGCAGCAAACAGAGCAGGACAGAGAACGGATCCTCTGACCTCCGCGGCTCTGCTGCGGCCCCGTTACCAGGCGCCTCTCCATCGCTGGCTGCACCTGGACGCTTTGGCACCGAACTCCACAGTGGACTGTGCTGGAGGGCTGCCCTGGCTGGAGACGAGAGAGACTTTCAAAGCAACATGCCCACGGCACCCTTGATCTGCAGTGAGACTGTGAGCAGGTGAGTTTTCCTTTCTGTGTCCTGAAGAATCCACTGCCCGGAATGTTTCCACGCTGTAGTGGGGGAAGAAAGGAAAATTCACCACCCCGGAGAAAATGAGCTCGCGGGCAGGCTGGTTTCCCTGGCGTATCGCCAGCTCTGCGACAGAGCACTCAGGATTAGCAGCTTGCCGGGCTCTCTGCACACAGGTCTGAAGCCTTGAGGAGCTAGAGGACTGGGAGAGGCTCATGTTGGTACCACCTGGGAGCTCTCCGCTGCCCTGGGGGAAACCAGCTTAATGGCTCTCAGCCTCGTTCTTGCTCAGTGAACGCTCCTGAAGCCGCCTGGTATTGGGGTTGGCAGAGGTGGGTGTCTCCCAAATTCCCTTCCCCACCCTCAGAGGGGCTCTGAAGGGTCAGTGTTGTGGGGGATGGGGGGCGGGGGCAGCTTGTTCTGCTGTCAGCCTTGCACCTGCTCTGTGGGACTTCAGGCTCCGGGGCTGAAACACTTGGCTCCACCCCAGACAGGTTTGTTCTGCCTGGTCTCGTCGGTGCAGCGCCCATTGTTGATGGTCTCCTGAGAAGCCTGGTCTTGTGTCTGCAGATACCAGGGCTCAGCGTGGGAGTGGGGTGCTCTCTGTACTGGGCATCAGAGCCCCGTTCCCTAGCATCACCCCTCGCGACTCTGGTTTCTGTCTCTGCAGAGTGAGCTCTGTACTCAACCGGGATGCCAAGCAGTTTGGGAAGAAGCACATGTTCGACGCCAGCGAGGAGACCTGCTGGAACTCGGACCAGGTGAGCTGCACAGACGACCCCCTGTGCTTGCTCCACCGGGGCACCCATGGAAAATGGGACAACAGCACGGCCACCCGCGGGAGCAAACGTCCCGTCTGAGAATCAGGGAATCTGGTTCTACCAGCGCAGCTCACGTGGGGGCTATTGCTGAGCAGAGAACGGCTGCCATGCTCACCTCCTTGGGCGCTGCCACTGTGCCAGCGCACTCTGAAGTACGTGTACCAGGCGCCATGCACAGCCCCGGTGCTCTGCTCTGCCCTCGCTCCTGGCTAACCACGGCAGGGGGCACTTTAACCCGTGCTCACTCCCACCTTTACGGGCCTTACAGGGCTCCTGGAAAACCCACCCTGGCTGGGTGTAACGGGCAAGGTGGCCCCCATGAAAGGCTGACTGTAACCTATGCTCCCGTTTCATTCCTGGCTGTAGGGCTCCTCCCAGTGGGTGATGCTGGAATTTCCACAGACTGTCAAGGTTTCCCAGCTCCAGATTCAGTTCCAGGGTGGATTTGCGAGCCAGCTGTGTACACTGGAAGGTAAAGAGCCTCCCCACTGGGGAACAATGTGTGACATTCTTTGCTATTCGTTCATGTCGATTCCAAGGTCGCTCATCTTTCAGGAATTGGAAGGGCTTTAATTATGGTGCAGAGGCAAATTGAGGCTTAGCTGATGTTCTACTGATGCTGTGGCCAGGCCAGATGAGCTGAGACGAGAACTAATGCAGAGAGAGAGTTGTGGCCGATGCACTGCAATGATTGTCAGTTGTGCATAAGAGCACTTTGCAGTTCTCTGGTGCCTTTCGCATGAAAGCACCTTGCCAAAGAGCCTGCGACACAGTGGATCGCAAATCCACAGCATGGCGTGTTCACTTTTCTGCACTCAGTGTGTGGCCTTGTGCAATGCCTGGCAGTATGTCCAGAGACAAAGGATTGCATTGAACTAGATATTACCGTAGCAATTGTATTTAATTCAGCATAAATCTCTAGTGGAATGTCCTTCCCCAGTGCTGGAGTGCGGGAGAACTTTGGTGCAATTTGAATTCACGGGGCCTAGACAGATCGCATTTAAAACCAGGAAAACTGAAGCCCAGAGAGCTGAAGTGATTTGTCCGCGACCTCCTCGCGGTCGCCAGCAAATCACTTCAGCTCTCTGGTACCTGGGCAGATAGCACTGTAGAGATTAAGTGGCAGAACTAGGAATGAAATCCAGTTCTTGGCCTGACCACCAGGCCTGTACTAAAGCCATACGGATGCCAGAGACATTTGGACATTCAGTGATGACACTCTTCTAACTCTGCAACCAGCACAGACATTTCCATCCTCTCTTGCTTCTTAGGTGGCAGGAAAGGTGAAGAACTCGTGAAGGTATCCAACTTCTACCCTGATGACGTCAATGCCCTGCAGATATCCTTTCCTCCTCGCTGGGGCTAGGTCGTCTAAGCGCACGCGCAATGTGCTGCAGCTGGCACATGACCAGGATTCGTCACCCGATTTGGTCTGCTTGTCGGATCCTGAGCGTCCCCGGCTAGGGCCGGGTACTGCCGGGGAGTGCGGTGTGATTCCCCGTGGGCTGGTTTAGAATGGCTCTTCCATACAGTATACGCCCAGGGCACTGCTGTGATCACCTGGTCTGACCTCCTGTGTGGCACAGGCCGTAAGACTGCCCTGAATTAATGTCGGTTTCAAGGTAAGACCAGATCTTTTAGAAAACCAAACCCACCTTGATATTAAACCTGCCGGTGATGGAGAATCCGCCGCAGCCCTGCGTCAGTTGTTTCGATGCTGCACAATGTCAGCAGGGCAGGGTCTAAGGCGGGCATATCGAAAGGCAGGTGGCCTTAAGTCTGTTGGAGCGGCTGCTGGGTGCAGCCCTTGTACTTTGCAGTGTGAGGGAGGTTACCAGGGAACCCCAGTTTTGGTGAGAATATAGCGCATGTCCTGGCTCGCTGCCTGCATTGATGGGGTTGTGCTGGGTGAGTGACTGTCTTGCTGCACTGGAAGTTGTGTGTGTGTCATGAACCCTGTGCCCTTGTTTCTTCCTTTACTGCTCCATCCACAGCTTCACCATAGACGAAACGGTGCTGGACAAACTGAAAATCACCTTTGAGAACAGCACGGATTTCTTTGGGAGAATAGTTGTGTATCGCCTCAGCGTCCTCGGGGAAAAGCTCTAACCGGGCACAGAGATGGCGGAACCCATCACCCTGCGTGGGTTTGATCAGCCAGCACTCTGCCTTCCCACCCTGTCCGAGAGGGCCCAGTGGCATGAACTGGCAGGTGGTGGCATATTTGCCTTAGCAGACAGCACCTCTTACGAGGAAGGAAAGATGCCAGACTCGTTCTGCAATTGAAATATAGCCACGTGGAAGTAAACCAGGAAACACTTAGACAGAAAACAGCCCTGGGCATTGTCAGAACAAGGCTGGGATTCTGGCCCCCTCCCCACCTGGCTGTGGCCTCACAGCGGGATCTAAAGCCCCCAGGAACACACCACTGCGCTTGTGGGCTGCCTGCATAGTGCAGTCCAGTGCATGACAATCCACATGCTGTAATCTAGTGACTCCTCCCCTTTAATGGCTGAATAAGTACTCCCCGCCTCCCGGATCACGCTGGATTCGGGGCAAGCGAGTGGTTCTGTAGAGATTAAACAAATCACCCCCTGAATTTGGAAACTTCCTCCTTCCCCCCAGCTCAGGCCCACTTTGCCTATCCAGTGGGGTCACATAGGTGGCAGCTCCAGGCTTCGCTCAGGAATGGGTGTTGACAAGCCGGGAAGTGTCTGTTCCTCCCTGCTTCCTTGGGGCTCCTGCTCTCAGGGCTGCAGCCCCTGACGCCTGGTGAGTTTCAGACCCTTGTCAGGCGTGAGATTCCACTCTGCCCTTTCCCGGTAGGGTGAGGACCGAGCTGCTCTGGCAACTGACCAGCAGATTTAAATTGTCTTCGGCTCAGCTGGGAAGGCTGGTAGTTGCCAGGGGACAGCTGGGATAATGCACTCAAGGGCATACAGAGACTGTGGGGATAATCCTGCTCCTACAGGGCAGAGAACTGTGAAATATCAGGTGACTGCTTCCTACAAGGCAGGACTAGTCACATCTATCCTGGTTCGCCTCACGCCCCTAACACTCCACTGGGATGGAGAATGGGGCAAGCTGCCCTCCTCCCTGCAGGGGGCAAGAGACAACTAGCAATAAATTTACCAGAGGGTCTGTGACCAGTTGTCCCAAGTGTCACCCCCACCCACATAATCAGCCAACAGTGAACTCACTCTGGGCCTCGTACGTATGGGGGAAACAATTCCCCCCAGCCCCACGATCAAGGCTGCATGCCCCAAAGCATCCTGCCGTACCCAGTCAGCAGTGGGGCGATGCGCTATCTATTCCGGAACGCCCGCGGGGCTTGGCCAATCCGCAGGCCGCGTCTGTGCTGTTCAGTAAAGGTGCCTGAGCAACGCCGAGTGGCAGTAGCACAAGACACCCCCACTGATTTTTTTGGGGGGGAGGGGTCTGATTCTGGCCTCAAGCCCAGCCCCCATCACATCGGCCAAATTCCATTCGAGCTCATTTCTAATCTAACCCCATTTACACCAATCACCCTATACCAGCCCTTTTGCCACTTAGCCCACGCTCCCTTTCGCTCTCGGAAATGGGGCTTTTCTGTCGTTTCTTTTTAAAATCTGATGACAGTTCCCCCAATCTACAGACGCTCTCCTTACAGCCTCCTTGTGTAACTTCAGCGTGCAAAGGAAAAGCAATAACTAGCCCCCACCACCATGGGGAAGAGGCAGGTTTTGGGTTCTTTTGGGTTTGCCGTTATTAATTAAACACTGTTGTCCCTCGGTTAAGCAAGGCAGGATGCTAGTTATGTGCCAGAAGCTCTCCAGGCTGATACCAGTTAGGTTTCTTTGTGTTCAAGGCTAATGGCTTTGCATATAATTCAGCTGGTTTCTCTTCTACCTGAAGCCCCAGCTTTGACTGTAGCGGGTAGAGGGGGGCGCTGCACACAAGAATGGGCCAGGCCATGGCTACTGACCCATCTAGAGCACGTTGCCACTCATGTGATATGGGGGCTGGTGCAGATGATGCCCAGGTTCTGGGCCTGGGAGAAGGCAGATTGGCTGGGGGAGGTTTCCTTGCAGCAACGGACACTTCAGGAGAAAACGTGGGTGCTCAGCTTGGACCGCGTGGACGTTAACATTGGTGGCTGGCTGCTGTTGATGAGCAGATAGAGCCGTGTGCAGAGGTGAGCCAACAGGACGGATGGAGGCAGTGTGGAGCTGGCTGCAGAGGGAGCCCTAGGGGGCCGGCACTGAGAACTAAAGAGGAGAGGTACCGCTGACCCCAGCACTGAATGGGGGGAATGGAGAAAAGTGGTGAGGAGAGTCGAGGGGCAGGTTTTGATAGGAATGCGGAAAGGGGGGGATGTGTGTGTGGGGGGAAGGGGATGTGGTGGGGTAGGGACAGGTGGAGAGGCTGCAGGGTGATGACAGGAAAGGACTCTCATTGCTGGGGGCTGGGAGCATTTGTTGATCTTTTCTGGGAAAAAGCTGTAGGGTGAGGGCGGGGAGGAATCCGGACCACGCAGCTTTCTTTGAACAGTGCTGCAGAGATGCACCATGGTCCCTGGAGAGCGCCAGGCAGAAGCTGCTGCTAACGCAAGGTGCATGGGGTGGCCCTGAGACAGACCCCGCAGGTCCACCAGCTCGTCCGTCGGTCCCGTCTGACCCAGCAGCCCGTTCCGGAAGGAGAGATGGAGGCTCGCTCACCGGGGCTGCCTTGCAGGCTGGAGCAGCACAGCAGCTCAGAGCTTCCTGGGCTCACACGGGGCCACCTTGTTTTCATCAAGGTTGAACTAGAGCTGGTACCTGGCCCTTTAAAGAGGTGAGATTTGAAGCCTTGGGGGCGGATTGATCTAACCATCTACTAACATGTGAAGGGTGTAAATCTCAATGAGCGGGGGGGCGGGGGTGGCTCTTTAAGGGGATTTGCAGCCCCACCTGTAACTCATCAGCTGCCTCCCAGCTGATGCTGCAAGGGCTGAAGATACAAGTAGCACATTTCTCCCCTCCAAACACACAACAGCTGCCAGGGAGGAACCTGTGAGAGTAACAGTTACTGGGTCCGACTGTATTTCTCCATGAGTAGCGCGGTGGAGGGAAGCCCCGAGAGGCTGCTTGTGGGGTGTGACTCCCGGCGCCGCTGCCTGTTCTGTTGCACGGGGAACGAGGGTAAGTGCAGTAGTGCGGCGTGCGAGGCTGGTGTCAAAAGCCAGGTGAGGGGGGGCTCTGGGTAGAGCAGCTAACAGAGGTCAGCCCGGGTGGGTAGGGAATTGTCGAGCAGCCTGTTCCTGCCCCCGCGCCCCCAGCATGCTGGGCCCTGACCTGAACTCTCCCAAAGCCATGGCAACAAACATGGGCCTTGGCATGGGCCGGGGGAAAAGGGCCAGCAGGGCACTTTCAACTGCCCACTGGCCTCCCTTTCAACTCCCCAGAAGGCAGCCGGGTTCACCCCGCCCCATCTGAAGAACAGGCAGCATCCCACAGAGCGTTTCTCTGAGCAAGCCCCAGTTCCCAACACAGCCCCCACCCCGCGGGTACTGCATTCAGGCAGGACTGCTCAAGGCAAAATTTAATACACACACTGAGGGGGCAGAGGGAGGCAGCTTGCAGTCTTGTTTGTAGCAGGAATGCAGCTACCTGGACAATTCAGTGTCTCGCTGTGTGTGGGACGCTTCTCCTTTGCCACCTGCTTGGAGAGTAAATGGCTCTTCCACCAGAGATTTCCTCCCAGCCTGGCTTCTAAAGCTCCCTCCGCACCCGCTCGGGTGTGGCAGCACAGATCTGCTGCCAGAGTCTCAGCCCGGCTGGCCACCTCGTTCCCATGAAGCATCCTGAGGGCGGCCGGAGCCAGCAAAGTCCTGGTTCTTTCAGCCAGGGAGCGTGAGCCAGCCTCACTCCAGTTTCTTGGTTTGAAACAGCTTGAGGATGTGGTTCTCAATAGCCTGTTGAACTAATGGGCACACAGAAGAGACACCAGTCAAGTTTCAAACAGGCTCAGCCGGAGTGTGTGCAGCCTCTATGCACCCCGACCACATGGAGCGACCACTGGGGTCTTAGTGGGGTCGTTCTGCTTCCAGTATCTCCGGGGAAGTTGGCCATTTAGACTTGTTTCTGTTTGGCTGACCACGCCCAGCACCCAACCCCTCCCTGGCTTGGCTCCTGTGAGCAGCTGGGTGGGAGCTGAGCTGTGTTAACGCCCTCTCTCTCCTTTCTAGAGAATCTGAATTTTCTCGGCCAAATTCAGCAAAGTGGGAAGAGCCCCTGTCCGTGCACACTGGTGAATACCCCGGGTGGCACGCGACACTGAGGAACCGGACTGGCCTTCTCAGAAAAGGGAGCGGGGCAGGGTTCGGTTCCAACCACCGCCCCCACCCCGATTCCAGCCGGTCCGAAGGGCAGGACACTTGCCTTTCTTGTGTCCCAAGGCCACAGCCAGATCCATGGGGGTGTAGCCGGAGTCCGCTTCCGTCGTCAGATCAGCACCACGAGCTGAAAGCAGACAGGAGGATGTGAGCAGGGGCAGATCCCCCTCTACGCAGACAACTCATCTCACTCTGCTGAGCAACAGGCTCTAGGGGCGGCCTGGGTGCTTTGCTCTGCACTGCATGGGGCTTGGTGACCACTCCAGGGAAATGTCAGAAGGACCATTGTAAACACTGAGTTCAGATGCCAGCCTTTGCCTATCTTGGCCATTCCAGGCAACGACCCAGGACAAGGAGCGAGCACTAGAAACTCGCTGCAGCTTTGGGGCTCGGGAGCCCTGGCTTTGGCCCGTCTCTTACGTGCTACTGCTTGTGCAGGGATGCATGTCACCTTCTGATACCCAAATAACTCCATGCCTCTCCCCGCGCCAGCACTTCCAGGCAGAGTTAGCAGCGAACAGTCACTTAAAACCCAGCATGTGGCAGTCTGTCTCGTTACCTAGTAAAGCCTCCACACACTTCACGTGGTTGCCACGCACAGCATACAGCAACGGGGTGCCTCCGTTCTGCAGGAAGACAGGGAGATGGCAGCCCTGAGAGCGCGCCCCAAGTTTCACCCGGATGCCCAACACTCAAGTACCATCAGAACTCAAAGAAGTTTCACAGGTTGTTGTGCGGCAGCTAAACCGAGTCAGCAGCTGTGGGGTGAGCTCAGCTGGCCCCCTCGGCTCCCACCGCCCAACCGCCATATCAAGCAAGTCGCAACGGAAGACCTGTGGAAATTAAGGACTCGATTCTACTGCTCTTCAGGCTGAGCTGGGAGCTCTGTCTGAGGGGGGAGATCTCAGAGGCATGCCAGGCGTCCCCTTGGGCCGCGGCTGGTGGTTGTGTCCCTCTGGACTGGATGGGGTTTTGGTTTTGATATATATATTTTTTTTTTCAAGGCTCTGCGTTCTCTGGAGCTTTAGGTGGATTAGAAGTTTACTTTCAAAGTCATTTTCTTTCTAAATGTGTTGGCTTGTAGTTTGTAAACCACCCCAGAGAATGAGCAACTGCCTGTTGGAAGGGACCACTTTGAAGTCTCCCTAAGTTCCCCAGGACAGGCAGTTCATGTCTTTAAAGAATTATCTCCACCAGGCAAACAATTTTGGCTGGTCCCTGAAGGGGCATTCAAGACGCTGCTGGTCCTATGTGGAATCTTAACTGAAAATGGGCCAACGGTCTTGATTGGGGTGGGGGGGCAATGATGGGGGGGCCATCCGTGTTTCTTTCTAGAATTCATTTCCTTAACCCCAGTCAGAAGCAGTATAGCTTTCTTAAAGCCAATCTTCAGCAGCAGCAGAGGCCCAGGATGGCTGTCACAGGGAGTGATACTGGCAATAAGCAACAGTGCATTTACCCAGTCATATATATTGATATCTACGTCTCTTTCCAGCAGCATGATCACTATGTCCGTGTAGCCTCCAGTGCTGGCCAGCGACAAAGCACTCTCCCGCTCCTTTGCCAGGACGTGGGGGTCTGCACCCTGGGAACAGGACAAGAGGTAAACCCGCAATGCAGAAGAAAGCAGGTCACGCTCCAGGGCACTGGGATGGTCGATGCTCTGTTCGCTCATGGTTACCGCTGCATGAGATGCCACTTGCCTGGCACACTCAGGCCCAGGTTTATCCGCTCACCTGGGCGGCTCCAGTTCACAGGTGCGTTGTCTGAATTGGACTTGCTTCCCAACCTGCCGGATTCTTTCCTGTAGGGTAGAAACAACGAGGGCTTCCCACCCCACTGTATTTATATCATGATCAGGAGGTTTTCTAATCCTTTAATCGTTCTCGTGGCTCTTCTCTGAGCCCTCTCCAATTTATCAACCAACTTTTGGGGTAGCAGTTTCCCCCTGGATTAAACACCCCATGCAGCAAGGAATTTTGCTTTGTCCAAAAGCTAACAATAAACCCTCCACTGCTTCATTAACGTAACTGACAAATTTTACATGAGGGTGGAGCCCGAGGCCAATGCAGCATGGAGTTTATTAAGTACAAAAAGACTTGGGCAAAAATACTGGTGGATTATGCAGCCCAGAGATAAGGCGGATCTCAAATTACCAATATGCAGATCTTTAATTACAAACAGCTATTGCGAGTTGCAAGATAAGGCTCTTTATGCTCATGACTTAGCTCACAGACGGCTTGATCAGAACGGTCTGATAAGAGATGTTACATTAACCTTGCAAAATTGTTTTGCTATCTGTTTTGTTCCTCTTGAAAAAAAATCAGCTGATAAATCCATCAGTAAAAAACACCCTTCTGTGAAGACCTGAAATGGAGCTAGCATGGCTGGCTGGCAGGCAATCCAAAATGCCCTGGGGTCGACAGTCTTTTCAGTGACCATGATCTTGCTGCCAGATTGATAGCGTAGCTAGCACACAGGGAAGGGGTGGCGGTGGAAAGAGATGGGCGCTGAAAGTGTAGGAGGAAGTTCTGTGACCAGATTTCCAGGGTTAAGTACAACAGAGGTGGCCCCTTCATCCCCGAGGGGCTGGGGGAGAGCAATGGAAAGCGCTTTGCTTTGTTCCATTAAAACATGGCTGACTAAGCCGAGCGGTTGTCAGGTGCAGCTAGGCTCTGTGCTGTGGGGCCAAGAGAGGTCAGCGCAGGGCACTCCATTTTGGGAGAAATCCAGAGGGGAATCTTTGCCCAACTGCCCACCAATACAAACACCCAGGCTGGCGCTGGGATCTTACCCAGTCTAGCAGATGACGGACTGTTTCAATCTCCCCGAAAGCAGAGGCCCAGATCAGAGGAGTGAAGCCTCTCTCGTCAGGCTTGTTCACCAAGTTCTCCCCTGAACAGACAAGAACAAAGAGCCTTGTACATACGGACCATCCGCCATTTGTTCCTGTGGTTACAAGAACTCGGCCTTCAGAGGACTTTGCAGTCATAAGAATATTCTTCTCCACCCCCTGAATGTGGTTCAGTAGCATTAGCTGCATTTCGCACGTGGGGAAACTGAGGAATGTAATGGTGGAGTGACTTGTCCAAGGTCACGGAGCCGGAGAAGAGGTCAGAGGCTACCACTCCTGTGTTCAGACCACATCTCACCTGTCCCCCATTGCTCCCAGGGGAGCACTTGTGATCTTAACAAAATTCAGTGCTCCCAAAGATACATTAGCCAGTTTGATCATGTACCCCTCTATCTGTTGCTCTCTTGGGCCTGGAACACTGGCTTAGAGCCTGGCCCAAGGAAGGGAACAACAAGGCTCCAGAAGGGATATGGGGGAAGGAAAACAAATTGAGAAGCAAGAAGATAATGGAGAGAAAATACAAAATGAATTTTAGAGAAGAATTGGTGCTACAAAGTATGGGAACACCACCTGATCCCTGGGGCAGAAGGGGTTAATCACAGCCTCCCCTTAGCCTTGCACAGAGGCAGGCTATCTACAGATGGGCAGTTATCAGTCAGGAAGAAGAATACCACCCCCTGGTGCTCCAATGTGAACTAATAGAAGCCAAGCCCAGAACTAGCTTCCCATGTGGAAAACCTGTGATGGCACCTGGGGTTTATTCCTGCTCAATCCTCACACCAGGCCACCAGGTATTCAGTGCAATAAATGCAAAGGGAGAGGCTCTGTCCTTGCAGCTCCTGCTGTGGCCTCCTTTGGCAGCCTGAGCCTTTGCCATGTCTCCAGCCTATCACACAGAGCCAAACCGCACAAGGCAGCTCCCTTGTGATCAAAGTGCTATAGCGTGTCACACGTTTCACTACTCCAGGAGAGGCCTCTTGAAGCAACGAGGGACACCCAGCCAGGTACAGGCTTAGGACTCTGGGCAGACATTAAACTTCTACATCAAAATCTTAAATTGTCCCTAAAAAACAGGATAAAGTCGGAGGAAGGCGACCGAGACAGACCTGTAGTTCGATGCACGCACCTTTTCGGAGATACTCTTTCAGCTGACTGAGTTCACCCTGAGCAGCCAACTGGTGGATGGACAAAGCTAGTGTTGGAAAGGAAACAATGTTAGAATTGCAGGTCCCCCCTGTTTGGAAACAGGTAAGTACGTGGTCCAGCCTATGGAAGATCAGGTCTGTCCTAGGCAGGCAGTTGCATTATGGCTTCACATTTTGTGCTCTGGTGGGAGTGTGAGGTAGAATCAACTGAGCCAAAATGGGTGAATGAGGAGTTGGATTCCCCCCCACCGCCCAACTAATCCTGCTCAGAAAACTTGCTCTCACTGAAACGGGGGATGTTATAAACCCCATTACTGGGCTAAAGATCCCATCTTTAACAACCTACCTATTAATAGCTCTACTCCCGGCCATCACAACAAAACACTCGGAGATCCCATTGCAGGACTTCATCCTGCGGATTCCAATGCAGTAACTTCCCACTCAGTCACTGCAACTATTCATGCACGTTAGTTACACACGGGTTGAAATGTCTGCAGGACTGAGGCCTTGACTTTTACCACCAGTGCTGCTGCTTTGCATCAATTTGCCACAAACGAATTGCGCTTTCCCATTGGGAGCGGCACCTCTGAGCGTGTCGTCCTGCAGCCCTGCGATACTCACTGTCGAGGGTGGCTGGGAGGGCTGAGACCTCGTTGCCCCTCTGTCTGTTTGTCAGGGTGGTCGAGTGCTTCAGGGTCGTACCTGCCTCGTTTCAGAAAGAGAGTGAAGTGGTGACATGCAGGGTCAGTCGTCAGCGGGGCTCGTGGTTTGTTCCCACCCACGCTGACTTTACAGATGACACTGGGGGAGGGGAGGAGCGGCACGGATGCTCAGCCACATTAAAGCATCTATCTGTGCAAAGCAGGAGTCCTAGACAGTTGCGATGTCGGAGGTAACCGTTTTGTGAGGCAGCCCCTCTCAACTCTGCAGAGGTGTGACCTCGGCCAGGCCACTCCGGGCTGAGTTTCCACCTGGCCTGACCCCAAGAGGCGTGAGAAATCCAAGGGGGAAGACAAGACTGGCTAGATGAGGAGCCTGGAATGGAGGGCAGGGCGAAGAGGGGACAGGGACAAGATGGCCAGGACAGAGGCAGAAGGCTGGGTGTCCATTACCGCACGTTCCCCTCTAGTTCCCCGACTCTCCACCTTCCTTTGCTGTTAGCAAACAGCTGTGAAACTCGGGGTCTTTCTTCCATGGGATCCCCCCTGCCTTATTCACTGCACAGCCTGGATGCACTTGGTTTATGCAAAGGTGGTGGTTGTCGGTAAGGCCCGTCTCATTCGTTGCAGAAGCTGGCAGGTGTGCAGCGAAGGAGGCGGGACTGCAGGAAGAGCACGCACGGTTTCATGGTTAAGGCTGTCAAATGCAGCCCCGGAGAACTGGATTCTACCCCTGCCTCTGCCACACAGGCCTTGTGTGATGCTGGGTAAGTCATTTACATCAGATTTTACACAGGTGGCCACTAACTGCACATCCCTCATTTTCTGGGGGCCCACTCTGACCCCCTGGGTCTGACATACAGACGAGCTGAAGTCAGTGGGAGCTATTCTTTGAATGTCTGAAATGTTCTTTAATGCTAAGGACTCCGAAAAATCAGTCCTAGCCATTTCAGTTCGGGCACCCAAAATTACTGGACACGTTTGATCTTATTCTCTCTGTGCCTCAGTTCCCCACCTGTAATATGGTAACAATTATCCCCTCAGCTCACAGGGATGTTATGAAGCCAAATCATTAAAGTTTGTAAAACACTCCGATAATCTAGTGAAGAGTATTACAGAAATCAGAATTCTGTATTCAGTGCAGGGTTAGAATAGTGTGCAGTAAATAAGCCTGGGGCCACACACCAAACAGTGAGAACAGAATATTGAAAAGCTGCTTATTCACTTCGCACCAGCCGTCCTGAGCACTGCATGAGGCAGAGTTTGTGTTAAAAATAGCAGGTGATCACGTAATTTTAAATACTGTGTCATAATGCACACGGCGGGCAAAGTTAGGTGGCACAGGCAACCTTAATTCTGGCATTTCCTAACTTCTGAAAGCTTGACTTTCTAACCTGAATGTTTATTTACTGTATTTTAATGCCATTTCCTAAGGTCTTTAAAAAAGGAAAACTTGGAAAAATTAAGAAAAAACACACCTCAAAAATCCATGATCTTTGGATTCACAGCACTATCCTCTACTCTGGGAGCTAACTGAGTAACTGGCAGCAGTAGAAAGCTATTATCTTCTATGTGGCCCTGCCCCTAGATGGGGACACGACACACACACTGTTAGTGGGATTCACAGTTATTTGCTGAACACCAAAGAAATGCGAAGACTCCCGAGTCTTTCCCAGGAGTGCTTCACAGCAGAAGTTTTGCCTCTGAGTTTGTGATCTTGAAGACTTGTGATACTCACTGTCTAGGGTGGCTGGGAGGGCAGAGACCTCGTTGCCTCTCTGCCTGTCTGTCAGGGTGGTCGAGTGCTTCAGGGTCGTACCTGCTTTGTTTAAAAAAAAAAAAAAAAAAAAAGTTAAACACTGGCTGAGAATGTGAGTTGTTTCGTGTTGAAGAGCAGAATCTGGGCTAGTGATGTTCCCAAAAAGGGTCTGATTCTATATAACATAATTAAGATTATCCAGCACCCATCTTCCAAGTGCTATATGTTTACTAGCTAAATCTTCCTCCCTGTTTTACAGAGAGGAACCAGCTTGGAGTTTAAGGCCCAAATCTTCAAAAGTAGCTGTCGATTTTTGGGTGCCCAACTTGAGGTACCGGGACCTGTTTTCTCCAGCAGTGCCACTCCATCAGAAGTCAATGAAGGCTGCATTGGTAAATGCCAGGCCTGTGGGGTCTCAAGCAGGACACCTACAAACTGGGACTTTCACAAATCCATGACCACTTCTGCTATCTTTGACCTGAGTGACTTGATCAAGGCTGCACAGAGCTAGGATTAGAATTCAGGAGCTTTGAGTTCCCAGTCCTATGTTCACTCCTCTAACAACACAATGCAGATGTCCTGACCCCCACACTCCTGCTCCAACCATGGTAGACTTTGCTGCTGCTTCTCCCTTGTACCTTTGTGGAACAGCTGTCCCAGAGGCTGAGCATCAGTTGGGTGCTATTTGTACACTGCTTGTGTGAAGGCACCACTTACTATCAGTTTGTTCCTCAGTTATTTGAATTCTACAAGAGAGTTTAGTTCACAGCTGCTGTCCAGAGTCCCCCTGGGGTGGGCTTTATAAGCCCAGGAAGTATGTAAAAAGACGGGTCAATAAAGTGGCATGGAGATAACCAGTCATTTCAGACAGAACTCTTCCTACACTCCCTCTTCTTCTCTAAGAGCACAGCGAGGGATTTTCCTCTGCTGCTGGGTTTCTCTCTCACTCCTGGTGCCCAGTGACTATCAGCTTCTGGATCCCTCCCTCCCAACCAATCTCTACCGCGCCAACCCCAAGCAACTAACCGGTTTGCGCAGCACAGCCTTGGTCAAGATCTGGATTGGCATCGTCCTGCATGTCTGGATACAAATGCAGACACACTGTCGCTGAGCTGTTCTGATCCTCACCAGCAGCCTTGTCCGGATCTCCTGGGGGGTTATCTTCCATCATTCAGCTTTGTGCTCCTTAAGCACTTAGCAGTGCTTCTGCTGCTTACAGAGCCCTCCGCAGAGAGGTTGGTGACTGTTTTCTTGCCTTCCCTGGATACAGCTGCTGTTACACAAGGAAATATTAAGGCCTGGAAAGTAACAGACACAACATCTTTTACTGAGATGGCCGTAGACCTACGGCTGCACACGCCTACCAGGGAATGGGCTTCCAAAGAGCTTGACCAGAGTGAAACTGCCAGTGTAACTAATAACTTATTAAATAAAGCAGGAACCACAGCAGGAGATTGCAGGGTATATGCTGCAAATATGGATAAAAGTGGATGTGTTCTGCAGAGCCTGTCTCTGGACACAATTCACAGCCACCTGAAATCAAGAGGAGTTCTGGCATTGGGTTAACTGGGATTAGGATTTGTGTCTGCACACCTGCTGGTGCACTTCTCCGTGCCGAATCGCTTGCTCTCAGCACTGAGTCTTGAGTAAGGCAGCGTAGATCAGAAACTCAGAGTTCATTTGTGAAATCCTATTACGCTGATTACTATCTACGTGTAGCTGTAGCTGTGTGGCTCCCAGGATATTAGAGAGACAAGGTGGGGGAGGCCATATCTTATATTATAGCTGGTCCAATTAAAGATATGACCTTACCCACCCTGGCTCTCTAAGATACTTATATGGCTCCCATTACTACAGTATGTGAGCAACTCACTATCTTTAAATGTACTTTCCTCCTCCCCCCTGCTGTAAAGACCTGCAATTCATCCTATTATACAGACAGTAAAACTGAGGAACAGAGATGCTAAGTGTCTTGCCCAGTGCCAAGCAGGAAGTCCTTGAGAGAACTAGGAATTGAACTGGGGGCTCCCACGTCCCAGCCGTCAGTACCCAAAAATCAGACTCTCAGGATTTCCAGCTCCAAACTTCAGACACGCTTTGCAGTTTACATTAATTTCCCCAGGCCCCTGTAGACAAGCTTCTAGGTCAATACAAAAAATCACCAGGGAAAGGAAAAACTTTCCAGTGGGAACAGCTGAGTTGAACAGCACTTTGCTAGCAAAGCACCCAAACTGTGCAAAGCCTGGACCCCAATCCTAACCCTTCCCCTGGGCTGGCCCCAGGCTGCATTGTAGGTCCCTGGCAGGGGTACAGAGGACACCAGTCAGGGGTCTGGGGAGGCAACTCCCAGCCCAGATTGTCTCAGTGCTGGTCTTGCTGGCTGGGGCCATGGGGAGCTGCTGGCTCCAGACCCTCCTCCCCCCTCCCATTGCAGTAACTTGCAAGGCCTGGCCACGCAGCCAATCCAGCTGCCAGAGGGCAAGGACTCAACTAATGGGTATGGTCAGTCCACTTGGGCATGTGGGCACCTGTTGGCACATCCCACTGCAAGGGGGCAAGGCAGGGCCTAGCGGGGCTGAAGACAGCCTGGGCATCGCCCCCCCCAAAAAAGTCACAGCCTGGCGAGCTGCACGAACTTCTCTCTTTGCATCCGCTCCCAACGCCCCCCAGCTGCAAGGTCTACCCGCTCCCGTGCCCAGACAGAGCCCTCGCGGCTAGGGGGCACCCACCGCATCCTTGCACCCGGCGAGGCCAGCTCGGGGCTAGCGCAGCTCCCCTGGGTCCCCCTCGCCTTGCGGCGGCTGCCCCCTTCCTCACTCCGAAGTGAAAGTAACTTTGTTGTCCCACAATGCACCTGAGCCCCGCGGCAGCTGGTGCAGAGCCGGAGCCGGCCTGGCCCTTTAAGAGTTGCGGTGGGGCTGCAAAGTGGGGAGCAGCTCGGAGTGGGGCGCGTGCATTGCAAAGCTGGGGGGCGCGGGCGAGAAGGCTGCTCTGTACCGGCTTGGAACCCCTATCAGCTGACCCGGGGTGGGAAGGGCTTCGCACACAGCCTGGCTTTAAAGGGACAGTCCTCCTCTTTCAGCCCCTGTCATGCAGGGTGACCAGACAGCAAGTGTGAAAAATCGGGATGGGGTGGGGGTAATAGAAGCCTGTATAAGAAAAAGCCCCAAATATCAGGACTGCCCCTATAAAATCAGGACATCCTGTCACCCTGCCATGCAGCCCCGCAGCAAGGGGGGACAGTGGGATTGCTATCCAGCTGGAGATGCACTGGGGTGTGTGGAGTTTATACTGACAGTGGCCAGACTCTCCTTCCCCCTTATTGCCTGATAGGTCTGTGAACTGTCTGGGGGTGCAAATAATACCAAATCTGGACTGATGGTGGGCCCTTAGTAATGCTTGAACTGGTGCAGTCTGTACAAACTGCCCGGAGAGCTCAAACCAGATTGATACAAACCCAGAATTTAGCTTTGAAACCCTCACTCCCTGGGCTCCCTGGATCCACTAAAATCTGTCACCTGGATTACTGCTGTTTTTAACATGCCCTTGCCCAGAGGTGCCAGTTGTTGGTTCTCATTGTGCCAGGTGCTGGAGGAAGCCAGGCCTTCAGCTAGCATGGGCAGGAGACAGGGTGGCTATTGTACTAGTTTAGATGCCAAGGTGCCTGGATTATTATTATTGCATCAGGCACAGGGCAGAAACTAGTGACATTCCCTGCCATTCCTCTCTGTCATTTGCTGCTGCTTCCAGCTACTCTCTGGTGTTAAGAACTGTTTTGCTCTCTCTGCTAAGGGGTCTTAAGCTTCCTTTTGGGCACCCACCTTCCCTCACACCAGTTGGTGAATAGCTTCCTGTGGGAGTTTGTGTTGGTCTCCAGAGTACCAGCCCTACCTATGTCGAGCGCTTCTGATTCTAGTGGACACGAGCTGTTGGATGGTGATTTCTTGGCTCTCTTTGTTGGTGATGCCCAGGATATTTCACAGGCACTTGCTTTCAAAGGTGTCTCGTTTTCTGTCTAACGTTTTGATAGATCTTTTGCTCTCGCAGCTGTATGTTAGCACTGAAACTACATTTGAGTTAAAAATCTCTTTACTAATTGCTAATTAAAATCTCCAGTGAAAATCCCTCCTCTCCCCCACATCATAATCCATGTGTGTTCTTTCTGGGGAATCGGAATAATGGTGTGTTGCCCTTCTTTCTGTCCTGGGATCTCAGATCTTTATGTACTTATCAAATGAAGGTGAGTAATGGCAAATTATTTCTCTGTTATTCTGCTTCTTGGATCATCTTACCGGATTCTCACTGCTGGGTCTCCTGCCTCCAGTGTGAGACATGCAGGCATCTCATTCCACAAGAATATAAACAGTCCCCTTTCTCTCTCTAGCGACCAGCGCTGCAGATCAGGAATGGGCCTTGAGTACCTTCTTATGGGATTGCCTAGACTGCAAACCTGACACATATCACCCTCTCCTCAAAGAAAATCCAAATGGAGGAAGGGGGGCGGATCCTGAGGTGATGAGAATCCTGTCAGACAGCATCTCCAGAGAAAAAGAACTACTTGTAAACAATGTCCCCCTATCTAAAAACACCATCCGTGCCGGATTCTCACCTGTGGATTGTATGTACAGCCAACTGAGCAAAAGACACAGGCTAAAGAAATCCTCTATGAAGCTCGGAGAGTTTGGTGCACTCTGTACAAGGTGCAGGATCACAATGGAATGCTCCTTAGAGACCAGGGCCACGCAGAATTGCTTAGCGCATATACAGAGGGTGACCTATGGTGCCCTGGGCATATGTCTGCCCGTGAGCCACCTTGAGGCAAGATGTCAGCTGCTCTCCATAGACTGAAAGAATCTTGACATTGTCCGGCCGTCAAGGTCGTGTGGAGTGCTGGTGCCTACTCACCCTTCTTCACAATGCTGGCGACAGCCACCAGCACGGGCCAGTGATGCCAGCTGCTTCCCTCATGCCTCAGTGAAAAAGGGAGACACTAAGTCTCCCCCGCCTCCCATGAGGGGAGCAGCAGTAGATAAGATGAGGCTCACTGACCATAAGCTTCTCCCACAATGATGGAGCTACCTTGTGGATAGGGGCAGGTGTGATGGGCAGAACACTCCAACCCTCCCTCTCCATTCCATGGGAATGATGAGGGGTTCTCGCTCGGAGCGCCCCGATGCACCAATCTCATGGTTTTTTTGGAACCTGACTCATGAGTTCTGAATTAACAGCACTAGGAGGCTCTGGATGAAATCACGGGACCTGGAAATGCTCTGGACTTGCCCCACATCTGCGTTCCTTGCAGGTGGGGCCCCAAAGGGGTAAGCGTGGGTGGAAATTACAACAGTTGCAGTGATAACCCTTCACATTTAATTCTAGCACATTTGGGGGCAGAGACAAGTCCCATAATGTGGGCCACTGAAAATCCCTGCCTCTTAGGGCTGGTAGACAGACAGAAGCAAGGGTGGGGAAGTCACATTCAATGGGGCCACACAGCTGGGAGGTGAGCGTCGCGCAGGGAGGGGTCCCTCACCGGCCCCAGATGGCAGCGGCCCGGCCTAGGGAATGTGCAGTAACAGGGGCAGGCGAGGGAGGGAGAGAAGAGGCGGAACCTCCGCGGCGTCGCGCGGTTTCCGGAGGGTCCGTTCCGAGCACTGCACAGCGGAGCCGGAAGTTGCCCGCTGACTGGGTTTCCGGTCCGGTTTCGGCATCCGCTACCCCCCACCCCCGCGATGGAGGAAACCGAGATGCAGCTCAAGGTGAAAAAAGGTAAATGGCGGCGCCAGAGCTTCCGGCGTGGGGTGGGGAAACGTCCTCGGGGGCCGCGGTGGACGGGGCGGGGGAGTCAGAGGGTCCCAGGACAGTGCCCGGGGCGGGGGTTATAAGGCTCTCGTGGGGCCTCCCATAGGGGATGATGGGGGAGGGCATTTACAGAGCCCATGACAGTCCCCCGGTGGGTGTAGGGCCCTAGCCTGCCCCCCGGGGGGTGGGGTATAGGGCATTTATGGGGCAGGTCTGTTATGGAGCCCCGGGTCAGCTCCGTGGGTCGTGCAGTTGTAGGGTTTCTGTGTAGCCTCCGGGGGGTGGGGGGGGCGCTGAAAATTATAGCCTAAGGAGTTCTCTTATCCCAGCTAGTTTGTGTCTCTTCTTCAGATACATCTGAATTTTTCTTTTTTTACCCTTTCTAAGCTGAGCTTCCTGCAGCAGGGAGTTCCGCAGACTGCTCCTGTGGTTCATTTAAAGAGCATTTTTTAAAAAGATACGTTTGTCTTTTTATTTCAGTGGACTGCCTTGCCCTCTTGCAGTGTATTAGTATTAAATCCATCACTATCTGACTATCTGTGGTTAGCAGGCACAGCCCTTGCATGTGAATTAAAACAAGAGGAAGGATTTGGGTAAAAGAATCTCAATGATTTTTTTTTGCTCTTGGTTTAGGTGCACCAGTGCAGATATGACTTATGTTGCTGCAACCCAGTTTGAAGCAGGCACCTGGCAACTGGGATAAGATGCACTAGTGCCAGTTTTGTTGCACTGGTGTAAACCATGCCTGTGTTAGTGGTTTGAACTGGTGACTAAAACCCCAGTGTTGATAAGGCCTAAAAAACCCCACTTCTGGGCTTTGGTATTTTGTGGGCAATTGGAAATATACAAAGGCAGCTGAAATGAAGCAGCAGGACGTGCAATGAAAGCTCTGAGTCAGAGATTGAAAGCATCTGTAAAAGCATTTTGCCACAGAGATTCCCCAAAGATGTGAGTCTGGAAGTAAAAGGGATTTCATAGGAAATGCCAGACGGGATCTGACCCATCATCTATCTAGTTCAGTATCCTGTCTGTGTCAGTGGCCAGTATCCGCTGCTTCCGAGAAAGATATTAGAACCTCCCAGTAGCAGATGTGGGCCTGCCTTGCATCTCATCTTGATCGTTAATCATTAGAGATTGGCTTAAATCTGAGACGTGAGGTTTAATATCGCTTCCAAAATTTTTATTAGCATTAACTATTATAACCCTGGATATTCTTGCTGTCCAGATAACTGTACAATCCCCTTTTGAATCTCACATGCCAGTGCCCTGCTATCCAAGGGTCTGTTCATCTGTGCTTAATAACAGTCACATAGCTCTTTCTCTCCCCTCCTTTCCACAGCACATTGTGTGAGTCCCAACACAAAATGGCCTCACATCTGCAAGGCAGATAAGTAGTGGGTGTCCGTGTCCTTTTTGGAACATGTAGTTGGCACGTGGCTACACCTTGTTTTGCAAAGCTCAGCATTTATCTACATCTGTATTCAAGCGGTGTGGAAAGTTGGCTAACAGCAAACACTGCAACAACTGAACGCTTGCGGATGAAACAAAAGCTGAGATGTGGGGAAGCAAAACTATTTGCCTTAAAAGGAACATTTAAAAAAAAATGTATTCGGTTCCAAAAGATCAGCCAGCTCACGCTGTGTGTGGGCTTAGGACTAGTTGAGCCATAAAC
Source organism: Dermatemys mawii (assembly GCA_007922305.1). Classification (NCBI taxonomy): domain Eukaryota; kingdom Metazoa; phylum Chordata; order Testudines; family Dermatemydidae; genus Dermatemys; species Dermatemys mawii. The sequence continues at coordinate 2,121,415 of ML677376.1, read as the reverse complement.
CAGTGTATTTAAATATGGCAAAAAATACCCACTACTTACTTTTGTTGTGATTAAAAAAAAAACAAAAACCATACATCTACTATTGAAAGATTCCTCCTAAAACCATCTCTGATAGTTGTATTTCAAATAGCTATGATTTGTAAGGGGAATGCATATGGGGCACTGCAGACCCACAAAGAGGAGGCACTCTCTTCTCCACAAAAGCTTGCAATCTAAGTCACAGGATATGGAGCTTACGAGTCAGAAGGCAGGGCTCACATCTCCCCTTTGTGTATCAAGTCAGGCACGCTGTCTGTTCTCAATAAATAAAACATTTTAAATCACAAGGTGTTGCCAATTATTTGTATTGCGGTTGTGCTTAGCATCAAGACCAGGGCCCCAATTGTGCCAGATGTTGTATAAACACATAGTGAGGGAGTGCTCCAGAAAGAGACAGATTAGGGTGAGAAGGGAAAGGGAAGTGCAGAGAGGGGTAGTGACTTGCCCAGGATCTCACTGTAGGTCAGTGGCAGAGCTGGGAATAGACTTCAGGTCTCCTGAGCCCTGGTCCAGTGCCCTACTCAGTAAACCATACTGCTTCTCTAAAGAACATTGTGGGGATAGTCATAAGGAAAGGTTTCCTAAAGGAATTGTGCTATTAGGAGGAAGAGGGAGGAGTCAGTTTGCTCCAAGCACAGCACGCGGTGAGAAAGATGGTGCAGTGGTAGGAATGGAAGGAGAGGAAGATTGGGAGAAGGATGAGGGTGATCACAGAGGTGGTGGGACAGTGTGATTCACAGCCTTCAGGACTGAGAGTTTGAGAGTGATGCAGCACTTTCAAGAAACAGCATTTAGTGGCTTTAAAAGTTGGTCATGGAGACATCAGCAGGGCTGGAAGGGAATTTGTTCAAAGATGTTACTGATCCAGAAAAGCCAGTGGTCTTACAGGACTGCAGGTGACCTCCCTGAATGATCTGTGGTTAGCAAATCTGAAAGAGCCAGCGGATTCCAGAGCCCCAGAGGGTACGGTAAACCCTGCTGCTGTGCTGTGGGTTTGGGGGGAAAGATTCTGAACAGACATCAGCGCTTAGCTTGATTTTGCTTTAACATACCTGCTGATAGGCCAGAAGTGTCAAAGGGGTTTGGAGCTTTGCCTTGTCCCCATTTATTCCCATTTTAAATAATGCAGCTGTTTTGCTTATTTTAGTTACAGACAAATTCACGGAGAGCATGTACATCCTGGCCAACGAGCCGTCTGTGGCACTGTACCGACTTCAGGAGCATGTCAGGCGCTCCCTTCCGGAGCTAGCACAGCACAAGGTGAGAGCCAGTCTGGGTCAGGAGTCCAGGGCTGGCAGGAACAGGGTGTAAGCTGCCTTTCTCCCCAGGACACTAGCACCCCTGACCATTTTTTTCCTGACTCTGCGAGGTGGGGGAGAACAAGATAATTAAGTCCAGGTGGGAGTACGGTTTAATGGTTAGAGGAAAGGGGTTGGGAGCCAGAGCTCCTGGGTTCTATTGGATCTGCTACTGAATTGTTCTGTGACTTGGGAGAGTTGCTTTGCTGCTCTGTGCCTCAGTTTCCACATCTGTACAATTGAGATGGTATGACTGGCCTTCCAGGGCTGCTATGAGACTTATCTAATTAATAAAGAAAGCGAGGAATACTTGCAGCACCTTAGAGACTAACCAGTTTATTTCAGCATAAGCTTTCGTGGGCTATAGCCCACTTCATCGGATGCATAGAATGGAACGAACAGAAGTAAGATGCATTTGTACACAGAGAAATGTATGCATCTTTCTCTGTGTACAAATGCATCTTACTTCTGTTCGTTCCATTCTATGCATCCGATGAAGTGGGCTATAGCCCACGAAAGCTTATGCTGAAATAAACTGGTTAGTCTCTAAGGTGCTGCAAGTATTCCTCGCTTTCTTTACGGATACAGACTAACACGGCTGCTATTCTTAAACCTATCTAATTAATGTTTGTTAAGCACATTAAGAACTTCAGATGAAAGGCTCCTCAGAAGGGCAAAGTAGTGTAACGTAATAAGCTGCTTCAGATAGTTGCAGGCAGTAGTAGACCCAAAGTAAGCAGAACCCCTTGGAAGATCTCAGTTTTGCTTGACCTTAAAGCTCCAGGTTGCTGCTGCATTCACTGTGGACTAAAACAGAAGGAAAAGGACTCTGCAGCTGGCCAGAGCCCTCTAGTGGTTGCACCTTGCACTACTGGGGGGAGCCTAGAGTACTGGGTTGGGTTTTGATTCCTTGCTCTCTGGGCCAGTGAGGGCTGGGGATTGTCTAGGTGTGACGTGTCCTGTCGTCGTCGTTCCCCCCCCCCCCCCCCGGCATCAGCTTGAACCTAGGAGAGGTGAAATGCCTTTCCAAGTTCACGCCCTGAGACAGTAGCAGAGCCAAGAGAAGAACCCAGGAATCTGACTGCCATCCCTTGGCTCTAACTATTGGGTGACAGCCCCTCCATTGCATATGTGGAGACAAAGGAAAATGAGCTACCTGCCTTGTTTGAGGAGAGGGGAGGTTAAATCTCATTTCCTCTGGCTGTGCTGCAAGGTGTTTTTATTTCCTGCATAAAATATGGGGAGAGAAACAAGTAAAAAAAGCCCACCAGAGGCAAAGGACGCTAATGAATCGCAGCCCACAGCTGTGGTTCTCCTTTCCTGCAAAGCACAGTGTGCTGACACTTTAATGCTAGTCCTGGTGTCCTTATTCCTTTTCTGCCAGTCATGATTCATTAAGAGTGATGCCTCATGAATAGATTACTGCTCCGTGTCTATGCTAATACACTGTCAGTCCTCATTTCTCACCTTCGCTTACAGCCTTAGTTTCCAAATTAACCTGGATTGTGGCACTTTATTATTCACTTATTTATTAACTATTTATGTCCGTTTCTGTGTGAGAGTGGAGGTATATAGGGATGTATATGTATGTGAAGTGCAACATTGATCTGGTCACATCACCAGGACGTGGGGGACAGGTTTGTAATACAATTCTCGAGCTGCCACTCACTTTGATTTAATCAGAATAGGCCCAATTTCAGGGAGTGAACAAAGGAAAACTGAGCAGATTGTATGACAAGCCATGCAGAGGGAAGAGCTTGGATGCCAGCATTGAACAGTTTGTGCCAAGGAAGGTCGGGGGGCACTGAAACCCTACTGGGAAAGACAGCAGGATGAAAGCATGAGACACACAGCATGTTGTTAGGCAGGGGTGGGCAGGGGAGTTGAGGGGGAGCTTTCTACATCTTTTATTTACTGACTTTCTCAGCTAGACTGGGTCCTCTTCATCTTTATCCTCAAAGCTGAGTGACCTCTCTGGAGGCTGCTTGAGTTCACACGTTCCTAGCCACTTGCTGCCCCTCCTGTTTTTAGCCAAGATGGCTGCCTTTTTTCACTTTCCTCCCACAAAAAAAAAGACTGTCATCTAGGAGATTTCAGTGACCCAGAGGGCCTTGTCCCTCTTTCTGCTCATGCTAGTGGCACAGATACAAGCATTCACATGCAGGCATTAAGGCCTTGATTCTCTGGGAGAACCAGACAGTGAAATTCGCTAGTGACAAAAGTGAAACTGACCAGACTGATTTTACTTTCCAAATTGACATGAAAAAAGTAAATGCAACAGAAATGGTAGAAAGGAAATTAGACCTTTAAAACTATTTGTCTTCATAGAGCAAAGCATGTTTTCAACGACAAGCATATAGAAACTTGGGAAGCCATGGTTTGTGACTTGAGCGTGCCTTCGACCGTGACTTTGAGTGAGATCTCTGCTGCAGCAGTGGTTTGTGTTTGTGAAGGATCCTCTCCTGTATGGAGAACTGACTGAGTAGCAGACTGGAAAGTTCTGCTTCTTTCTCAGTTGAACGCCATGTAGCAAAACATCCTGTTACGGAGAGCAGGATTTGAGCAGCATAAGTGATGTTGAATGTAGTCCAAATCCTTACCCCACCCTTCTGCAGGTTCCAGCTCTCTCTAGGTTGCCTGTGGGGAGACTGAGGAGTTAGCTCCCAAAGGAAGCCCCATCACTTGAATCTTTTAGAACTGACTGGACAAAATGCTAGAAAATCTCCTGTAAGGGAAAATCCTGCCCAGGTTCGGAGGTGGGTTAGATGGGACGTAATAGGCCTCATCTAGTTCCAGGTCATATGGTTCTCTGAAGATACGGCCTTAGAGATTCCCAGAGGATTTAAATAGGAATAAACTGTTGGGGGTGATTTGGGAGGAGAGGTGGGTGCAGGGAGAAGGTCACCTCTGTGACTTTCATCGATTTGATTAAAAATAATCTTAACCCCTCATCCATCTCATGCTCCCCAGGCAGACTTAACACCTTGCTGATAAGATACAGCGAGATGCAGGGCCCAGGGTGCCTCGCTGTGTCTGAGCTGCATTGCTAAGCTCTGCTTTTGCGCTGCGCAGAGCTGCCTTTTGGGATTTCCCCTGATCTTTCAGGGGTGTACAACTCCTCGTTAATTTACTACTGCTGAGCTACCGCAATTCATCATTAGTGCTATTGCATATTATTAGCTGGCTTTAGCTATTAAGCCCTATGCGAGGAGATGTCCTGGGAATTCTGAGAGGACGTTGTGAAAAGATTAAAAAGACAGGCTTACAGTGTAAAGGCTTTTTTTCCTAATTAAGAACATGAAAGTCCCAGGAAGTGGCAAGAATGCTGGGAACAGATGTCGTGGCCTGGCCTCGGATACAAGGCAACATTGGAAACCTACTCGTTCTAGGGGATGTTGAGGCCAAAGCAAAGCTCCTCTCTGGAGGGTTGTAGCTTTGTAATTTCCTCCATTTACCCCCCTACTCTCTACCTCAGCCCCTGTTTCAGCCCAGCCCAGCCCAGCTCTGTCACCTTTTACTCTGTTGGCTCTCACAAGTATCTAGAGCAGAGCTAAGCAGAGCAGTGTGGAGCCAGGTTAGTACTTGAACTGAAAATCTTCAAGAAGTAACGTGAAGAAACAGTGTTGGGGATTCATTTACTGGGGTACTCTTCCTTTCTAGTCAATAGTGAGCCTGTGTACCAGAATGGTGCTAAGCACCACGGTGCTGTTGGTTTAGGGCAGGCCCCCAGGCCACATGTTGAGCAGGCCTGGTTTAGAGTGAGAGCCATTGTGACCATTAATGATCCTCTGGCAATTTTTGCAAAGACGAGGTTTTCAACCATGTCTGAATGACTTAGGCACTTCTGAAATTTTACCTATTAAGCCTACAAGTTCTGGCCAAATTTAAGCCTGGATAATTTCCATCTTCCCCCTCTCACTAAATCTGCCTTTTCACTGTGATTTCCTTTTTTCACTTTCTGTTCTTAGCTTTTGCATAGTGTTGCTGTGTGCTGTTATGTCCCACACCAGAGTTGCTGCTTATCAGATTTGCATGAAGTGATCCTCTGCATAGTTTGTGTAGCACTTACTGGGCCCTTGAGATGAAAGGCACTATAGGAATGTACCTTATTATTATTATTAGTCATTATGCTCTGGCTCCGAGTGCACTGGGATTTCTTAGCAGACTGGAGGATGGAAAAGTCTGTTTCAAGCAGGCTGTAAAAACGTTCACCAGAGCAGTGCCTATGAGATGCCTGGATTGTGAAAGAAGCTGATTGTCTGCTTTTCTCTTGGGGCTCTGGGTTGGACTTGATGGGACCTGGGTAAGCTCTGTGTGAAATGGATCAGCCGTACCCCCTGTGTGAAATGCTCTGGAATGTCCAGATGATCAGTAGCATTCGCTTTAGCAGTTCACAGGTATGACCCTCCCTCACCTTGGTGCTCTGCTGTGTCTGCTTCACGGCCAAGAGAAATTTTGCCGGATTGTGCAAACTATTCAGCTCCAGGTAGCAGCTCCTTTTTCAGACAAAACCAGCGCACTCCTAGCCTGAGTATAGCTCTCGGGAAAAGCCTCAGAGGTGACGCTAGCCTTTAAAATGGGATTCCCAGCAAAAAGCAGCAGAGGCCAAAGGTTGAAGTGCTGTGGGATTCATTGTCTTATTGTTCACAACGTTTACGGTAAGCTCAGCTTTGAATTCGGCCCACCTGCTGTCAGTTCCAAGCTTTAAATAATGAGACCTCGGGGCTGTGTGAGACGAGGGGGACATGGGAACCTAAAAGAAAGGCTGGCTGTCGGATGTTGTAGGGGGTGGCATTGAATTAAATGCTACGCAGAATTTAAGACCTGTGTGTGGTATGTAGCATTGGCTGAGTAGTGCATTTCCAGTCTAACCTCACTAACAATATGTTATCTTGCCTGCTCTATAGCACATTAGAAAGGAAGGAAAACAGCATTTTACATATAGGGAAACTGAGGCCTAGAGAGGTAACATGACTTGCCCAAGATCACTCAGCATGTCAGTAACACAGCTGGGAGCAGAACTGCCAACCTGCTATTCTAATCACTGAACTGCAGTGTCTCCCTGCTAGACCACAGGTGGCCATTTCTTCAGATGTTCCATATGCTTATGGAGCGTGTTGGTGAATGGGCTGCATTTGGTGCTAGTTGTGTGGGTGATGTTTGTTGAGTACATGGGGCACCTTCCCTTTTCCTGACAAGAAGTTTCATCCTGTGTTCCCTGTGATCTGCCTTTCAGGCTGACATGCAGAGCTGGGAGGAGCAGAGTCAAGGAGCCATCTATACCGTGGAGTACGCCTGCAGGTACAGGAGGGTGCCGGGAGAGCTTTGAAGTTTGCACTTCTCTGGGGCAGGAGTCCTCCCTTTTACAAACCAATGGTAAATCGGAGGAGCTGGCGAGGAAGCTCGGTTCGTTCTCCCCCTCTACTCCCATGCTGGTGATTTCACAGTACAGGTGTGTTTTCACCCCCATTGAGCTCACTGTGTCGTGCCCAAGGTTTTCCCTGCTCCTGATGAATAGTGAGGAGAAGCTGTGTTGGTTATTTTGGGGGTTAGTTGCTTGGATGGATGATTAACCCTCTGCGGGAGGGGAAGCATTTTAAGAACTAAACGTAGCTCCTATTTTCAAACCCGGCAGGTCAAAGCCAGGCACCTGCACACACGCCTCCTTCGATCCAGGGGGGTGCTTTCCAGAAAGGCTGAGCAGCCTCATCTCTTAAGCTGTGGGTGCTCAGCACCCCTCCAAACTCAACCATTAGTATTTGGGAGCCTAATGATGGATTCACTCTAGGCACCTCAACTTGGACGTTACGGCCTCTGATTGAAAACCCCGTCAAGCCCAAACCCTTCCATTGATGGGTGGTGTTTGACTGCTCCCTCACACAAGATTCTTAAGGAGCTTCCTGCCTCCACCCCGCATTTCACCAGCACAGGGCCCCAGTTCATTCTTCCCAGGTGAGCCATTCACACCATTGCAAAGAAAGTGTCTCGCAGCAGGAATCAGAATGGTGGCAGTTTGCACTCGCTTGGCATTGGTATAGGTGCAGGGCAGTGATGAACTGAGCCCACAACTGGCATTAACAGGCTCCATCTCAGCAGAGAGTCAGGCAATACATAAGGAATCCACCCCTTAGCTCGTGTTTGAAGATGCAAAGTGCCATATGTAGCTGTAAATTCTCCTTAGCCATCCCATCGCTGGCATGCATGTATACTCTAAACCACAGAAGCCCTGGAAGGTATTAACTGTGTCCCTTGTTCCACCCGGTCTGTTGCAGCGCCATAAAGAACATGATGGACAGCAGCGTGTATTTCGAGAGCATCGACAGGCTGCTCAAGCATGCCATTGCTGTGAAGGATCAGCTGAATTCCGCTCAGGGCCGCAGGTAGCTCGGGAGTCTGACACCCTGAGTTCTGATAACTGCCCCACCACTTTATAGGAATGACTGTTCTATGAAGGGCTTCCCTGGCTGTAACTCTGCAAACTACAGACAAAGCCAAGCAGTTACACCCCTAATGGGACTCTGTGCTATTATTTAAAAGAATAAGCTCCTTGTCTTGCAGTGAAACTCTGGTTCACTTTGGGAAGAAAACCCTCTTGTTTACAACATGTTTCCTGCAAAATAACCTATTTTTGTATGTTTAAAGAAGGGAGGGGTGGTTTGGCTCATATGTAGCATTTTTGTGCAGTGTTAAATATACTTGTGTGGCGAGGGCCATAATAATAAATGATTGTTTTGGTGCTGTGGAAAGGAGTGTATGATGAAGCAGGGGCCCTACGTGGATGGGATACCGTTCACTAGGTTGTTCGCGGGGCTTCGTCTGGGGATGGGATTTTACACTGGCCAGTGGAGCTGGAGGATGCATTTTGCTGTTTGCAGCACAAGGAAAGCTACTGCAGCATCTGCCAATAGATGAGTTGAGTCTAGTATATTGAATCCATCGCCCCAAGAGCCTTAATGGCTGAGTGTCAGGGGCGTTGTGGAAATCACAAGCCCCTGACACTCACAATAACAAACTCACAAATGCTGCTCCATATACCTAATAGCTTTGAATTTCATGTTGCGAGCACATGGCTAAAGCAGGCAGAATGCCCAGTTCTGTGCCAAGTGACTTTCTGTGTGTGGCTACAAGCGCTCGTATTTGCTATGTTGCCAACTTGCCTGGAGCCATGCCTAATTTACACACAGTGGAGCAAATTCCAACAGCTCTTGGATGTGAGGTCACAGAGGTTGTGGATCTTGACATCCCAGGAGGCAGGTATGGGGGCCACGTAGTCTCCACTGGCTACCCCCCTGTATTCAAGATGGGCATGTCCATGTCTTTAAGGGGCCACAGGACTCTTTGTCACTTCACACAATGACCAGTTAGAATCCCATGAGCCACACTTGCCCCTATACTGCACATACAGGGCTCCAGGCTTAGAGGCTGTAGGTGAGGGAGCCCTGGTGCTTCATCTCCCATGGATACAGCTGTCCTTATCTCCTGGTGGATGTGATTGTTTTCTTACAGTGCCGCAGTCCTGCAAGCCCCGAATCTGCCAGCCAGTTCCTGATTTCAGACCAGACTGGCCTTCCTCTGCCTTTTTCATCCAGCCCAGGTCAGTGATCTCTTTGGCCAGGTAGAAGGGCAAGAAATCTGCCACCTTTCAATTTGCTGGTTAGTCTGTGTGAGGTTGTTTAGAAGACTGTTTCCCTTCAAACTGAAAGACCTTGCAGCAAAGGGCAATGATATTGACTAGATATAGTCCTTCTTATGTCAGGGGGAAGTGAGGGTTAATTTTGGAATGCACACGGCCAAGATCCTGAAAGGTAGTTAGGTGTCCCAAAGATCTTCTTGATACACCATAAAGAAGTGGAATGGGGAAAAGGCCTGCACACAGCTTGGGAGTTGGAAAGGAGGGTTGCTTAAGGGTTTTTTTTCCACTGGAGCCATCAACTCCATGTTTCTTTTCAATAGAAAGGAATTTAACAAGCAGGTGTTTTTCCCGGGGCTTGGAAGAAAAGAGCTTACGGGGGTTTGTTGTTAGCCTGGCATTTCCTGAGAGTGGTGAATAACACCGAACAATCACATCTCACTTTAAAGAGAGAAACTCTGTATTTTAGCCATCGCTGTGTGCTCGGGAACACAGCCGTGTCTTCACAGTGTAACGCACAAGGTTTGTTAATCCAGAAATGTGGCCTCTATCTCCACTCACTCCTTGCTATGCCAAACCCATCGCTGTCCTAAAGCTAGAAAGGAATAACATGCCCAGGAGTCAGAGCCAGTCAGTGGCACTGCTGCTTTGGGCAGCCTGGAATGAACCTTGCAGATGGCAGGGCAGGAAACAGGGCTTTAAAAAAACCCTGATTTTACATATTGCCAGTTCATTGTGCTGGGACTCCTGCTGTAAAACACTTGGAAATCAATGGAGTTACAATGGTGAATCAGACTCCCTTTAAAGAACTGGGTGTGTCTCACGGTAACCAGCACCATCTGTTGTATTTTTATTTGCAATTGTGGATTTCTCTCTCTCGTACTAACTGTGCAATTGCACCAAACAGGGCTCTTGTTTCACCTGCTCCAGCCCTGTCAATCCTAGCCCTGTCTGTGTAACCACCAATTTCGTGGCAGCCCCGCACTGCATTGTCACCAGGATTATCCTTTTTGGTGGGAAAGCCAGCAGTAGGGCCAGGTGAACAAAGATCTTGTTTCCTTGCAAATGTCCTTTGGAGGCAGTTAAAGAACAAGGACAAATGAATACAAAGGCTGGTGTTTACGTGCAGGTGTTTGTTTCTGGCTGGCAGCAGCTGCCTGCGTTCAGGCCCAGCTATTTACGCTGGAGCAATGGTTCTGCCACAGGAAATTATCTTGTTGACTGAGCTGTGTCTGTACTGAATCCTGGAGACAATAAGGAACCTTCGGCATGGCCAAGTCAGTGAGCAGCAGGCCCCTCTCTCTCCCTCAATCTAATGCTCCAGCTGCATCTTCTACCCCTCCCACCAGTGGCTGGTTTCTCCTCTCCCAGTGGAAGAGCAATCTCTGCTTCACCATAACATACAGCAGCTGTGTTGGGCAGTGAGTCTTCCATGTGAACTGTCTAAACTCCTGTAGTGCTAGCTAAGGACTAACAGGAGCAGGCTAGAGAGGGACCAGCAAGGACAAAAAGCTTGGGGTGCAGAGGGGAGCTGGGCTGCGGGAGAAGGCAGCACACTGGATGGCCACTCTCCTATGGCTGATCTGGCTGTTGTTTTTTTGTCCTCTGTTCTCACATGCAACTAATGCTATTCCGCTGTGCTGAGCCAGTTCCTGTCTGCCCCTCCCAGCTCAGGCTGATCCAGCAGGGAAGGGGGAATGGGACTTATCAGACTAGTGACACTCCATTCATCCCCACTCTCTGTCCTGCAGAGCTGTTATGGGCCCTGTTCTGTCTCCTGCATCACCCGAGTTGCCTGGGTAGGATCTTTACTTGCAGGAGGGTGATGCAAGAGGCAAATGCAGCAGGCTCTTGTTTTCCCAGAGCCACCTTTCCAGCTCTGATTGCCCACTACAATCATTAGGCCGGTTAATGGCAGCCCCAGCCCAGCTGGGAGGGAGCTCTGCTATAATCTTCCAGACTTCAGGAGGAGTAAGATATAATTTTAAAACTCTGCACCCCTCTCAAGCCCCTCCATCTCAGTGCAGTCCAGACAGGAGGGACCCTGGGTCCCTTTGATTTGGGACAGTAGATTTCCCCTCGCCTAATGTCTGGTCAAGCTCCTGGGCAGGTATCTCAGCTGTTCAGGTGGGGACGGAGGGGAAATGGCCCATGTTAAGGGCTAAAGAGAGATGCAGATCTTGGCAACGTTGGGATGAGACTTCCCCGCTCCAGCCTTCACACCAAAGTTGAATCCTTCCCAGAGGCCCCTGGCTTCCGCGACAAAATATTCCTCATCTCCTGGGTGACGCTGTTCCAGGGCTTGCCCTGCACCTGCAGCAGACCTGGCTCTGCCGACAGCGTCCTGTGTGTCCGGGGCAGGTTGCAGCAATCCTTCTCAGCCAGGGGCCTATGGCTTCCTGGCAAGGTGAAGCTGCCACTGACTGGTGGGGCAAGGTGGGGCTTCTGCTCTATGTATGGTGGGTAGGAGAACTCTCGGTGGATCTCTGGCCGTGGGCGGGCTGCAGACACATTCTTGCTGTTGTTGAGGTCACTGGCCGGGGTGTCGCTGCGCCGGGCAGAGTCGTTCTCGTAGAGGGTGCGGCAGAGCTCGGACTGGCTGCGCCGGGAGGCTTGGGAGGCCCTGATGAGAGCATGTATCACCATGATCAGCAGGACGATGATCCCAGAGGACAGGATGCAGGCGCTGGTTATGCCGGTCTCGATTTCAAACAGCAGCAGCATGTAGATGGAGAGAGCTGGAGGGGAAGGAGAGCAAGGCAGAAATAAGAAGGCCAGTAGTCTGGTCTAACACACGAGGGAAATGAGGCCTGGGCCAAAGACAGAGCGTTTAGGTAGAGATGTCCAGTTTTGATTGAACGTCCCATTTCAATTTGAGCGAAAGCCATTTCCTTGGCTCTAGGACTGCCTCATGAGCTTGAGTCCGGACCTCGCTTACCCACAGGGCCCATTTTTTGGGTTGGGAGAGGGTATTTCAAAGGTGCCCACATTCCCAATCCGCAAAGGTATTTAGGTGCCTAGCTCCCTTGGGCTCTGGCCTAAGTGAGTTAGGAACCTGAGTCCTGTGTCCCTGGGTGCTTTGGAAAAACCCACTCATTGAGGCATGCACAGAACCAAGCCCATTCCTGAGGCTTAACCGGTGACTAATCCCTGTGTGCTCTGTTCTCCTGTTCTCTGTGCTGCTCTTCCGCTCATTCTTTACCAGCAGCTGGCGGCTGGCCGGGCCTGCGCTGCCTGTTAAATAATTGGATTTTCTATTTTGAAATCTTAAAAAACAAAAAATAGCGTCAGAATGCCCCACTCCTGAAAGGGCTCTATTAACAGAGCCGTAGCCTGGCCCCTGGAACCTGGCCTCCAGCTCCAAGCTCAGCAGAGATCCAGACTGGGGCAGGAAGGGACTTTCCCTGGGCCTGGATTATCCCACCCCACAGCACTCTTACACCTTCCCTGACAGCGGCCACAGCTGGAGACGGGAACCTAGGTTAGCTGGACCTTGGGCCGATCCAGCCTGGCCATTCCTTTACTCCTATTGGCAGTGAGAATGGGGTTAAACGCAGCGTGGGGGAGTCCTGGCTGTGCCCCATTGTGCCTCCATGGTGCTTGTCAGTAATGACACTTGCTAGTGAGCTCTCTGCTGTTTTCTTGCAGCATTGCATGGCATGGGTGCCAAGAGAGGACGCTGCCCACATGCCTTGTCTCTGGGGACATGCAGAGATGAGAGTCGCCGACTCCTTTTAAAAGCCTCTGAAGCCAAAGCCACAAGGGATTAGCCATGAGTGGTGTATAAGGGCCCAGTGGAGGACTGTGAGCTCCTTGGACTGGTGCCCTAGATCCTCTGAGCTCCTTGTGCAAAGCCAGGGGCTGGGTTTGGGGACTTGCCCGTCACAGCCACACCTGTCCCAGGCTCCAGGGAGAACGGAGGGGTGTTCTCCCCACCAGTCTCTGGGAGAAAGCCAGCGCATGGAGGGGCATCCTGGGGGGCAGGGGCGGGGGCTGTTTCTTGTGCCTTTGAATCCCTCCCTTCCAGGGCTTGTGCTGCAGCCACTCCCCCATAAGACAAAGGGCAGAATCATGACAGTGTCTCAAAACCCAGCTCACAATAAAGTCTTTTAAAACGACTTGTTATTGTCCCCGTCTGAATCCCAAAACACCACAGCCGCCTTCTGCTCCTCTCTGTGTTACGGCCGCTTCAAAGGGAGAAACCGAGGCAGAGAGAAGCAAGTGTCTTGGCCAAGATTGCACAGCAGGTCTGGTTGTGGCCCCTGTTAGTGTAGGATCTGAGCACTTCACAACTTCTCATGAGCCAGGACAGGACTCTTAGCCCTGGTCTACAGCTAGGAACTGGGGCCCAGAGAGATGGAAACCCAGATCCTCAAAGGTAATGAGGCGCCTAATGCCCCTTGAGTTCACTGATCTGGCCTAAGTCACGCAGGGAGCCTCCGGCATAGCAGGGAATTGAAGCCAGTTGGTCCTAGTCCCGGCACAGCACCACTGCACCATCTTTCCTGGGGCACAGCCCTGGCTGGTGTCATGCTCAGGGTTCGTTGGCTGAAGGGCTCTTCGGAAGTTATGCTGCAGCCAGGTTGCCAACAGGATTCAGGTCCCACCCACTGCAGGAATAAACCTGGACTTAGGAACCTAGTAGTGCTGGCTGGGAAACAAGCAATCATTGCAGCCTGACCTATAAATAGATGTTCAACAATCCTCAAAGCACCAGGGGGAGGCAGGTCTGAGAATCCTATATGAACTATGAGTTATGCATGGGACCGAGCCCTCCCTCCGGGCGGAAGGAGATCCCAGCATTTGCAGAGAAATGAAAACGCTTGCCTGCTAAATAGACACAAACACCGCAGCAGAACAAGCCAATGGCAACGTGCCGAATCATCCGGCTGTCCAACAGGAACCAGTCAGCTCTGCAAAACAGAAGAGAGAAACACGGCAGTGGTAAAACAGCAATAGCTAGTGATGCCCACTGCCTTGATCCCAATCTGATCAGACACATCCCTAGCAGAGGCCTTTCCTGCACCTGCAACAGGATGGACTCTGTCACCTAGTGACCCGAAGATCTATTCTCTGGCAGAGCTGCTATGCCAAGGCTCCAATATTCAAGTAGCTCTCCAAGGCTGGGGTTTGGATCTAGTTTGATGGCCCAGTCGAGGGGTTTCTACACATGGTTAAAGCTTCTCGGTCCAAAATCTGGACTTGGGGTGAAAAGTGCATTCGCTGCGAGATCTAGAGCATCTCAGAGATGCCATGATGCGTTTTAAGCCCAAAACTTGCTTCCTAGGGAGCTGAATTCTCCCCTCAGCCATGTGCATGGGGCAGTCTACTCCACTCTCTGCAGTACAGAGTGCTGATGTAGCTGGAAATGTCCCAATTGCAGGAGGAGCAAAGTAACTAAGCCCAGATCTGCTGTGCAGCTCTAAGAGGAGACGATTGCCTGGAGAGGAGTTCTACTGTGGTGGAGCAAGGTTGTCTTCATTAATAAACTTTCCTTCTTGTTCCCCCACCCACTGTTTTGTTGGCTGAGAAATGAAACTCAAAGACAGGCAACCCCCTGCTCCGTTAGCTCTGCTTGAGGTTCAGCCAGCCAGCAGAGGGAGCTCAAATTCACCTTCTCAAACACTAAAAGAAGCACACAAAGCAAGAGCTGGTTTTGTTCACGCTCCAGATTTCTGCAAGGAAGGAGATGAACCTAAAGAGGCTGCAAGCTGGAAAAGAAGGCAAAAGCTGATGGGAGGGAGAAATATTTCAATGCTTCTTAAAGATGACTGTAAGAAATGAAGAGCAAATCAAAAAGATGATGCGTGTTAGTCCATTAGTCCGTCCCCCTTTAAAAGAGCATGAAAAGGTGAAGAGCTGCTGCAGTGAACTAAGCAAAGCCAGCTTGCATTTTCATCCTTGGTGCTGCGTTGCTCTGCTTAATTCAGATCCTACCCGTCTTAATTTAAAAGCACATTTTGGAAGGAGTTGACATTTTTTTTGAAGGGTGCATAAAACATCAAAGGCCAGCTCCTATCTGGGCACGTATTGCATGCTCCTCACGGTAGTGTCAGTCCTTCCACAGGATAGATTCAGCTTGTTCCAGCGGTGACACTGGATGGTTTCTGCGGGCGCACAGACTCCCTTGAGACTTGCCAGCAGCCCTGCCACTAGCCGCTGGTGGGCACGCACTCAATAGCTGTTCTCGTCCACCCTGCTTGAGATTGTGTGTTCCCTTCATTACAGCTGAGGTGACCTACAGAACCTCAGTCCTCCACTTATGGGACTTCCTTCGGTGATAATGGCCCATGAAGCCGGCATGCCAGCCTCTTGTTCATTGTGAGAGCGGAACGTAGTCATGAAAGGAGATGGGAAAAGGACACAAAGTGTGCTGTAGGCTTAAGTGTGGTTAAAGGTTGTGATTGAAAGATGCTGCAGCACAACTGTCTCTGTAGGAGACAAGGAAAAGATTGTATTGCTCATCCATGAGAGACAGGCGGTGGATAGTGGTGTTGGAATGACTGACACAGGGAAGGGTTTTCACCTTGCTGAGAGGGATGGGTTAGCAACCCCTGGGGAGCAGCACTCTATCTGTTCTGGACAATACACCTCCTTGGCAATGCATGCAGTGGCCTTGACACGGAGGAACTGCCCCAGAGATGGAAGGGCATCTCAGTCTCCTAGGTCCAGGCACTCCCTGGTCTCAAAAATTGGTGACGGAAGGGCCAGTTAGTGCTTATGGTGGCAGTTGTCTATGTAATGTCCATTGGGAATTGAACTGAGACCTAACAACTCGTGACATGCAAGAGCCACTGAATTGCCTTCAGCCAGGAATGGGTCTTTTTGTTTTGAAGTGAGCCAGTGTCTTTCCTCACCTTCTTCCTCCATCACTTCCCTCCAGGGAGAGCTTTGGCAAGGACTTGGGAGGGTCAGTGAGATCAGATGCTGGGAAAACACTACCCAGGAGAGTTTGAGCTCTGACACTCAGCCCTGCTGGTTCAGAAGGGTTGCTCCCCCATCTGAGAAAGCAGGGGAGTAACAGCTCTGCTTGCATTTAGGATCACTGCATAAGGAACAAATGAAAGGGAAGGGACTTCAACCCAGCTCTCTAGCCACCAGCTAGGAAAACCGTGATAAGTCCACCTGAGGACCAGCCACCTGATAGGGAACACCAACGATGCTCTGGCCAGCATGACCCAAATTGCACTATGCTTTTCTGCGGAACCTGACTAGCTAGGGCTTGGAGGCATGAAAAAGGCAACAGGGGAAAGCCTGCAAACGCTGTCCCTAGAACGGCCCTTCCCCTGGCTGGGAGGTAACAAGATGGATGAGATGGAGGCCACAGGGTCTTTTCTGTGCTGAACTCCTGTGATGTCTGGGCCTGCCTAGTGCTAGGAGTTTGCAGTCAGGAGCTGTTAATAGAACTTGAAAGGTCTTGCTCTTCATTCATTGTCGGGCAAGAGAAGCCACTTTGTTTTATTAATTACATGATTTGGGGGATTAGCAGGGGGAGGAACAGCCTTTGTTTAGAGCAGGCTGAGGCTATTGAGTGCGGTGCTGGAAACCGGAGCAGTAATTCAGCGTGACAGGCCCAACGTGGGAAAGCCTCCTGATACGTGAGCAGATCCCCTAATGAAACCAGAGCCCCCCGCTCCTCTCCGGGGATAGGGCTGCCTCCCAGAGATGGGGATGGGCAGGATGAAAACAAAGCTCCAACATGGAGAGACAATAGCTAATAGCATGTCAGTTGGGGAGGATGGGCTGTGAGAATTAACCCTTCCCAGGCTGGCATTTTTAGACCATAACAGTATTTTCCATCCTAGCATTTCAAAGCAATTTGCAAACAATTGTTTGAGTGCCACAACCCTGCCCCACCCCCATAGGGGTATAATCCCCACAATACAGATGGGGAGACTGAGGCACAGAGAAGTAATGTAACTTGCTCAGGATCACCCAGTGAGAGTGGTAGAGACACAGGACCCAGGAGTCCTGATTCCAAGGCCCCTGTTCTCACCACACGGCCTCACATCAGTCCTCCAGTCCACTCAGCTTTCAAGGGACACCCATGCCCGCAGCAGCAGAAGAATGAAGCAATAACAGCCTCTCACCTTGCTTAAGGACTGCGGGCTGGGGGGAGAAGTTAATTTTGGACAAACTATTTAAGCCAAACTGGTTGTGGGGGGTTTTCCTGGACCATGGCCCAGAGTCAGCAAAGTGCATGGCCCAAGCACTGGGACTGGATTGGAGGACAGATCTGAATCCCATGTCACCCTGTCTGGTGCACTGGCTCCAGCTGTCCCATAGGTGGGAAGCCCTTTGCTGAATGGCATTGTCATACCCCACCCCCTGGGGCTGTTCTTTTGCCCTTGTGGGCTCAGAATAAATTGCTGACACTTAAAAGAATCTGGGACATTCTCAACTTTTATACAGGGAAATCCAGAATCTGTCCTTATTCCGGTGTTAGAAGCAGGCTGAGTCCAGCTGGACTGGTCACAGAAACGTCCTCTGAACTTCCTTAGCCTTTTTAATTTCAGAGCTCTTTAATCACATCAGTTAATTAAGTCTCTCACCCCACTGTGAGACAGATAGTTACTGTCCTTGTTCTACAAACTGGGGAAACTGAGGCACAAAGAAGTGAAGTAGCTTGCTCCAGGGTCACAGGGTGATTCGGGGGCAGGGCTGAAAATAGAACCCAGCAGTCCTGATTCCCAGTTTGCTGAGCTCAGATGGGTCTTTTCACTTTGGGACGTGACAATCCTGTGAGACCCCTTCCAGCCCAACATTTGTATGTTTCTAAGATTACCTGCACTGTACAGATTGGGCACCTTATTCCTAGTCTGACGTTATCGAGCTTCAACATCTAGCCATTGGATCTTGTTCTTCCTTTGCTAGAGTTAAGACCCTTCTGCTATCAGAAATCTTCCCATTCTAGATTCTGATCAAGTCTCCTCAACCTCCCCTCTGTTAAACTAAGTCAACTGGACTTCTTTTGTCTGTCTCTATGAGGCAGGTTTCCCAGACCTCATATTATTCTTGTAGCTCTTTTCTGCATCCTTGCCAATTTACCAACTTTCTCCCTATAGACTGGACACCAGAACTGCTCGTCAGTGTCATACCCAAGGGTAATAACATCTGCCTACATCCACTCAATGATTTATTGTGTAAACATTCTAGGATTGTACTTGCTCTACTAGCCACCACATTGCAAGCTCATGTTCAGTTGGTTATTTGCCATAACCCTAAATCCGTTAATGAATCACTACTTTTCAAAATACAGCCCCCAGTCCTGGAAGTGTGAGCTGCATTCTTCACACCTAGATGTATGACTTTGCATTTGGCTATCTAATTAGCTGATTGACCTGTTCCAGTTTTAATGGGGTATTTCAAAGGTGAATTGCAGAGCATTGAAAATAAATAAAACTTTTAAGATCTGAACTCAGTATTAGGTGCTGGGTCAAATTTAGAGTTGGTCACGAATTTTGCCATCAATTTTTCCAATAGAAAATGTGGTTTCTGCAAAAATCAGACTTTTCAACAGGAAACTTTTGGTTTTCCAGAGGTGCTTCAATTTTCTGTTGGGAAATTCAAATGAAATTTTGGTTTGGATTGGTTGGACCCAAACTGAAATATTTTTGGATTGTTGAACTGACCCAAAGTGTTTAGTTTTTCATTAGTTCAACATTAAACTATATTTCCCTATTATGCATGTGGCCATAAGGGAGCTGTAATTTGGGTCCCATTGTTTGCTATGGGCTGGACTCTCTGGTCCAACTACATATTCCACAATGCAATGCAGTTTTCCCTCCAACTCAGCAGTATGGTCCACCACAAGTCATGTGGATGTAATCTAGCAAGAGCCCGGCCCACAGGGCAGATCGGGGCCATGTGGCTTTTGAAGTACAACTCCCATGAGGCAGTGTGCCCCCACAAGGAAATGAAGTTTAACATTTCGATGTAACAATCTGCGACAAAACATTTTGATTAGAGAAATGTCAATGTTTCATTTTAATTGGAAAGGCCAAAACAAAATGTTTTGTCATTTCCAAATTGACCTTTTTTGAAATTCTTCATTCCGTGAAAAATGTAGATGTTTAACATTTTGTCTCGATGTAGGATGAAAACAAAATGTTGAAATATTGGAATTTCCCACAGGATGGAAATTCTGAACTTTGCTCAGCTCTAGTCCAATTGATCCCTAGTGCGAATCCTCCAAAATCTGTGGAGTTAGTTACACCAACGGGCCTATACGTGCAGATGTCATCTGACGTTGATAAATTTTCAAACCAAATATTTGTAAATCGCTTTCCCTTTTGACTTCCCTGCCAAGGTGAGGTGCATGTGTTTGGTCAAAACCAGCCCTACATCAACCATGCAGCGGACGCAGTGACCCAGGCAGGGTTCCTGGCAGGTGAAGGAAGAGGCAGTGTTCAGCAATGTTTTTGCAGATGTAAATGTGCTAGCAATTATTAAGTCAACATGTGTCCCTGGGTTAATGATTTGGGGTCTTTAGTCACATTCCTGTCACTTTTAAAAACACTCAGACACCAGTCAAGAGAATCCAGCTTGCCAATTCCTAAAAGATGGGGCGTGGGGGACAACTTGTAAACACTGCAAAGCAGGACAGAATTTTGGGCCAGATCTCCAGCTGGGGTAAACAGATGCAGGATCTGGCCAGTTGGCCTTCTTTTCTGACTTGTCACTTCCTACTATAGACACTGCTAAGTATCTAGGATGCTAATGAATTGCAGCGTTAGCTGTGGGTGTGAGAGGAGCGGGGAGGATTATTAACCCTAAGATATCTTCTGTGTCAGTGTGGTTTTGAAGCTGTGGTGCCTGGAGAGCTGGCTGGGCGTGGGGTGCTGGCTCCCCTATTGTCCAGCTGCTTCTACAGGTGCCCAGGCTCTTCGCTGCAAACGAGCCAGCAACAGCAGCTAGAAACACAGAAGAGGAGCTAAACAGAGCCATGGCTAGCAGTCAATGGGCCTGGAACTACCAGCTACACCTGGCAATCAGGACTCCTGGGTTCTCTGCCACTGACTCACTCTGTGATCTTAGGGCATGCCATTTAATCTCTGTGCCTCAGTTTCCCTTCAAAGCTGATCTAATAGCATTTAGGTGCTGGGATGCCTCAATTCATTGAAGTGCTTTGAGATCCTCAAGTGGAAAGCACTACAGAAGGTTAAAATAGCCAGTACTCAACTTACGGGTTGCTCCTCTCTCCCAGTCTACAAGGGAGGGATTGTGTGTGCTAATGTCTCCTCTAGCCCCCTGCTGATGCTCCAGTGTTGGATCTCTTAGGCAAGTATTACTGTCGAGAGACTGGGTTATATATTTTAGCTGGTTTCAGTTGGCATCTCTCTACTGAAGTCAACAGAGCGATTCTCATTTGCACCATCTGAGCACCTGGCCCTGGGCATATATGCAGGTGTTGGGGGAGTTAAATACTGTGTTAATATAACCAGATGTAAAGGCAGCTGTCAATTTGCTCTGGTAGTCAAAGTCACTAAGCACAAACACACGCACGGTATTAAATGGGTTACAGTCCACAGCCAAATACTCAGAAGATAAATGTTGGCATAGTCAGGGAACTAATAATGATGCTAAGCAATGTAGCTCATCCAGGAGCTTATCGGGCCCCCACCTGCATGCACTCTGCTGAGGCAGGGCAGGGATCCCCATTATAAAACAGGGAAACTGAGGCAAAGATCCAGTTACTTGCCCAGGGTGTCAGTGTTAGAGCAGGGAGTTGGAACCCCCATCTCCTGAGTCCTGTCCAGGCCACTGTTAAAAAGACAGGGAACGGGAACTACATGGGTGGATTCTAGGCCAGTGGGAGACAACAGCATGCCAGGCCTGGCCGGGCTCCTAGTTTGGTGACTGGCTTTGATGTGGGCTCAGCTGAAAGGGCTCCTGGTGGGACTTTGCACCACACAGGACCGGGGAGGATGCTGGTGCAATGGGCTGAGGGCAGAGCGCTCTCATTTACCTCTTGCCAAGGAAGGGCTTTTAACTTCTCCCAGTCTTCCTCCCCCTCCTCTCTGCACAGGATCCCAGGCAATCTGGGAGCCTTTAAACAGACCCCAGCAGGACAACTCCTCCAGGGGGCCCAGACGCAGAGTTCCCCAGGGCAAGGGGCCCATGCAGACCCCTGGCCCTCAAGCCCCAGGAGTTCAGTTCCACAGGCTCTGGGCACCGACTTCCCCCTGGCAGGGGACAGGGCCCTGGGGCCTCAACCCACTCCCGGCCCTTTTCCCTTCCAGCCCCGGGTGGTTCGCGGGGAAGCTGCGACGAGCCCAAGCCAAGAGCATCCTCCCGGGCCCCACCCCCTGCTCACCTGTCCGGCTCCGGCTCGCCCCGGCCCACCTCGGCGCTGAAGTAGCTGTGCAGGAGGCAGAGCAGGAGGCAGCTGAGGTTGAGGACTAGGCAGAGGGCGGCCAGCACGGCCGAGACCGGCAGCAGCGCCCCCGCCACCCGCTCCGAGAAGGCGCTGGGGGAGCCGGCCTGGGCCCGGCCCCGGCCCGCCTGGAGCTGAAAGAGGAGGATGGAGGCGAGCACCGCCATGAGCGCCGCCAGGGTGCCGAAGAGCAGCAGCACGGCCCGGGAGCGCTGGGGGTAGGCGGAGGGCATCGCGGGGCTGGGGGGGGGGCTCCCAGAAAGTTGTGCTAAACTCGCACCCCCGGACCGGGCCGAGCCGAGCCGAGCCGAGCCGAGCCAGCTGCAGAGCGCGGAGCCGTCCCGGGGGGCGCCGACCTCCGCCGCGCGCCGGTGCTGATCTGCGCCCCCCGCCCCGGTGCTGCTGATCACACGCTGGAGCCGGGCTCTGTCGCGCGCGCACCTCCGCCCACGTGACGGGGCTGTTAATTAGGGATTGTTGCAAACTTTCCTGGCGAGGGAGCCGTTTTCTCCAGCCTGGCAGAGAGGCCGGCCGGCCCGCCCCTCCTTGTGGGCAGTTTGTCCGCTCTCTGCCCGGCACCGCTCATTGCCTGGAGAGAACAGCTGGTGTTTGAAAGGGGGGGCCTAGGCAGGATCTGTCTGTGGCGCAAGATCCAGCTAGCCCTGTACTTCCCCCTCTGCCTTTTAATCCTTGTTTCTATCCAGCCAGGCCTTGTAGGATACAGCCTGGGTGCTGCTGGTCATAATCTGTTTTGCAGAGAAAGGCTGGTTTGTTTTGTTAACAAGGGAATAAGGCTAGAATGTTCTTGATGGGACCTTGAATTTTGGGACCCAGTATCTGTGCTCCGTTACCCCTGCTTTTACAATACCGTAATTCTGTCCAGTTTAGCCAAGTCACTGCTGTTTGACATCAGCATAATGGGCAGCACAACAGAGCCCTTCATTTTGAAAAATCAAGGGACAGATTCAGAGCTGGTGTCAATTAGCATAACTGGATAGAGGTATGTTGATTTACACCCACTCCAAATCTTGCCCCAAACACCTACGGGCTCCTGATCCAAAACCCATTAAAGTCCAGGGAAAGTTTCCCATTGATTTCAACAGGCTTTGAATCAGATCCCGTGGATCAGGATTTGGTGCCCATTTCGCCAGTGCACTGGGCTCGTCCCCAAATCCGGCTCTTGATGGCTCAGAGCGAGGTGGTGAGTGTAGAGCTCTTGAAACCTGGCCTCGCGGGAGCAGTCTTCAACCAAGCCGGACAGTTTGTCCCTGGCTAGTGAAGGAGAATTTGGACCTAGTTCACCACGAGTAACTCCATTAAAGTCAGTGGAGTCCAGTGGTCTAAGGTCAGAATCAGGCCCCGGTCTTTAGTATAATTTTGCCAGAAGGCAGCATTGAGAACCTCTGGCCTGTGGGAAGTGGGGTCAGTGTTACCTTTGGTTGGTTTATTTGATCTATAATGGGCCAGATCCTCGGGGGGTAAATCAGGGAAGATCTGTTGGCTTCACCGGAGCACTGTGGATTTGCATCAGCTGAGGCCCCCTGACCCATGTGCCTTTCTGTGTTGAAGGGGGAGGAGAGAAATGCAGATTCCGGGCTGCCACCCGGACCCCTGGCCACGTGTGAGCACACAGTGACATCTCCAGCTCCTCTCTCCCTCTCCTCCGTTCTTCTGAGTGGCTCTTTGTTCAGCCCTTAAGCTTCTCTCCAAAGTTTCATCTCGTCCACATGTTTGCCTTACTGTTCCCATGGCAACTCGGCTAACCCTGACTTCCTGTATGGTGAGAAAATGCTCTCCAGTTCATCAAGGACTTGGATCAACCCAATTAACATAACTCAGGTCTAGAGCTCAGCACTTGGGCATAGCCTGCAAGTAAATAGCCCCAGCGGGCACAGGGTGATATTTAGTCCTAGGGCGGAGGATGGGTAGGAAGAATGGGAAATCTGTCCTTACTCCTTTGTGAGAACAACACAATAGCCTAATCTGCCTTCCATTGGCAGTGATGCAGTCAGTCACCTGGGCTCCTCAGTGTATCAGGAGGATCTCAAAGCACTTTGCAAGCCATGGGCTCCATTCTGTGGTCCACAATCAGGCAAAACTCGTATGATCTTGAACATGTTTTGCTTGGTTAAGGACTAAAATGCAGCCATGTCTTGGGAGGAGCATGGCAACTGCCTAATAGCTCACAGTGACACTTCAGTGCCATTTAGAAACTGAAAGGATGAATACAACATATATGTCAAACTCCAGAGGGAATTTACAGAGACAGAACTGGGTTATTCAAATGGGAACTTGGTCAGGAATGTTCCATGCTTGGGAGGGTGGTTCTGTGTGTGGTACTTGTGGCAAAGGCTGTCCAGTCTCTGCAGATAATAGCAGGTATTTTAGGAGGCGCTGAGGGATAAGCCACTATTTCCATGTCTGCCCCTCTGCAGGTTGCATGCATTGTCCTTCCATGTGTCCAATGCAGCATTAAGAAAGCCACAGCCCATCATGTACAGTAGGGGGCAACTGAAAGGAACTGGGGCTATCGAGGTAGCAGGGACTTCTCCAGTCAGTGGCTGTATAAATACCATTTTCCATTGCTCATCGTATTTTTAGCAGGGGCCTTTGCCTGTACTGTGTATGTTTCTGCATGGCCCTCCTGCCCCACAGCAGCAGCATCACAGGTTTGGAAGCAGCACCAGGCATGGGGGAGGGTGTAAAAGGGAGCAGGAGGAGTGGGTGAGTTGATTAAGGCTGGGGGGATTGGGTGTTTGGACTCAGGAATTCCACTGCTTTACCGATCCCGTCAAGCCGCCTGGCACTGCAAAAACCGGGCTAGAAATGTGACAAGGAGAGAGGCTGTAGGGAGATTCCCAGGGCTTTTGGCTGGGCCGGTCTCATGAGGCTGGGCCGGTCTCATGAGGCTCCACTGCTTGTGGGCCTGATCGGAGCCTGGAAATATAGAGGCAGGAGCAATAGCAGCAATCAAATGTCTCACGTTTCCTGTGAGTTTCAAGGGCAGCTTTGGGGTGCTGATTATTTGATGTACACGGATTCACCTGCCCTTTGTCATTCGCCAAATCCCCCAGCACTTCACGCTGCTCTGTTAGAAACTGGAGAGAGGAATTCTGGGAATGGGTTTCCCTCCTCTCTCTTTTCCCATGATTTGCATGATCTTGTGCTTAACCACATTGCCATGCTCTACTTGCCTTGCTCAGCAGCACTGAGACCTTTCCGCCTGCCCTCTGTCCCCACTGCATATGAGAATTTCACTCCAAGGGGGGCAGTTTTTGCAGGTCCCCAAAGCAAGTGCATAAATACTCTGTCAGTCCCCCTCTCCCTTCCTATTCCATGCAGATGAGATGTCTGCAGATTAGACTGCGCCCTAATGCAAGGGAAGGAGACTACAGGCTGCTTTGTTTTGTGTCTGTTTTTCTCATGCATTTTCTCCCTTCTCACCTAGTCCTCTTTGTACAAGGTGTTAATTGCAAATGAACATCAAGAACACGAGGTGAGCCATGTTCGGCGCTCTGGTGCTGCATTCCCGTTACAGATTAACTGAAAGCTGTTGGTGCAGATGTAGAAACAGAGGTGGGTTCAGCCATTAAGTGCCCAGTCAGGAGTGCATGTGTGAAGAGCAGGGTCACCTCTGGCACACCAGGGCCATAGCCCCAAAGGGTCTCATGCTCCCTGTGGGGCAGGTGAAATGGCTGAAAGCTATGCAGCACCACACAGAGAGGTCACACAAAAAATCAGGGGTGCTGACTGCCCCCATCCCTCCCCTTTAATAGAAATGCCAGTAACCCTTTAATGGCTTCAGAGGGGTAGCCATGTTCATCTGTATCAATAAAAACAACAAGGAGTCCTTGTGGTACCTTAGAGACTATTTATTTTGGCATAAGCTTTCGTGGGCTAAAACCCACTTCATCACATGCATGGAGTGGAAAATCCAGTAGGCAGGTATAACTACACAGCCCATGAAAAGATGGGAGTTGCCCTTTGGATGCTGCAGCAATGGACACACAGGCAGTCTCCTAAGCATGAACTGACCTAGGTATTTATCACCACAGTATCCAAGCTCTATCATTTAGCTGGCAGTCTGGAACTCCTTAAGGAACAGCAGCGCTTTGCACTGAGGAAATCACTGAGGCGACGATTGTGACTCCTGTACCATGGGATGTGGCTGTGGCCAGCCGTTGTGACACAGGGTGTGACGGAGCCTTACTCCTCCTGTGTGGGTGCCCGTTGTGTTGGCCCTTGAATGTGTATAATGAAGACTGACTCTTGATACATTTGTGACTTCTGATTTTCCTTATGCTGTCCTCCGACTTGCTTTTTCTACTGTGCCCACAGCAATTTCCACCTTGTTAAGCACTGGAATAAATTGCCTAGGGAGGTTGTGGAATCTCCATCACTGGAGATTTTTAAGAGCAGGTTGGACAAACAGTTGTCAGGGATGCTCTAGGTAAAACACCGGACCCCCATAAGAACGCAGGATTTGGGATCCATGCCAAGTATCGCGTTATAGCGGGGACCACATTAAAATGAAATTATATTTTTGTGACTGAAATTTCAGTACAGGTATATTTGGGATCCATGGCCACGATCGCGTTATATCCAAATTCGTGTTATATAGATATGCGTTCTAGTGAGGGTCTGGTGTACTTAGTCCTGCCTTGAGTGCAGAGGACTGGACTAAATGGTCTGCCGAGGTCCCTTCCAATCCCTCAATTCTAGGATTCTCCAGGAGTCTGTTGCCTTTTGTTTGGACTTCCTTGCGGTGCCACACACGGTGCTTTGCTGCTGACCCTTGCACCTGCTTGTGACCACTTTGCACTCGGGGGTGGGGAGATTTTACAATGCATGCAGGAGGTTTCAGAGCACGTTGTTTCTCAGTGGACTCGTGCTTAGGTTCTTTTGAAAATCAGACCCTTGACAGGCATCTCTTGCTGCTGCACGCAGCCTGGGGTATTATTACTAGCCTATTAAAAATGTCAGGAGCGAGCAAGGGAAGAGCCCTCATGATACATCACTGAGCAGTGAGGCTAAAAAACGACAGGCTGGGATGTTGGCATTCACTCAACAAAAGGCCCACTAGAGCCGACAGGGGTTTGCCGTCTCTGAGAAGCAGCAGTGCCTTTCCCCTTGGGATAGCCCTCTTGGCTGATGCTCCCTGGGAATCACATGCTTCAGTGTGAAAGCATCCCTCCTCCTAGCAAGGCTGACCCTTCGGTGGAGAGGGGGATGTTTTTATTGCTCCTAGTTCACCAGGAGTTTTGGCCGGTCCCAGAAACAGATCCATGGTCCTGGTTCTGTGGCGTTGTGTCTTTTTGGGAGGAAAAGCTCATCTTTCTGTTGTGTGATCTCTAGAAACACATGCAAACGTTCCAGTGACTCAGACTGAGCAGAATCTGCGTGCTCTGAGGCTAAGCAGGAGGGACAGTGTGATGCTTAGGACACTCGCCTGGGCGTTTGGAGACGTGGCTTCAATTCCCAGCTCTGCCACAAACTTCCTGTGTGATCTTGGGCAAGTCTCATTGTGTCCTAGGTCCTGTCTGTACAATGGGGATAGCTAGAGCTGTTGGGAGATTGCAAGGGGCTCAGTTACTCTGTTGATGGGGGCCAGAGAAGTACCTAGACATAGAATGGGGATGCTCAGAGTGCTGGTTACAGGGAGACATCTGTCCTGGCTAAAGTTCTTTCATTCATAAAAGGATCCTCTGTAAATCCTAGCCCAGGAAATAACTAGCACAAGTACTTCCCACTTGACTTCTTCACAAACATTAGCATTGCTGGGGGATGGACCATTTTATAAAATAGGGAAACTGAGGCAGAGAGGTTATGAGATGCGTCCAATGCCACTGACAGAGTCAGTGTGGCGAGGGGGGTGCTGGAGCTCCGTATACACCTACTCCTTTCTTTGCACCACTAGGCCATATTTTTCTCAGAATGACTCCGCGGAGGAGATGTTGTTCTAAGACGGGGGTTGGTCATTGTTACTGTCCTGGCATCATGTTATGCCCATGGGTCAAAGATGTGCCAAGGAAGACACTTTCTGCTTCGACACGTGACGCCATCCATCCACCTTTCAGGTGGCCAGATGCTGGGTCTGTAGGCAGCCCAGTTTCCTAGCATCATCCATCATGTGACATACACGGGGCCTGTCCAAGCTGCCTCCGTTTGGAGCCTCTCCCTCTGAAGCTGCAGCGATCTGATTTGTATGCCAGGATGGAACTAAGCTGCAGTAACACCTGATGTGTTAGTCCCCCGTTTACCTGCTTAGAGAATAGGATTGTATGTGAGAGTGTGGCGGGGAGGGCTGATTCTAGTGTGGTCACTTACACGAGAGCAAAACGCTAGTGAATCAGGGTGGCCGCATGTTACACTGGAGCCTGTGACTGCTCATGGTGCAGAGCAGAATCAGGTCCAGGGCCTTTCAGATTCTACGCACCCCCCGTGCAATGAGAAAGTGAGTGGCTGCTGCCACAGGCAGCAACCATTGTGGGCCCAGCGACATCTCACACACAACATTGGATTGTGCTTTACTGAGGGGGATGTTGGCTGGGACTCCAAGCTTGTCCCTAACTCTTTTCTAAATGTACCACTGAATCGCTGTCTATTCACATAACCCACCAGAGACAGGGAGGGAACTCAGTTTAATGCCTTATACTGATAGACTATTTAGTTTAATAAAGAGAAGGCCAAGGAGTGACTTGATCACAGTCTGTAAGTACCTGCAGGAGGAACAACATTGAACAAAGGGCTCTTTGGTTCAGCAGGCAAAGGGTCCATCAAGAGCCACTGGCTGGAAGTTGAAGCTAGATAAATTCAGACTGGAAATAAGGTGCAAGTTTTCAACAGTGAGGGTAATGAGTCATTGGAACAACTTACCAAGAGCTGTGGGGGATTCTCCGTCACTGATACTTTTAAAATCCAGATAGGATGTTTTTCTAAACAACCCGCTCTAGTTCAAGCAGGAATTAATTCAGGGAAGGCCCATGTTCTGCAGGCGGTCAGACAACTGGTCACACTGGTAATTTCTGACCACATAGCCATGACAGCCTCTGGAGGCCCCTTCCAGCCCTGCATTTCTGTGACTGCACAAAGCTGTGGCTTGCATTGTACCATCAACAATGGGGTCTGAGCCTCAATCCTCATGAGAGATTTGAACCCGTGATCTCGTTGAGAGGCAACACTGCTGCTAACTGTATCACTGTGGAATTGGTCTCACCTGTGTGGGTGGTATGGTACCAGCCTGCCTCATTCCATCTCTGCCCAGCAAAAATGAGGTACATGGACTATGCTGGAAGCCAGCCTGCTGACTTGGCAGGAAGTCTGGTTTACCTCCTGTTAATTTCCAGACCACCCGATATTTTTGCCACAGGGGATTTCAGCTCCTTGCCTGTGCTGTTGTAACATGGCCCAAGGTCATGGACCCATCAGCCTGTGCCATTTATTTCCCATCCCCTTCTCTGCCATCTGCCTCTTGCACCAGACAGCGGAGTCAGGGCTGCCTGGGACAGTCAGTGGCCAGATTGGAGCAGAGTCTCTG
This sequence comes from Dermatemys mawii, assembly GCA_007922305.1. NCBI lineage: Eukaryota > Metazoa > Chordata > Testudines > Dermatemydidae > Dermatemys > Dermatemys mawii. The sequence goes on along the minus strand of ML677376.1, from coordinate 2,092,535 downwards.
AGTCTGTCTGAAGAAGCCTGGAAGATTTTTTGGAGCACAGAGATTCCAGTGCCCCTGGACCACGCCGAGATTTACTCCATCACTGTCCCAGTTCACAGCCCATCATCCAGCAGCCCATGGGAGGGAGGGTTTAGCAGTGACCAGTGGTCAATCGGATTTGTTCTTTCTGACTCTAACTGCACTGCTTCTCTTGCGTAGTTCGGACACGGATCACAGGGAACCTTCTGGCAAAGAAAGGTGACGACCCAGAGGCTCCAGGTCATTTTGGCCCAGGCCCCTCGGAGGGAGAGCCTAAATGGGATGTTGTCCGGGTTCTTCTGGGCTCGGCCAAAGCTGAGAACACCACGTGTAAAACAATCCAGGGCAACGACTAGCTAGTGCGTGGCAGGGCTACTCCATATCTGGTCCCGCGAGGTGCCTGAAGTAAACAGGTGCGACTCCATTGGAGTCAGTGGAGCTGCGCCTGACTGAAAGACAGGGCTGAGTTTGTCTCACTAACTACAAGCATCACAGTCTGCTGCTGACTCTCCCTCCTTTCTGGATCATCCACTCTGCCCCCTATGGGGCGTGAAAACCCGCTTCCCTAGTCTGAGTCTGGGCCCCTTTTGCAGTGGGTCACTTCGCTCACTTCTCAGGGGATAATGCCCAGCAGCGAGGGGCCCCTGACAGGCATCTTTGCTGTCTTCATCTTGCTGATTAATCTCCGTGATCTGCTGGCTGTCGCTGAAGAGCCAAGACCTAGAGACAGGAAAGACCTCAAGAGGGAGCTAAAAGCTTTTGAGCGCAAGCTCTGAGCACCAAAGGCAGGAAGAGCAGAGACTGGAGCTTGCAATAAAATGGCCCGCCGGAGCTTTCTGATAAAGCAGCATTCCCAGGCCGCTAGATCCGCAAAGCAGAACGAGCTTTCCCCAGCCCACCCTCCCCACCCACAGCCTGTGCATCAGGGCGCAACCAGCCCTGGCTCTGAGGGACCCACCTCTGGCCACCCACATTGCTGTGCCCCCTTCACTGGCAGGCTAAGGAGAGATCAGACTGCCTGTTGTGAACTCCTGAGTCTTGGGCCGGCAGGGGCAGGGGCGTCTCAGTACAGGCTAGAGGTTTATTCTGTGGTCCAGGTAGCACTTAGGAGACCCCAGGATACAAGGTGTCATTCCACACATGATGACATATCCTCTGCACTCCCTCCCCTTCCAGGATCAATTAAGATTATGAGCCAGGCTAATTAACATCCTGCTAATTGCACTCTGCAGCCCTCTATAAAGTACAGAATTTATCAGCGGACAGAGGCCTAGGAAAGATTCTGCTCTTGTGTACCCGGAGGTGCCTGTGAGATGAGCCTCTCCCAGTGCTCAGGATGGAGAGATCTTCCACCTTGCTCCCCTTCCCTTCTCATACCCTGCTGCTCCAAGACTGCTCCTTCATCCTGGGGCAGCTCACGGTCTTGGGGGAGGATTCCACAGAATCCACCCAGTGCCTGGATTCAGGACATGGCCGATAGTGGCTAGGAGCAAAGCCCAGCAGGAGAGCTGACTGGCGCCAGACATCCTGGACACGCCAGCAGCAGGAGGGATGGACTCAGCAATCTAGGATGCCCTCCCCATAGTGAGTGTTGAAGGGCAGCAGGCAGAGAAAAGGCCCCACCCTGGCAGATCCCTGCCAGAGCTCTGAGTGGCAGCCAGACTTCCCTCCGCTCAGCCCAGTGATACTTGTGCATCGGAGCTCAGCGGTTTGAAACATTGCACCGACCACTGTCTCTGCTCCGTCTTCCCCAGTGACTGCGCCGCCCCTTCAGGGCAAGAGTGCAGCCCCTGGGACTCGTTCAGTCTTTGGCCTCTTTGCCATGACTTCCTGCAGGGAATCTGACTCGTGCCACAGGCTGGTCTGTCCTGTGGACGTCTACCTGGCTGAGAATTGGACTGAGCTCCGTCTGCTGACGTCACCCAGACCACCAAAGACCTTTCAGTTGTTTGGCTTTTGGTCACTACCAGCACACCAGCTGGATTTGGACTGGTGACTTAGAGGTGTCTCGTCCCCCTAAATCCTAGGCCAGCCAGTCTCCCTAGCACTAACCTTTCTAAGGAAGCATCAGACCCTATTTTGGCCTTTGGAAGTGTTGCCTTGGGACGTCTCATAGGAATTTTGCCCTGTTGTTTATCACCCACGTTTATTCGCTATCTGTGGAAATTGGATGAGTCTCAAAGTCGTTGCGATAATGTGCCTGTGTCCTTTAGAGTTTTACTTTCAGGGCTGGGAACTTCAGATTAATGGGTGGGGATGTTCATTACGCATTGACTCTCCCTGGAGGCAGGAGCCATGTCGGACCAGTGTGACCCTGCGTGGGGCTGGGGAGAGAGTTTATTTCCTGACAAGCCCTTTCTAATCCAGCATCCCACCTGGTAGCTAGGCAGCTCCTATCATGTAACTAGAGCCTAGAAGTTGCATCAGTTCCATTTAGCTGCTGTAAACAGTGGTGTTCTCCAGGGCCCCCCGTGCTCCCCCAAGGCTTCTGAATCCAGCTGCCAGGACAGCTCCTTACCGCTGTCTGGAGCCATGCTGAATGCCCTGTGCAGGCACATTGGAAGTACCTTTCTGGTCAAACCGGTCAGCGTCCACTAGCTCTCAGTGTAGCTGGTGAGGCTAGTTTAGACACACATGTCCTTCTCGGAAGTAAGCAGGGTCTGCCGGACGATGGCCAGCTGCTTTGGGTTTATGTGGCCTGGGACAAATCTATTCTCGCTTCTGCCCCATGGGATTGCACCTCCCCCAGGCTGCAGGTCTGAGAACGCCCGAGAACTCAAAGTGAAACTCCGCCAAAAGCCCCAGTTCCTTCCCCCCAGCCAGCCCCACCCTGAGCGTCACCAGCCTTAGCCCAAATTTCAGGGTTGTAACCACATCTGAACCAAGAGTCATCAGTGTATATTACAGTCACACCCAGAGGCACAACAGCCATCCGAACACCACTGGGTAGGTGCTGCACAGACAAAGGGTGACCCAGCCCTGTCCCAAAGAGCTCACAGCCTATGTAGACAAGAGGTAAGAAGGGAAACTGAGGCAGGGAGAAGGGAAGTGAACCTGGGTCTCTTACATCCTTGTCCAGGAACAAAGGTCCAGTTCAGTTGCTCTCGGGCATCACCTGGGTGACTTCCCACTCTTGTAAGAAGCCTTGTCTGGAGCAGAAGCCAAGAGTTGGGCCCAGTTTTACTTTCATGCAGATGGGGGATTATTCCGTTCACCAGCAACATACTGCCCTGGGAAGTCCAAACTTCCCTGGACTCTCAAATCCACTGTGAAGTTCCCCCTCGCCCAGCCCTGGCTGCCTCTGGGGCCTGTCGGCACTAGGGATCTTTGCACTGGTGTCACTGTGCTGAGGCACTTGGTTACTTTCAGACTGGAATAAACTGCCTGGGTGCAAGTCTTGGGTCATCCTGGTGCTGCCCATCTGCCCTAGGTGCGTAGCAAATATCCACAGTGCTGACAGACCCTTGGGCTTGCTGTTCCATGTGTGCTTGACGTTCACGTGCCGATTGCCATCCAGCTAGTGGCCAGATGCCAGAGAGGGTGGAAACCCCTTGACCCCAGGCTGGATCTGCAAGGCTGATATGAACTAGGGCTCATTGGGGAGGTGGTTGCACCAAAAAAAACAAAGGGGAAATGATCCCAGAGCCTGAGCTGGTCTGGTCAGGAGCTGTACTGTGAAGTCACTCTGTGTCCAATGAAAATGGTGCCTTGGGGGTCTCCCACGCAGGCCATCTTCTGTTTCTGGGGAGAAACGCACCACTGGGAAAGCAGGGCTAAGAAACCAGTCAGCCCTGTTATCTCTGGTGTGGAACACAGCAAATTGTTCACGCTGTCCTCGCATGCTCAACATCCCCATGTGTCGGAGAGATGGGCAGGGCAAATTTTGCTGCTGATAAAGTTTCTTGTTGTGATTCTTCTCCCAGATTGAATCACGGGCCATGAATCGAGACTGGCGTCAGGGTAGAATTTTGCCATTTCTTTTCATTGGAGATGAAGGGATGTTTTGCTCTCCAGAACTGACCAACTTTTTGCCTTGGTCCAGATTCTAAGCACTGGTCCTCAGGCAGCGGGTGGGAGATTTGTCGCTCATGGTGGGAGTGATCGTGGTGAGGTTTCACACAGATTTTAGCTGCTTTTAACCTGATTAAAAGCAGCATCAGAAAGATGCTGCCTGGGAAAAGCAGTCATGGACTGTAATATCCATCCCAGCTGGGGCAGGATTCATCTACCCTACAAGGTCCCTTCCCAAATACTTGCCCCACCATGTCTCACCCAAACCTACCCTAGGGCAAGATCACCTGTAGGACTCAGAGGGGTGTTTGAGTCGTAGACCATTCATGGAGATTTGCTTTTGTTTGCTGTCCCATCACGAGAGATACTCAGGGCTCATTCTTGGTCAGCTCCAGATTAGGTCCTAGCAGGATTCCAACAGGCCTCTCTGCAACAACTTCCCCTCTCATAATATGAGGCTAATGAGACTGACCTTCCTTCCTGACGCAGTGTGGGGATCCACGGATGCAAAACACTGGCCAAGGGCTAAAAATGACCAGGGTGCACCTTTTACTCAGCTTCTGTTTATGAAGTGTTAATAAAGAATTAGTAGATGTTTCGATAAATGGTTGATCAGTTACCACAGGCCACTAGGTTACTTACAACCACAGTTATAACCATCTATAGCACCTTCTACTCATGTCTAACATGCTTCTAGCCCCTAGAAGTGTGACCTATTAGGATTCATTGTCATTAGAAAGTCACAGTCAGTCTGCTAGTAATGCTGTGTAAAGTGTGACGGTCAGAGACGAACGGTGCGATAATACAAATAAAAATTAATCAACATGAAACCGTTGCGTTAGGCGCTGTTAAATCTGGTCAGTGCCGCGTTGTTCCTTACACTGGCCTGCTTTTCCCATAGCCCTGCACCATTTCCAGTCATTTACCCCACTGCAGTCTGAGGGGAAAACGCAGCTATTCCGATCTGACAACACTTTTCACTGTTGTAAGTGTCTGCACAAGCTGGAGGGCCAAAGAGAATCTGGCCCATTAGATGTAGTGCTTTACCCAGCTGAGTTTTAAAGGTCTCTGGCCCCAGAGAGAGATGCACTGAGAATACCCTGTAACATCCCAGCCCCTAACACCCTGGGATGTGTTTAGAAGAAGGGAGATTTCAGCAGTTTCAGCCTCAGCTATTCCACTGTGACTTTGCCTTGGATTATTTAGATCTCACTGTTGTGAGGCCTTGATTGCAGTTAAGAACAATAAGCCACTAAAAATGGTTTGTGGCAATAATTAGCTCAGGCTTTGCCTTCTCTCTGGGCATGTCCCTGGGAAGTCAGCTGGATCTTCCCGTGCTGGAGAGCAGCAGCTTTCTGTTCAGGCGCTCAGCCCATCTCTCGCAAAATGTACTTTTGAAAACCCCTGTCCATGTTGCATTACTTGCTCTCTGAGTGGTGCCAGGCCAGGTCCAAGGTGTGTCTGGACCTGAAACCAAAGTGAAGGGTGTGGGTGGGAAATGGCTTTATTTGAAGGCACTAAGGAAGTGTTGGTGTTTGTGTCTGCGTGTGTATTAGTATTTACACACCTTAGATAGCACCTAAGACCCCCAGTTATGCCCAGGACTCCAGTGTGCTAGGCACTGCGCAAACATAGACCAGAAAGAGACTCTGTGCCCAAAGAGCTTCCAGTGGCAGTAGGCTCGTGTGCTGGGTCTGTCTGGGATTTAGTTCAAAGAATTGTCTGGCCCTTCGCGCTGTGCAAGGGTCCGACCAACAGCTCTGGAGCACAGAGCCCTGTCTACACCGCCATGGCACAGCACAGATGGTGGCAGGGCAAACTACCCTCTTCTTCCACAGCCTCCCAGCTCTGCACTGACTCAGCTGGTAAGTCCACCTTTCGGAAGGAAAGGGGATGTCAGGCCCAAGGGCGGTTCAGACCTGGATGTCAGCTCAGCCTGCTGCCAAGGAGACAGTTATCCTGACATTCCTGTTGTGAGGTTGGTCCTTGCCCTGGGCTGAGACCCCACCAACTCACTGCAGAGTGTCTGGCAGAATTGGAATGAGTGGCCGAGAGGTGAAAGGCTCCACCTCCCATTCCTGAATTGGAGGCTCTGTTGTGGTACTGACAAAGACCACGTTGTTTGTGGGAAGGGGAGAGCCCTATCATCCTTTCGCTTGGAGGCCAGCCACATGTCACTCAGCGAAGAGTGCCAGGGTAGAAGGGAGGAGACTGGCTGCCGGGAGTTTTGGAGTGGGCCCTGCTGGGAAGGGAAGGGAAGGGAAGTCAGAATGGAGGGGTTTGGAGTGGGGCTTAAAGAAGGAGCGGAAATCCCAGGTGCTGAAAAGATTTTCTGCTTGTTTCCAGCATTTCTGGGACTTGTCTGTAGGGGTGGGGTGGGGGGAAGGTCATTTAAAATGTAACAAGGTCAAAGAATAATAAGGCCCTGGCATTTGTGTCACCCTCCACAGGGTGTTTGCAGACTTGGATTACACCTCATAGCCCCCTCCCCCTTGCTGTGTAGGGAGGCTGCAGCGCACCCACTGTAGAGATGGGGAAGGCAGAGAGGGGGACTTGCTCTAGGTCTTGACTTCTATTTTATTCCAGAGCTGACAGTAGAACCCAAGCATACCGAGTTCCGACCCCTCTGCTCTAACTACCAGACCCCACTCTCTCCCTCTCAGAGGAAAGCACCCAGGAGTCCTGAGTCCCAGTCCTCTTCTCTGGCCAATAAAGCCAGTGTCCCACCCATTTCCAGTGCCACGAGCTGCCTGGTAAACCTAATCAAGTGAGATGCAGGGTCCAGATTCTGCACAGACTTACAACCTGTGACGCCAAAGACATTTCACAGGGGGTCAGTCAGCCTCGGGTACAGCTGTGGACTAGCAGAGTTCAGATTCCTGGCCAGCTGCTTGACAGTGACTCTGTGGCATTCGTGATGATCAAGGCTGACGCATTGATTCACTGAGATGTGGGGTAAAAGTATTGAGATATTCACAGTACATGTCTATTGTCCCTGGAAACGCCAGGCATGAGAAGAAGAACCGGCCCAGATTTTCAGTGTTCTCTCTCTTTTGGGGCCTGAGATGCACGGATCCATGGCCCATTTTAATAGTGCCTTCCTGGGAACAGACCCCCTTCAGCAGCCTGGCCACTTTGTAGCAGACATGTCAAACCTGCGGGGAAAAAATGCAGAAACTGGGCTTGTTTTTGGCTTAATGGGCTTGCTATTTGCTTGTTGGCTAGTTTTTGGCTTGTTGCTTGTTGTAGCTTGTTGCTTCTTTTTTTTTTTTGATTGGCTCCAGGCAAGCAGGGGAGAGAGTCAGGGGTGCACAGCAGGCCCACCACAATCCCCGACTGCAGACCAGGGGGATCAAGTCACACAGTGTTGGGGTGCTTAGGGACTGGCTTGTTTTGAAATGGGATTAGTTTGACTTTTGGCTTATTGTGAAAGTCGGGGAGGGAGGGGCTTATTTACTGCTTGAAAATTAGCAACTGTGCTTTGTAGCCGCTAGTTCCACTGCTCATCCTTCAAGCTTCCTCTTACACTCCCTCACATGATGTCACCACGGCACCTCTGCCCCCACTCAGGTTTCCTCCTCCCCCCATCAGTATTGTTATTAATCATGTTTATTATGATAGTGCTGAAGAATGTGCCAGGTACGCTACAAACATGGCATTGCAGATGGTCCCTGCCCCACAGAGTTTACATTCTAAATAGGACAGCCCCTGGGCAGGAGGGGAAACAGAGGGGCAGGGAAGGAGGGATTCACCCAAGGTCAGAGGTGGGAATAGAGCCTCATTCTCCTGGGTGCCTGGCCAGGCGAAGGAATATAACACACAGGCTGAGATAGGGTGACCAGAGGGCAAGTGTGAAAAATCGGGACGGGGGTGGGAGGTAATAGGAGTCTGTGTAAGAAAAAGACCCAAAAATCAGGACTGTGCATATAAAATCAGGACATCTGCTCACCCTAGGGAGCAATGAGATGACAGCCACTGTCACGCTGGTTCCACGCTGTTCTTTGCGGGGGGCATGGGGGGGGTGTCACTGGGGTGGGGGGGGGGGGGAGTTACATGGAAGGGAAGGGGAAGGAGTGGGACGGGGCAGGTGTGGAGTGAAGCTCAAGTGACTAGGCTGCGTGGGAGGGGAAGGGTTGGAGCAAACAGCCAGTGAGCTGCGAGGGAAAGTCCAGTGTGACTTGCTGTAGGAAGTTCTCTGAAATGACCAGGGAGGGGACCTTGCTTTGGCTGGACTCAGGACCCCTCCGATCCCGAAATCCCGCCCCAACCCCCTGATCCAGAACCGCCTCCCCAATCCAGGCCCCAAGGTCCAGAACCCCCTCCCCGCCCCCATCCAGCCCTCTCCCCCGCACACCACGCGCCCCAGCGCAGGAGTGATTCGTGAGCGGATCCCATCCACAGCCCCGCCACGCTGAGGGGCGGAGCCATGCCCGACACTTCCAGCCAGCCGCCAATGGAAACGCCGCCCGGCGGTTCTATGCAGATATCCTGCCGGGGCTTCTCCAGTCAGCGCGGCGGGAGGGGGCGTGGCTATGCAAAGGACGGTCCGTGCCGCCCGGGAGCCAGAGCCAGCCGCGAGCCGGGCAGCTGGAGCCGCCGTGACTTTTCAAGCGACTTTTGCAGTTCGGCTCCCCCGGAGCCAGGGCCAGCGCTGGGCCGGGCCGGGGGCTGCGCGTCGCCTCCTCGCCACCCAGCCGGGGCCGCCCTGCGGGAGCGGAGCAACCGAGAAGTTTCGGGGCAACGGCGCTGACCAGGTGTGTGGGTGAATGGGGGGCTACTGGGGTGGGGGGCACCTTGGGGTGCCTAGGGAAGGGTGCGTAGAGGCCGGGAGGTGAAAGGCAGATACCCGGGGTAACGGCGGTTCCTCGCTTACTCTGTGCAGTGTCCGCGGACCTTGGGCCACCTGCCCCCAGGAGCCTTTAACCTCCTCCCCAGTCGCAGCATCTTCCCGGGTCTCTTCTGCCAGGTCTCGGGCTGCGCGGCTCCCTCTGGCTGATGGCTGAGGAGGGGCCGATCCTGGCATCCCAGCAGGCGCGCACACAAGTTAGGACCTTCGGCGATACCTAGCCGGGGGCGGAGGCAGGAGGGCATTCACTCAGTTTCCTTTTGCCACGCAGATGGAGTGTGGGGGGGTGTTTGATGCTGATTCTTCTTTGCAGAGCTCCCCTGCCGGGGCCCAAGAGGTAGATGATGTGATTTATGCCTCAAGGGTCAGAGGGATCGGAGGGCGGAGGAACTAGTGGGTTGCTGAAGCCCAGTCTCTGTTCTCTTTGGGTAAACTACAGAACTGCGATGACACAGAAATTGGAGAGCTCGGTGGCCAGGCGCTGTCACTGGGACCATCAGAGGGGCAGTGATGGCACAGGGCAGCCTGCCCACTCCAGGATCACAGAGCTACCCCAAGGGGCCGGGGTGATCCTTTTACAATGCCATGCCTCCTCCCACCTTCTGAGCCTGCCTGGCAGGAGCAGGTTTTAACCCTCAGTCGCACATTTCCTCGCTGTCACCCCTACAGCTATGGCTGGGCTTTGGAGTCTACAGCCAACATTGCCAATAGTGACCCACATCTTCCGTGCTTTCCTTTTTGGGGGGCCCTGTAATGAGACACCTAAGCCAAGATTTTCACTAAGTGGGGCCCGTGGTTAGCCTCCTACATGGTACGCAGGCACCTAAGGTAGCAGAAGTGCTGAACACCCAGTATTGCCAGTGGGACTGACTGGGAACTGCTGGGTGCCTCTGGAAATCAGGCTGTGTAGACGGGTGGCTCTCATCGACTTTGGCTGGAGTTTGGATGCTCAGCTGTTCTGGAAATCCAGGACAAGGGTCTTTCGTTGGGCATCCAAAGTCAGTGCCTTGAAAGAGGCTCCAGTATTTAAACCATGGGAAGTCTGGATTGAGCAGGAAGTGGTCCAATAGAAAGGGGCCTGACTGGGTTCTCTTAGACCCTGGTTCTGCCACTGACCTGCAATGTGACCTTAGTCAAGTCACTTCCCCTCTCTATTCCTCCTGCTGGCCTCTGCCCATCATGTCTATTTAGACAGTAAACTCTTTGGGGCAGGGGCTGTCTCTTACTTAGGATGAAATCTAGGCTCTCTTAAAATCAGTCTGAGTTTTGTTATTGATTGTAAGAGGACGGAGGTTTCACCTGTTTACACAGTGCCTAGTGCAAGGGGGCTCCTGTCTCAATCTGGATCTCTAGGTACTACTGTTTTAGAAAGCTGGACGCATTTCTGAAACTACCAGATTTGCTGTTCAGTGCTGGGAGTCAAAGGGACAGACAGAGCTATCATAGCCACGCCAAGGCCTTGCAGCGCTGTGTTTGGGCACTACTTAAAGTTTTGCTTAAGTGGCCTGTTGTTTTATGGATCGTGTTCTAAAAAAAGTCTGTGGTTAGCTTTGCGCTTGACAGTTATTTTTACTTTTGTATCTGCTCAGAGAGGAACGTCTGAGTTTAACCCAAAAGTGCAGATTGTCGTAAAAACACAGTGCCCCTCTGTTAGTGCCATTTGCTGTGGGTCTCCAAGCACCTTACCGATTATAACTAATCTGCTAGGCCTCTCGACCCCCTCATCAGCTCTGCCACGCCCATTGTACAGCAGGGTAAACTGAGGTACAAAAGGTTGACGGTGTTTGTTCAAAATCACAGATATGCTAAGGCAGCAGCAGATCTGGCTCCCAGAGTCCTGCTCTGACCACTAACCAAGACTGTCTATCTCCCACTGTACACTACACATCACTGCTACTATGGAGCTCAGATTCACAGAGCACTTGCTCTCCAAAAAATAACCTTCATGTCCTTTGACTTCCTTGGCATTATCTAAACGCACAGCATATAGCATGTTGTAGTAGTAAGGGCTGAGTTGCACCTGCTTCCTCCAGGTGTATGTTTGGCTCCAGATGACTTACAGGTATCATAGGAAAACATTGAAGGCAAAGGTTCTTTATACTGATTGACTGATTTCTGTTTTTTTACTTGATTTCAAATGCCATCTGCTGCACTGGGCACTTCCAGTGGTAATTAAAGTGCACACTAGAAAACCATGGTCCACACCTCAGCTCCATAGCAATACCGACTCCAGGCATCCTGCCACGCAGCGCTGTCTCAAACTCCAAGGGAAAAGGGTGGCTTTGCAGGCAGTCTGGCCTCTGGCAGACTAAAGGGAGGGAAGCGTGGATAAGGTCAGGTACCCAAGGCCCTGATCCTGTCTCATGATCACCTAGACTGACCCCCGGAGCCTGTGCCAAGTTCCATGGACTGCAGGGGGATGCAGGATCAAGGTTTCATTCTGCTTTAGTTTGTCATCGTGGATTGTGCTGCCCAAAGAATATTGCACATGCCCAACAATCCACTTACAGGATGTATGAAGTTGCTGGTGGGACCAGCTTTGCAAGTTAGCTCCTCTGAGCAAGTGTTTTCCCAGGGTCTGTGTTAGGTAGGCCTAGAATCTGGTCCATGCTCCTCTCTTTATTATAAGCATATGAAGTTTCTAGCAGAAGCCCCTGCCTGTCTGGGACAAGTGCCTTCTATTACCTTAAACTTCCTCTCTGGGGACAGGTCCAAGTGAATCTTCTGCTGTATTCTGCTGCCCACCTGCAATTGATTTCCAGCAAGACCCTGTCCCGAGAGCTTTACTCTTAGAGTGATGGAAAGTTTCCTAGGGCTGCTAACTTTAGAGAGGGGTTTTCACAGGTAAGAAATTAATTTTGCAGCTTGCTGGTGAGACCTGTGCAGCGTCTGGAAGGCAAGAACCTCCTGCTTCAGAGCTTAAACGAAACTCTAGCTATTAGACACCTCATAGGTTCCATTATCCCTCATCTGCTACTGCAGGGTTCTTAGACCTACCCCTAAAGCATCTGATGCTGGCCACTGTCAGAGACAAGGTAGACAACTAGATGGGCCACTGGGCTGACCCATTTCAGCAATCCCTGTGTTCCTACCAGGGCACAAATGACAGGCAGTTCAGCTGCACTCTGTGGATTGTGGAGACGTACATTTTACTTTTGTGCCTGCAGGATCAGAGCAGCTGACTTGGGGACTGAATTGGGGTGGGAGAGAGTGGATGATTCTGGGACTGTCCTGGGCAATTCTGGGCGCCCTGGGGCAAAGGGAGGCAGTCAAGCCTGGCAGGCCCCAAATTTGACTTAAAGTAGTGTTTGGGGAAAATAATCTTTCCTTCCCCGCTCCCCTTGAAAAATCTCTTGGTTCCTCAGCTGAGTGCCCCCTCTCCACCTCTCCCAGGACGCTGGCCCAGCTCACCCTGTGACACACAGCACCTGGCTATTTCAGTGCTGGGGCCTTGCCCAGCTTGATGCACTGGAGTGAGCAGGGAGCAGCCTCTGCTGGGGACTGGCCTGGAACAAGGAGCTGTCCCTCTACACCATGAGACTCAGGTTCTGTGTCTTGAGCAGGCCCAGGAGGTGAAGTGGAGAAACATGCAGCCTTCAGCAGGGGCCTGCATGCAAAGACATGGGGGGAAAGCCTGGCCCCGTTGAAGTCCAGGGCCAAACTGCCATGATGTCAAAGTGGCTGAGGATTTCACCTGTGGAGCTGAGCAGAGTTTGCAGGGATCAGGAGAACTCAGGAGGATTCACTCTGGGGGGCTGCCAAGGGAGGCTGGAAGACTGATCAGCCTGTGCTGATGGGGTGCAGGGGAGGCAGAGAATGAGGCTGGGCACCAAGGTGATGGGCGCATTAGAAACATGCAGCCTGGGTGCTGGGAGCAGGGAGCTAGGCAGAGATCTCAGCTGTAAGCTGGCTGGCAGATGGGCTGTGTGGTTGAAGCCACAGGAGAGGGAGGGAAGTGCAGGAGGTGTCAGGGCTGTGCAGAGGAAGGGAGGGTGAGCAGGGGAGCTGGGAAACAGGGGTGCGGGGTGGGGGAGAGGTCCAGAGTTTGGGGGTTGGATAAACTTCATCACCAAACTTCTAAGGCTTCCCCCCCCACACACACCCTGTGGCTGGTGACGGGTGTGCTCTCACTCGTCCCCTAGTTCTCCTCCCCGCAGAACGCCCAGGCTGAGGTCGGATCCTGGCAGTGGGACAGTCCGAGCAGTGAGGGGTGTGGAGGGGTCAGGGATTATTGCTTGTAGCCCTGATAGTGAAGCGTCCTGAGCCCCTGCAGAACAGAGGCAGGGTGGGTGGGGTTTGCCCGGGATCAAGGGCTGGGGAATCATTGGCACACTGGGGTTGGATGTGATTTAAATCCAGCTCAAGAAGAAACAGCACGGAGATAAATCTGAGCTTTTCCTTGTGAGCCTTGTCAAGTGGGGGCAGGCGGGATCGTCGGCTCTCGTCCGAACAAAAATAGTTAACGGCTCCCAAGTAACCCTACAATAACAAACCAGCACCTGTGACCCTACAATAATAAACCGGACTGCATGGCCCAGTATCCATGACCCTCCAATAACAAACCAGCACCCGTGACCCTACAATAA